>VZSE01007178.1:498187-644890 GCA_013398275.1 Promerops cafer | reverse complement strand
TGCGGAGCAGCGCCCGCTCCCGCCTCGGCCCGCTCGCTGCCGGGACGCAGCGGGGCCGCCCCCGCGCCCGCCATGTGGAAGCTCAACAAGAGCAGCAAAGTTCTGCTGGACGACTCGCCCGAGGAGGAGGAGACGCGGCCCCGCGGGCCGCCGCCCGCCGCCGCCTTCGCGGCCCCCCAGGTAGGAGCGCGGAGCTCGGTTCGGAGGGGTCGTGAGGCTCGGCCCCGCTCCCGCTGCCCTGCTCTCCGGCGGCATGAGTAATCACTTTTCCCACCCTGATGTGCCGGCAGGCTGGCCCTGGTCGGAGCTGGGAGTGTTTGAGCGGATCGTGCGACTGTCACCCGGTTTTTTGGGGTGCTGACTGGCCTATCCACCCCTGTTTCCTTCCAGCAGCCGGCCTCCGGCGTTTCTGGGACTTGCTGTCCTTCATTCCAGTGGCTTTATACCGCAGGGTACTTTCTCTCCCAATCCTAGGCAGAGGCACTGCAACCCATCTGTTAAGCGCAATACATTAAACAAGGATGTTTAAGAACATAACTTTATTTGCGTGTTTGTGTGGAGCACTGATGTTTTGGCAGGATTGCTTTTTTCTATGGTTTCAGTAATGGTAGTTCACGATCTTTAAATAGCTGCAATCTTGTTTGAAAGCTTTTGTTGATAAGTGTTACGTTAAATACCAACAGTGACTTTCTGAACAAATATAACGTGAAAGGAAAGGTATCAGTTGAGTATAAGGGAAAATAAGTAAAAAAATGTTTGTTGACTTGCTTTCAAAAACTTGGTAGCAATTAGGTATCCATCCAGCTCAGAAGCCTGTTACGCTGCCCAGTACAGCTTCCTTGCTGATCTTCTGCTGCCACAGAGTTACTTTAGATACTGAATGAGAGGTTCTGGAGTAAGCAGTTGCCCAGGGTTGCAAAACAGTGAGGTTTCTTTTCAAAAGAAGGTACTAAAGCCCTCCCAGCTTTCTACCCCATGTTTATCTTGCCTTTCATTCTGAAAGAGCTGGAGTGTGTCTGGATAAATTATCCTCACCTTGAGTTTCTGGTTGACAGGTGCTGTGGGTTGTCAACACGTGTGGCAGCTGCTGAAGAGCAGCCTCTCCCACTCACAGCAGTTATTCTCTCCATCTTCCAGTAGCCACAACCACCAGTTTAGCCTTGCCCCTGCACAGTGAACAGTAGAGCCATAGCCCTTGCTACTTCTTTGGCAGTAGCTGTGGGGAGTCATATGGATGACTAGGATCTCCTCCTGTAGAAGAGGAATGGACACTCATTTTGGTGACCCCCATCAGTGGAGGAAGAGGGATTGTGGGGTTTGAGGTGACCTGAAGTATCTCCCCCAACCTCATACAACATCTAAGCTCTGCCTCCTACAGTTGCTATCCTTAGGTGCTTGTAAGCTTCCACAGGTTTTGCTAAGCTACTGGCTTGTACTGTCATAGCCCTCGTAGACTTGCTCACCTCCTGAAACCCTTCTTGAATACCAAAGGTCACCGAAAGCTTCCTGTAAATCCCACTGACTCTTGACTGCTCCTCTTCTCTGCCACCAATGGTCCAAGCCCCCTTTGAGGCTCCTGACCACAGCCTCCCAGTCAGGAGAGGATTCTTCAGACTTCTGTCCAGACGATTCTCCCAGGCCTCTACTTTAGCAACAGAGGCTGGAGTTTGTTTGTTTTATTTTGTCCAGTGCAATTGTCTTTTACTGCCGTGGGCCTCTGTTCCATTAGTTGAAGTCTCAAGTTATAATGGTGATGACAATGATTTCTTGTGCAAAAGGTTTGCATTTCAATGAATTTTAAGAAAATTCCTCTTCCACTCCCAGTGGAACTGGGATGCTGATTTTAGTGTTGGAGGATGGCAGGTGAAAAATAAATTATTCTAGGTCACTAAATTAAATACTCTTGAAGATAAAGGATTCAGTAAGGTTAGCACAACTCTGGTGTATCTTGGCACAGAGGCTGGAGTGAAGATTATAAGCTATTAGTTATTTTGCCTTTTAAAATCTTTTGAAAGGAATGCAACACCCTGACTAAAATATTTAGCAGTAGTCATTTTAGAGTTTATGTACACTTTAAGGAAGAACAGACTCTATAGAAATCTCTGACCATTTGATTGCCATTGTGATTCTCATGACTGAGTCAGCTTTTAGGTCAGCCATAGGTACAATGTATCTAAACCATGGCTGGGACAGGTGTCAGGGGAGCTAAATGCACTTGTTCAGCTTGTTGTAGCTGATCTGGTTCATGTTCCTTGCTTTCAGTATTTGACGTTTTTGATGTTTCATCAGATCCTGTTTTTTTCTCCAATAATATGATTGTCAGGGAGTGACATTCAGTAATGTGTGGAGGGATTTGGTAATGATGTGCACTCTCTGCTGCTGCATCCTGACCTGCATCAGCCAACCCCCTGGCTTTGGAGGGCAGTAGCACCATGAGAGCTTGTAAGAGTTATGGGGGCAGTTCTTGTGGTACCTTAGCTGTGCATGGGGATGCCTCAGTATGTGTGTAAGTTGTTATGGCACAGCCTGCTGTGAATGAAGGATTACCTCATAAAGATGAGAAGAATCCAAGACTTCCCTAATTTTTTATCGTTAGAGCCAAAATCCAGATAATTAGTGTGAGTGCTTTTTAGTAAATTAAGAAGCCCAGCTTTAGATCTCATGCAGAAGTTGACTGTTAGATTTAATTTCCTTTTCTGATACATCATTTGGTAAAAAAGAAGGTGAACCAGAGTCATTGTGATTTGACTTTGATTTATGATAGGCTGTTTTCCCATCTTTTGTCTTTATTTTCATTTTTAATAAGCAAGTGGGAAGAAAATCCTTGAGCTTCTACCATTCATACTATAAATAAAGCTGAAACTTTTTACTTCAAAGGCAAGAAATTGGTAGTCACATCTATGTCATTAAAGCAAACCACGTTGAAAGTATTCCAGTATAATGAAAAGTTAGTGCTGTATATTGTTTCTTCAAAGCTGAGAAAGAGTGAAGTTCTCACTGTGCAACCTAATAATTAGGACATTGCAGTAGTAGACAGCAACAAAGAATTAGTCTACTATAAGTTAAAAAAAAAAAAGCCCAACACAAAAAACCCCTTTGTTACTCTAGAGCAATTTTAATCATCCTATTTAGATATGGAAGCCTGATCTGGGCTTAAGCAGACATTTGAATTTGTAGACGTTCATAGTTCTTAAATAGAAAAGACTAGTTTGATCTAAAAAAAAAGTTTTGCCAGTTCTGGTTTTGTGTTAAACAGAATGGTTTGATTTTGTTCCAAGGGAAGAACAAAAACAAATTTTAGAACATGAAAATTGCAAGGGAGGGAACTGTCAGCCTCTGGCCACTTTTTAGCAAAAGTTTCTGCATACATTCAAGTACTTTGAATTGTTAACACTTATTTAAAATAGTAAGGTGTTTCCTGAGATAAGAAAGACAAGTAAATTTTGAAACAGTACTTGTGTAAATAAATGTGTGGATTATTGTGAGGTTTTTTTAGACCAGACAGTTTTAGACTGTATCTTAGAAGTTAATTTTAATTTATGCTTTGAAGTATAAGTATTTTTAATTTATGCAATGAAGGTGCTTTATTCACTTAAGTTATAATTAATGCATGAAGGTAACTTGACATGCATAAATAGTACACACATATGAGATGAAATTAATGTGCTTTTTGTGTGTCTCTCTGAAAATATGCTAGAAATGTACAGTGGTGCATGCCAAACTTGCGTTCAGTTTGGAATATAATCATTATGTTTCAAACTGTAGTTGTATTTTTGGAAAGGGAAAACTGCTGGGTTTTGATTTCTGGAAGGCATTGTTTTGGCAGTTATGCTAAGTTCTTCTTGATGCAATCCTACCACCTAATCAGTTCTCAGAGATGTCAATGCTGTGTCAATATTGCATGTAACTCTGACGTAAAATAGAACTCCACATTAAAATACATCTATATATTAGGGGAGGGGATGGGTGTCAGGCTGACCTATATTATCTAATGAAACTGTCTTTCATGTCAAAATATTTCAGAACCCTAACCTTGATCTGTTCTCCCCAGTTGTATTTTTTGTTATGTTCAAAGAGAATATGTGCAAAAACATGTTTTATGCTGAATTTTGTTTAGACTTGCTCGGGATGTTTGAAGGTTGGCCATACAGAATTTTAGTTATCTCTTTTAATGAAGATGTTTAAGTGTCTGGTACAATTTTAATACTGCCTTTCATCTTGGAATGAGTTGAACTCAGACAAGCCCTGCAGAAATGGGTGGGAGCTGAGCAGCTTTTCTTGTGTTTTACTAATACATTCAATAAGGGTATTTTTTAATTAAAAAATGAAGTAGAAAATGTTAATCCAGCTAATGCCTTTCCTTTACTTTCTAGCCATTTCTGTGTGTCTCAGGTTTTGCCTTCAGTACTCTTATAATCCCATCATACCTTCTCCTTTCTGCTAGCCTGTTTTTTAGCTCTTCATTGGAGTTGTTCTTGTGACATTTCAGTGGCATTTTCCTGGCTAAAATCCATCACCTGTATTCTGTCATCATTCTTGAACATTAGATTGTGGTACTGTCAGCAAAGGACTTTCCTGAGCTTTCCTTGGCTTGCCTTTCTTGCTTTTCCTCCTTCTTGTCACACATAATCTTTCAGCAGCTTCTTGAGTGGGTCCTGTTTCTTTCTCCCAGTCTTTCTGGAGCTCTACAGAGCTGATAGTGTCTTTTGGGGCTTTAGGCTCTCTAAGTTTTAAATCCTTTTCATTTTTGAGGTGCTTCACTTTTTAATGGATACTGTCTTTTTTTACACAGTTGACTGGGATCAGATCTGTTTCTCACCTCTTATCCCCTCTCTGTTGGCTTATTCTGACTCTCAAAAGTCCACAAAGCAAATACTGTTTGATTGGTCTCCTATTACAGACACCATCAGTATATATTTTTTTCTTTCACCCAAGCCTGTAACCTGCAGGTTTTCAGTGGTTTTTATCTATTGTGCGAAAGAGAATTTGTGTCCTAGACCTTACTGTTGTTTCCTCCATGAATTCCAGGTAAAGTCTGCTTTTTTCCTCTCTTTTCTCTCCCTTTAAAAAAAAAAATTATTATTTTTTCTTGCTGTCTAGACAGCTGAAATTCATGTGCAGACCCTCACTTCCCATACTGATGGTGATTGCTTCCTCTGCAGCTTCTAATACCTATGCTGTGGTTTACTATCCCCTGGTTCCTGCAAATTCCATTGCTGATATTAATGTTGTTGCTTATGGCATAAAGTTTAAGTCCTCCTCATCCTTCAGATTCCATTTCTTCAGCTGGCCTCCCTTTGTTTCAGGAAATTTGCATTTAAATCTCTGTCCTTGCTTTCAAGGTTTTTCTTAGTACCTTAGTACCTTCCTCTCCTCCATTTGTCACTTCTATCGCTCGTATCTTTCCTCGAGCCAGTTCTGCTCTACTGGCTCGGATTGCCTGGGCTGGCCAGCAGCAGCCTGTCTGCCCTCCTCCCCTCCAGCCAAACACAGAATTATCCTCTCCCACTGATCCACAAACCCACCATCATCTTCTCCTCCACAGCTTTGCTCGAGATCTGCCTTCCCCAAGTTATTTGTTGCATCTTCTTGGGGTTTTGTGAGGTTTCTGGAGCCATACTCTCCTGCCACTGCTGGACTTGCTACCACCACTATACCAAGTAAATTGTAATGAGTTTTGAGAACGAATGAATCATTTTAATTCTTTACTGTTAAAGTAGGTTTATAATGTTTTCCTCGCTTTTATAGAAACTATTTGCCGGATTGTGTGAGGACACCCATAACATAAGTAGAGTTACTAGAAGTTGCTGAACACTTGACTAGGCAGACTTTCTTTCAGCTCTGTCATCATCAAAGGTACATTTCCAGCAAGTTTTGCTGCTGGTTTTCTGTGAGGAGCTCCAGGAAAATGTCTGTGTGGTCACTGCATGTGTGATAAAAGCCACATATCACAAGGAAGCTGTACTTGCGCTGCTGAACACTGTAACAAAAAATGATGCATTCAGCCCGTTTTGCAGAAACTGTACTGGGAAAATATGGCCCTTACTCATCCAAGACCTTTATTGGAGATGCAGTTTAATGGCAAATTCCATGGCCAAATAAGAATTGTATGCCAGCTACTGTCTTTTGAATTAGCATCTATTGGTTTGTTTTCTGGATAAGGAAAAAGCAAATATGAATTTCTGCTATGGCTAAGTTGTTAAAAATAATTGACAGATTTTCAGCTGGAAATTTCAAAAATTGAAAACTTCACTGGAATAGTTGAATTGTTACAGAAATTGAATTAAAGTTGATTATCTGACGTTATTTGTATCAGCTTTGACACTGATGGATTTTTGATCTTAATACAGCTGTTTCCATTTCATGAAGCATATTTGAAATATTATTAGGTAAAACTAAATTCTTAATGACATATGAACTTTTTTAATATTTTAAGGTGATCAATCTTTAATATTCTTCCAAAAATATTTCAGAGAAGCAAAGTCTGAGTAAGATGTATTATAGCCTCTTACTACAGAGATGCACAGTAATGTGAACACTTAATAGAGTAACCTTGTGTATTGATGTAAAAACAGAGAGCATAGGAATCTGGCATTCCAGTGTTTCTCTTTGTAATGCCAATAAAATTCAGAATTACACAAGTATTCTTGTGTAAATACTTACATTCTGAAATTAATCTTCTCTGGTACACTTGGCCATTTATATCAATTGACAGTAAAAATATGGAAATAATTTAGATATTCTGTTTTAAAATGTGATGGAATGTGAAACAATAACTGAAGTGGTTGAATGAAACAGTTTGAAAATGCTAACCAAGTTCTTAACAGCTGTGGATGCTAAATAAAAGAGCATCATCTTTATTATGAATACTGAATAAATTAAAATTATTTGAAAGATGAAAACCAGTTTCCCTGTGTTTTCACCTCTCAGTTGGTCTGGTGAATAGTAGGCAGTTATAAGCGACTGTAGCCTAGAAGATGGAACCATTTTGAAATATGTTGGGTGGGTTTTCTCCTGTATCTGAGGTAGTAACCCAGACTTTTTAGTTAGTGGAGTGAAATAAGTTCTTTTAGAAATGATCTGATGAATTACATTTTAAAAGCATGTTTCCAAATTAGTTTTGTCTACGAAATATATGCCAAAATTAAAGTATATTCTTCAACACACTTATGTTACATTTTCTTTTTCTTTATCAACAAAAGTATTTTCAGGTTTGCTGAAGACTGGCAGAGGAAACTTGCAGCATAGGAGTCACTATTTAGATCATTTATTGTCATAATAAAGATGTTTCTTCTAAGTGTAGGGAGTAATCTGGTGTGAAAAAGTATTGTTTATAGAAGAGAAAAAATGAATTTAAAATACCAAATTACTCCTAAGCAAGACTTCAGAAATGCCTAGGTTAATACTTTTCACTGGTGACATTAAAAGGAAATTTTCAATTTACACCACCTTCCCAGATGGCTGGTTTGATTCACTCACTGCTTTAGGGACATCCAAATGGAAGATTGAGATCTAGCAGCAGATGAAATATGGACGAGGCTTATAACATTACCTTGATCTCAGTCTAGGATATCTGTGCCAGAAAGGAGCAGAGGCAATTCACAGTTCAGCACTGGAGATTTTCTGCTCAACACATAACCTCATGTCCAATAAGAAAGTGATGTGTGACTGGGTAATGCAGCCTTTATTTGTTAAAATTGAAAGCCTTGTTTTTCCTTAAGGCATGTTCAGTTTTGTGTGGGTGTTCAGGTACAGTTCAGCTTTGTTTTTCAGCTGTGTTAAAGGAATATTGAAACTAGTAGAGTTGTTTTAGTGCCCATTTACATTTGATCACTATTGCATCAATTTCCTGACTCAGAAAGCATATCTCCATGCATTGAATTTTCCCAGGTGTATATTACAGGTGCAGCAAAAAAAAATGAGGCCAAATGCCACTGATCATCTACTGATAACTTTCTTCTTACTCAATGTTTGAGTGTATTTTACGTTTGTTTTGATTCAGTTCTAAATGTAGATAAGCAGAGTGACTTTTGCATTAATAATCAGCTTTAGTCTTGTTTATTTCACTTTACATTATATTAAGATCCTTCTCAAACCCAGGGAAATATTTTCTTTTATTAGCGGTATTTTAAGAGGGTGATCTGGCTGTGTGATCTCTTCTTCCCAATCTGTGTTGTTTCTGGTCAGGCTGTGTATATGTAGTTGTTCTACTGTTTGGTTTGTAATCAGTGTTTTGGGAATCTTTCCAACTTCAGAGGTTGACTTTCAGGTTTGTGATTTCCTGAGTGATTTTTTAAATTTTTTTTTTAAAACCTTCCCCTCTCCTATCACTAAATTATTTAGTAGGGTTTGTGGAGTACTGGAAATTATGTAAAATTCTTCCCTGGAGTTTATCTCTTAAGGTGCTGTTTGTTTGGGCAAATTTTTTTCCACTTAAATGACACATCTGTGGTACATAATCTCATTTGCACTTACAGGCATGACAACCTAGACTTTTTATTACACTCAGTCCTTGATGAGATGTGATGATAGGCGGAGGGGATGCAATAAGCCAGTAGAGGGGTGAGAATTTGTTCCAAAAGGACCTACTCTTTTAACAATAGCTTGTTTACTCTTATGTTTGCACAGCTAATGTGTGTGTGTGTGTCTGTGTACGATAGAAAGCTCCCACAACCGGGTAGAGAAAATCGATAATATACCATTTTACTTACTAGAGCACAAGAAGGGCACGCAGGATGAAATGATGCTATTATTTCCCTTAACTCTTTGATGTTCAGCATTCTTCATCTTGGCCTGAATTATGAAAGTGAATGATCTAAAGAGACTAATTAATTACTTTACCACAAAGGAAGCTGAGGGAAGCAGATTACAATTTTGATCTCTGTACAAAAAGGTTTGTGTGCTAGTTGAATTAGTCCCTTGAGTACCTTATGGTTTGCAGTATGTCCAACAAAAGGGCACTTGTTTCCTTATGAAAACACGCTGTGCATACCAACCTTCCCCTGCCAGAACTGGAGGGCTATTCAAGCTGCTGATCAGCATTTCCCACTAGCGTTTGCATTTTCACCTAGAAATATCTAAATACTGGAATGTAGTCCAGGTTTTTCTTTTAAATTGAAGTAAAACAATGGATTGTCACAACTGTAAACCAACCAGATTAAAACATACTGAAATAATTTATAAGCGTTCAGCATCACTGTGTGTTACACAGCATGATAAAGAGTGAAGATGAGCTTTTTTTACATGTAGCTGCACAGTAGATTGTCCTCTAAAGAAAACTGATAAACCAAATCATAGGCTCTGTCATCTCAGAATAGTAACCAAAGTAGGGAATATGTACCAGGAGAAGGGTGTACAAATGTGTATCACTTAAAAATACAAATTATTCTGTGGGTAACAAGGGAAGATGGGCGGTAGTGATCTCTCATCTTTCCTCCTGGGTTCTTCTCAGTGGTGGCACAGGTCCCCTCCCTCCCTCTGCTCTTTCCCTCTGTATTTTTTGTAATACAAAGTCCATCCCTCCTGAAGCATGCACAGGTCCCTCCCTGCCATGTGGGCTGGCTCTGAACCCCTGTACCTGCTCCTCTCCCTCTCTGTTCTTGCTGTGTGGCATTAGTCTGCTTCTCTCTGCTTAGGGATGTATTTTCCACAAAACATTTTCAAATCTAGTCTGTTGGAGATGGCTGAATTCAAACCTACCTGAATTCAAACCTGAACCTGAATTCAAACCTTTTTGAGCAAGGGATGTATGGATGGACATCACAAGCCCTCTGCTGTTATCCAAGTCTCCTTTTTCTTCAGCACTGTATTTAAAAGGATACTATGAATACTTGATCAGTCTTCTGCCCAAAAAAATGTATTTTAGGGATTGGATTCTCACCAGTTTTCTTGAGGGTTTAATGTATTTCAATCTTTTTATTTAATCTCTTTAAACTTTGTGTTATCCCCTTACTGTCAGCCTGGGTTGCATGAGTATGGTTGCTGCAAATGTGTGTGCCATTCCTTAGGAGGTACCACTTTGTATAACCATGAGTAGTACTGTATTAATACAGCAACACAGTCTTAGTTGTCCCTTTTTAAAAGAAGCAAATAAATGCCCTTTTTTGTCTACTATTTATTCTTAATTACATCTTTTGTTGACAATGGTATTCACATTTTATTATGCTGACTCCCTAGCCCTATAAGGTGCTCTTTGCATCTCGTGGTTTTCCCCTAAAAGCTTTTACTGTGAAAATGCCTTGCACTCTCACTTTCTTGTGCTCAGCCTTGCTAAAGGCTGTATGCCTTCATGCTCCACCTTTTCTCTCTTCTAGAACATGATGTTTCTATGCACTTCTGTATTTTTATTTTCCTTCCTAAGATACTTGGAGAGAGCTGGAAGAATTAAAATGAGAGGTGTTATTTCTTTGGAGGGTACTAACAGTGTCTTGCTTGTTCTGGAGGTAGTATTGTTGGTTGTTGAAACTGATAGTTCTGCCAGCTCTGGATGTCTGAGAATTTCTCCTCTTACCATATTTCCTCTTGGAGCTTTCCTAGTTCTCGTTAATTTCTTTTTGTTCTTGGGGAAAATTTGGATAAAACAGGTGAGGTATTCTCTGCCTCTTACTGTGTCCTAGCAGAGACTCCATCGTGTTAAGTTTAGGACTTTGCAACCTCATCTGAAAGTGTGAGAGCTGAGAGTGTTGAGGGGAAAGAGGGAGACTTCTGAACAGTATGTGTGAGCTGTTTCCATTTAAAACATGGTCAATGTTTCTCTTAAAAGTAGAGAAATAAAAAAGCCAAAAGGGGTAGAAGTAGTTGAATTTAATTTGAGAGAACTACACAAATCTTAATATTTTCTTTTTTGTTATCCCATCTACAGTCCTCCTGTGTTAGACATCTAACTGAATTAGGAAGTTAAATAACTAGTTGCAATCCACAGGAAGTAATAGTCTCATTTTGAATGATAATACGAGTTCCTGACTTTGTGTTCTACCCCAGCAAGTAAATCTGGCTATCTACAGCTCATTCTATTCCAACTTACAAATACTATTGAAGTGTCAAGCAATGGTCTTCATATTCTCTTCTAGAAATGATCTATCCTTGTCCCTTGTCTAATATAAAGTATTGCCTGTAAAGTAAGTGGAAACATTAGTATGTAAATAAATATATATATAAAGAAATACAAATAAGTAAATATATCTTAAAAAAATGCGTGGGATTTGAAGCTGGTCTGTCAAAATGAAGCTGCTACATCTGGGTCCCCACATGACTAAAATACCTGACACTTTTGTGCTGGTTTTCTCGCCTCTTTCTGATGCTGTTAGCAAAGTGAAGGAGGCCTTTGGCAATGCGTAGGAGCCAGGATAATGAGTGTTTTAGGTGTCTTGGGATATGTGCTTGTGGAGTGCATATCAACTCCTTAGCATTCACTTTAGTTGAAAAGGAAGGAGTTGATAAATTTGATTTTTGAAACAGTAAGTGGCTGACGTAATCAAAATATGGGCCAGAGTGAATACTGCAGATTTTGTGAAACTGCTGCTTCAAAGACACTTTCCACTCTTCTGTTTTAATTCTGTTTTTTTCCTGAAACTAGGTTAAATATTTTTGGTCATATGTAGCTGTTCTGGTTTTGTACTTGGGACTGTTTGTATTTGTAGTCATATGTAGAGAAAAAAAAAAAAGGTAACATTTTTCTCATTGAAACACAGTGAAGAAATTGAAAATTGCAGATTTCCTGAATTCTGTGTCCCACTTCCTTTATCTTTGGCCTCTAGTGTACTCCCAGCAATGATCTTACTTGCTATGTCTTGAAGAGAGCACTGATAGTAACACGAGGGCCTGACAATACTAACGTAGCAGTTTAGTTCAGAGATGGACAGAAATGCTTCCCTACTAAATAACCTTCACAGGCATCTTTAGCTCTCTAGTTTTCTTCTGAAATCTACAGGTGTGCATAGAGGGGAGAGAAATGTGGAGGAAAGTCTTTCTTTGAGTTAAGGAAATGTAGAGCTTTTTAATGTGAAGGAGGAAAAAAATCCTGGGACATTCCTCTCCCCCCAGCCCACAGACAATGCATAAAGCATCATCTAGTACAGTATTTAGAAACTCAGTGCAGATCCAAAAATTAAGATACTGCCATTATGATAAAATCAAACTAAGTTTACTAAATTTTTTACGATGCAAGGGTGTTTGTCACTTTGTGGTATGGGGTTTTTGGTTCTGTAAGGGTTTGATTTTTCATCATCCTAAGTGTAGATTTGTATTTTAGTAGTGGTGTTCACTTAGTTTTGTGTTGTAATCATGTTTTGTCAATTTTCTTTTATGATGTGCCAAGTAGAATAAAAGCATTTGTGAGTAGTCTAAAATGTGTCAGTGCTAATTGTCAAACCAAAACTGACTATGGGCCTTTTTTATCTTTATCCTTCTTTTGAGAATAAAGACCAGTTTCTTCATGATGAAGTTTCATCTTCAGTGTCACATCTTGCAACAAAGGTAAATACACGTTCTTTGAAAATGTAACATTTAATATCATATATATATATTTCAGTCCATATATGTTAGAAAGTTGCCAGTTTTTTATGGACAGCTGATTAAGGAATTTATATAGTTCATTGATGATTTTATAATTATGTATGATCCTTGGTCATGGAGTTCTCATTGAAGTAATATTAATAGTGCAGGATTATTTGGAAAGCTCCCTTATTTGCTTTCATTAATGGGGAGGGGAAGGTATCCTGATTTTTTTTTCCTCCTAATGATGCCTATTAAAACACAAGATGAAAATAAGAAGCCACAGGAATAACTGAAGTCTAAAGAAGCACTAAATTCTAGCTGCAACTGCCAATAAAAACATGGAAAGTAGAAGAGTTTGGGGTTGTTTAGTCCATTATGTGTAGCTCCACTGGCTCTCTGACCACAAGAGGTTAAGGATTTTTATTTTGTATCTCTTTCAGGAAAGAGAAGTAGGCATGCAAGTTAATTTTTTTTTTACCTTGATATGTGTCCAAGAATCTTCTTTAATGTTCTTAAAATACGTTAGTAGAAGATGAAAGAAGTGGAAGTTATGATAAGCTAGAGCTTGTTTTGAAATTCCATAGGTATAAAGAAAAGTATTTTAGAATACATTCATTAGTGTAATAGGATACTTTACATTAATATGTATAAACTGAACATCTGTCTCTGTTACTTCTTTTTGTTCTACTTCAGATGCAGCATGATTTTCCTTGAAAATAGAAGTCAGGTTGTACTATACCTTTTTCTACTCTTTTGAAGAAATATATTCCTTTTTATGAAAACATAAATTACCATATATTTCATACTAGATGATAAATGTTTAGGGAGAGAATCTTAAAATGAATCTATTTTCTACTTAAACTTTTTTTGCCTCTTAGTCATTCAGGAAGGCTTGCTAAGTGTGTGTTCTGACTTAAAAAACCAGAAATGTCACCAGGTAAACCAGTGAGCTGCAGTATTTTTGTCTTTTAAAGTAAAACCCTCTTGTCTTAAAAATGTATTCTCAAGAAAGCACCTTATCCTTCTCATCTTCTCTTTCTAAAAACAATTCTGTATTTAATTTGGTTGTTCTGTTGTCTTAGAAGCTGTCAGTACAGTGATATTCCAGAAAATTTTAATATGCTAATAAAAGGCTGATGAATTGCATGTGTGGCCTTTCCAGAAGGAAAGAATAAAATAGTCTCCATGTTGAAACAATATGGTGGAGAGCAACAAAGTTCTTGAAGAAGAAGGTAGTGGATGAATAGTGTGTGTGCTCCTTGGGGAGACAGCCTTCCTGGTCTCTTAAAGCCTGAGTTTTAAGACAGTGTTGATGCTCATTTGCCTTTGACCTAGGTTTGGAGCTCTAAAAGTGTGAGCTAGTCCTAAAGGCTGCAGGTGGAGCTTGGAAAATGGTCTTAGATCCTGCTCTTGCAGGAAGCTGCCCACTGAGCACTGAGGACAGGCTGCAGTGCTGAATTTTTCTAGTTCTCACATTACAGCTCTCTTGAAAGGCAGGTATAGGTGGTTAAAAAGCCTCGTGATATCTCAGTGAGGAACCATGAGTGCTCCAGTGGTGCTCTGCAAAATGCAGAAATCTGGAACCTGTGTTCACACTCTGTCTGGACGTGTGATTTAGAGAGTAAGTCCTATGAGGAGTGACTGAGGGATCTGGGGGTGTTTAGCTTGGAGAAAAGGAGGCTCGGGGACACCTTTACAGCTACTTGAATGGAAGTGGTAGCCAGGTGGTGGTCGGCCTCTTCTCCCAGTTAGCCAGCAACAGGACAAGAGGAAATGGCCGCAAGCTGCACCAGGGGACGTTCAGGTTGGACATCAAGAGGAATTTCTTCACTGAATGTGTGGCTAGCATTGAAATGGGCTGGGCAGAGAGGTCGTGGAGTCACTGTTCCTGGAGATGTTCAAGGAACGACTGAATGTGGCACTCAGTGCCATGGTCTGGTTAACCACCTGGTGTTCGGTCACAGGTTGGACTCGATGATCTCAGAGGTCTTTTCCAACCTAAATGGTTCTATGATTTGGCCTCTGAAAAACTCAGTCTTCTGGGGTCTTACCACCATGCTCAGCTTCTGAATTAAAAGTACAGTAGAAACTTCATCTGCAGTTGTTTTTAGGCTAGATTTTGAAAAGAGACAAAGTTTTGAGGAACAAAATAGATCAAGAACCTTAATGCACACAAATCTATGGAACCTGATGAGATACATTTGTAGGTCCTGAGGGAGCTGGTGGAGGAAATGGCTAAGCCACTATCCAGCATATTTGAGAAGTTATGGCAATCTGGTGGATTTCCCACTGACTGGAAAATGGAAAACATGACCCCCATTTTCAAAAAAGGAAATAAAGAAAACCAGGGAACTGCAGACTGGTCAGTCTCATCTCTGTGCCAGGCAGGGTCATGAAGCCAATCCTCTTGGAAACTATACTAAGGCTAATGAAAAATAAGGAGGGAATTGGTGACAGCCAACCTGGCTTCACTAAGGGCAAGTCATGCCGACAAATTTGATGACCTATGACAGCATTACAAAATTGGTGAATGAGGGAAGAGCTACTGATCTCATCTATGTGGACTTGTGCAAACAATTTGCATGATATCCATGTCTTTAAACTGGGGAGACGTGGATTTGACAGATAAATCATTCAGTGGATAAGAAATTGGCTGTATGGTCACAAGCAAAGAATTGTGGTCAGTGGATTGATGTCCAAGTGGAGGCCAGTGACAAGTGACGTTCCTGAGGGGCTGGGAACGTTCCTGGCCTGTTTACCATCATCACTGGGGACAAGGACAGTGGGATTGAGTGCACCCTCTGCAAGTTTGTGGAGGGCACCAAATTGTGTGGTACTGTCAGCAAGCTGGAGGGAAGGGATGCCACCCAGAGGGACCCTGACAGGACAAAGGTGGGCCTGTGTGAACCTCATGAAGTTCAACAGGCAAAGTGCCAGATTCTGCAGCTGGGCCATGGCAGTGCCAAGCACAAGTACAGGATGGATGGATGGAGAACGGATTGAAAACAGTATGGTTGAGAACAGCCCTGCTGAGAAGGATTTGAGGGTGTTGGTACAGAACAAGAACCATTGGTCTGCACATCAGAGGGTGGCTGACTTGAGAAAATCCCCCCCACCACCAATGCTTCAATATCTGTAAGACAAATTTGGAGGGGAGTAGGTTTTTAAATTTCAGTTATCTGTCTTCTTGCTCGTTTTGAAGAGGTTTCCTGTCATGTGGGAAGAATGCTTCTTTAATTAAAGCTGATTGGCATTTTTTTAACTGTTAAACACTTAGTTGTAACTTTATTGAACTGTAAGGTACTTGTATGGAAAATTCTATCTCTGGCTTTTTATTTTAGCTTCATTTTATTTTAGGGAAAAAGTGAGGGAAACTGTGCAGCAAACAATTATTTCTTCTCAGTCAAGGTTAAGAGGAAAATCCATTCTTTTTGTTTATATTTATAAAAAAATTCTGCAAGTGTTTTGTGAAGTGCTTCTACTTAGCTGGAGAATTTTGATTCACCAGTTGTCAATCCTCTGTGAAAATACTTGTGAAGGTCTGCTGAAACATGGTCCAAATATAAATTTCTGGAAATCTCATTTCATACATGCTGAGCATTGACTTTTTAGGGATTAGCTGCTTAACTACACAATGGTATTGAATGTGCTTGTTCTCACTGCAGGTGTACAACAAGAATGCCCTGTAATTGCTCATTTTGCTTGCTAAGACAGTGTCATGTGGCTTGTTCTAGCCCACAGAGAGGGATTTCTGTGCTCCAGAGCCCTGCTGGCCTGGCAGTCAGGAAGTAGAAGAGTCTAACAGGAATAAAAGTACTGGTACCCACTCCTAATGCAGTCAGGGTAAAGTTCAAACATACTTGAATCTCTTGCTTTGCAAACTGCTTGTCTTTTACCTCGAACTCTGTGATCCAAATCTTGTTATTGTTCTTTGACTTGATGGAATTCTGTGCTTTTTTATATCTCCCATTATAAGATGTTAATCTGTATTAACCACATCCATCTGATGCACAAGTTTACCTGTTTTCAGTTAAATTTACACCATCTTCCTCTTTAGTATATATTCATCTGTATCTGCATACTTTTTGGGTGCAATAAACTTTTGAAATTTGGTTTTAGGACTGAACTACTTTAGTTTATACCCAGCTGTTAGTATTCCTGGTTTGTTGCCTTTTACCCTAATATTTCATGAACCTTCCTGCCCTCTAGCAGAGCTCTAATTATCAACTGTTTACCTTAGACAGTAAAATTAACTGAAAAGTCTTCATAGTGATGCTTTACTGTTTCCTTGTAGACTCTTTAATTGTTCATTTATTGGCCTTTGCCTGTTTACCTATTATGGGAAGATAGGAGTCATGTAAACATCAGAGTTTGTTGATGTGGTGAAAAATGGTGTCCTTAAAGTAATTTTTGGTAATAATACCTATCAATTTTGTAGGAGACTTCCAATCTAAGGGGTCCTGACCCATTCTGGGGCATTTTATAAAGTTAACTATCAGAAGACATTTGTTCCCTGTTTAATCTAAAGAAAGAAAAATTGCAGTTAATGTATACAATTTGTTTACTGTTAATTCACTTGAATCAATACAGATAACAGCTGAAATCTTACTATGAGCTTTGAGATTAGAGTGAAGCTTAGGGGTTTGGGGGGAGCCATATTGTATGTACAAAGCTCTGATTATGGAAGAAAGCTGATAGATGACTGCAATTTTCAGAGGGTGCTTCAGATGTTATAATAGTTGCTGCTACAAAAAAGATGCTGTTGCCCCTGAATTCCACATGCTTTATCTTTAAAGAGTTGATTCTTAGCACTAACCTAGAAGAATGCAAAAAAATGAGGGAGTTAGATTTCTGCTGGCTTAAGTAGTTGAACCAGTTTTCCACAGCATCACACAGGTACAAAGCCATAGCATAAGGAAGGCAGTTTCAGTGAGCAGGCAGTGGACGGGGTTGGCCCTTTTCAGCAGCAGTATCTGGCAAACCAGATCTGCCACACAGTGGTCCCCTCTCCCTGGGGATGTGTCTGACAGATGGGCACCGATGCTGAAGCTCTGCCAAAGCAGAGGGGAGCGGCGCGAGCAGGAGGAACGGCAGACAGCTTGACCACGACACACACCACGTCCTTTGCATGGTGTTCTAGGAGGGACTGCTTGTACTCCCAGCTTCAGAAGGTACACTGATTAAATGGCAGCTTTCTCATGGTGGAAAAAAGTACTTCGTAAGCTAGAAGGAGCTAAAGGAAAAGAATCTGTACTCTGGGCTTGAGGTCTTAAGGTACCAGTTGGAAGAGACCATGATGGCTTTTCAATAGTTTGCCAGCTGATGGATTAATATGTATGTTTAATTTCAGTTTTTACTGATTCTTTTAGGTGATTGCACAGGACATTGCTGCACAGGTTTTCACAACCTAAAGTAGAAGATACAGGAGAAAATTTATTAATTGGTGGTCTGATAGGTGTACTCTGTGCTGTCATAGTGAAACTGCTATGAGACCAGCCTGTATTTCTACTTCAGAGAGTACTGAAATGGCATCTTGAGAAGTTTCTGCTTTGTTTCTCATTGACATTTTTGAAAAATAGTAGACTGCAGCATCCAGCGTGGTCCTCTAATTCTAACATCTGCTGTTACAGTTGTAGTCAGTAATAGTGCTCTCTTCCTTAATAGTGGTCTCCTATTTTTTTTAACTGTCCCATGAGCATTTCACTGAAATTTTTTTTAACCTGATTTTGAGTGTATATCTGGTTCTATCAGTCAGCTTTGACTTTCAAAGATCACCTACTCCAAGCTCAAGCCCAACCCATCAGGCAAAGAAAGAAGCAAAGGTGGCAGGGGGCATGAATGTGATATTCCTGAAGAACCTCAAACATTAAAGGAAGGCATTCTAGAGGTGGAAGCAGGGTGAAGTGACCTGAGGGGAGTATAGGTACACTCTTTGAGTATGCAGGGATGGGGTTTCACCTAGAGTGAAATCTGGTGAGCAACAAGAAAGGTTTCTGATGGTACACCAGCAGCAGAGAGAGTGTGAAGAAGATGGAGCCTGACTCTTCTCAGGGTGCTCAGTGAGTGGGCAAGAGGCAATGGGCACAAACTGAAATAGAAGAAATATAATTTAAAAATAAGAAAAATCATTTTCACCATGAGGGCAGTCAAGCCCTGGAACAGGTTTCTGGAGAGGTTTTGGATTCTCCAGCAGTGGGGATACTCAAAACCTGGCTGTTCATCATCCTTAGCAAGCTGCTGAGGGTGACCTTGCTTTGAGTGGTATGGTTGGACTAGGTGGTCTCCAGAGGTCCTTTCCAGCTGTAAAGGCTGTGAAATTCTGTGAATTCTGGATGTTGATTTCTTTTTCCGGTGACATAGGGAAAAGTAGTTTAAAGATTAGAAAATATAATTAGGTCGGTTACATATATAAACCTTCTAGAAAATTTTAGGAGTAGTACTTTTGCATAGGGAGTTACATCATAAAAATGAAATACAGAGCTTCTACTGGTGGACTGATGCTTTGAGACCATATCAGTACTGTGTTTTCATACTTTGCATAACTTTAATAGTTTTGCATAAAACAAGTCTCCAGTGTGGTGAGGAGTCAGCTTACTGAAGTGTCATCTTTACTTACTGACCTTCCTTTGACATCCATTGCAAGGAAGCTAATTGTTCTGGGATATGGGTCTTTCTCCAGGTGCTCTGTACGATTGTAAGTGATTCCCAGCTGATTTAGATTCTGGCAATCTGTGACTGTGGCAACAGGAGATGGTGTTCAGGGAGAGCATAACATGGCTGGTGTCTAGGTCCTCTTCCCCTAACATCAAGAATCATTGTTTTGAGGTATTAGAGGGTGCACCCCTTTAAATAGGGGGTATTAATTTATGGATCTCCTGTCTGAATTTGTCTAATTCTTCTTGTGATGGTTCCCAGCACTTTTTGGCTATACAGCTGCTGCATGTCAAACTGATGGTTCGAGGGAATGGTGACTTCCAGATCTCCTTCCTGAGCTGTACCTACCAGCTGATACAGTTGTAACTGTTCCAGCTGCATTTGTCAGTTGGTTAAAAGTGCTTAAAGAACTCTGAAAAGAAACATGGAAATGCAGCAGGCTGTTCTGAGGAATTCTGTTTTTATGTGTCAGCTACATGACAGCAGTAGTCAGAAAAAAGATTGTTGCCTTAAAAACAGTTCTGTAGCTACAAAAAAGCTTCTGGAAGTGTGAAATATGTATTTGACCTTCTCCTTCGCTAAGGTTTGAATTCTGGAGTATGCTACCACTGAGAAGACAATCTAGAGCAAGCTGTTTGCTCCTGGTCAGTGGAGTGAAAAGATGTTTCAGGAGGTTGGTGCCGGTGCAGGCAGGTGTAGAAGAGGAGGCTTAGGCATGGTAGGCAGAGGTTCTGGTTTTACTCTTGCACTTCTGGTTTCTTTCAGCCTAGTCTGTTTAATATGTAGTAGGCTTTGTGCAATGAGTTATATCACATATTGGCAAAGTATGGTTTACTTGGACATTGGTGTTCTTATGCAGATTATCCTGACAGTGCTTCCCTTGGAAACCCCAAATAAGTAAGTAGTGGAAGTGTATCTTAAATGTTTAGTGTACATTTCTCCTAAGGACTAGTTGAGAGAAGAATAAATCAGTTACAATCTGATTATTAGCCTTGTATGTACCTACCAAATGCCATGGACATGAAAATATGGAAGGAATGGTACAATGTGTACATAGATAGTGATTTACATGCAGGTAGAAAGAGTGCAGAGCTTGTAAAAGTTTATCCAAAGACCTGCAAATGCTATCTACTTGTCAATGAATAGAATTTTTTTCATTATTGTTGTTAAAGATATTTGTGAATCAGAATTGGACAAATTAAATGAAATTTTTAAAAATCTAAAGTTAAAAAGTATGGAAAGTTTCTGGCTATATATAGGTAATTTTTTTTTTTTTTGGTTGGAGGATTGCTTGGGTATCCAGACAGTGCAGCAAAGGTTGGGATTGCATTGGTGAAGTATGTATGATGTTCTAGATTTAAGAAGGTGTATGTACAGGGATATGCTTTTTTGTTACATTGAATGTGTGTGTATAAATGCTTCTCTCCAAGCATTTCATCAATATGGTTCTTTAAAGGCACTTATAATTTAAGTTACGCTTGTTCTATGTCTTAAATTGCTACCTGAAAACTAGTAACAAGGTGGTTCTATTTTTTCATAATCAGCAAATTTGTTAGGTGGAAATGACTTGATGAAACATCATTTTTATCTATGAATTGCATCATTCAGTTTAAGGGGAAAAAGAGTTTTTCAGTGCAGCTTGTAGCTGTGTTTTTGCATTTGGTAGCAAAGATTCCTTCCCAAAAAGGCCTGAAATAATAGAATTTTAGTAAGATAACAGATGATAGAGTCATGGAATGGTTTGGGTTGGGCAAGACCTTAAAAATCATCTAATTCCAACCCTCTTGCCATGGGCAGGGATACCTTCCACTAAACATGATTGCTCAAAGTCCCATCCAACCTGGCCTTGAACAATTCCAGGGATGAGGCATCCACAACTTCTCTGGGCAACCTATTCCCGTGCCTCACCACCCTCAAAGTAAAGAATTTCTTCCTAATATTTAATCTAAACCTACCCTCCTTCATCTTAAGGCCATTCCCCCTTGTCCTATTACTACATGCCCTTGCCAAAAACTCCTGCTTGTCTTGACAGCTGTGGTTTTGTTTTGATTATTATACTTCATAATGTATCATATTTTTTAATATAGTCAAGTAACACTGACAGACAATCACTGCTGTTCTTACTGGATCCTGTGAAGAAGAGCAGCAACTTTCATATTGTGTGCTCAGCACATGTGTGTGTTTTTATGAGCATGCTATCAAAGTAAAAATAACCTATACCTAGTTATTTCGCCTTAAGGGAGGGACAATCAAACCTTTAATAAACTTTAAAAAGTAATTGATGCTGTATGCTTAATGGTCACAGTAAATTTAGAGAACACACTGTAGTGCACCAGTGCCACATCTGACCTTGCACTGGTGAGCCAATGCTCTTACCCTTCTTGCTTGCGGGGCCAGAAGTTGTAGTTTAACGGTTACAGAGAGGGACAATATGTGCAAAGCAGGTCAAATCTAAAGAGTTCCATAATGTATGTGGCTGTCCTGCCTCTTGTGGCTCTTTCTAGACACGATAGTCTGTTTCATTTCTTGTCTACTGGAGCCCTTTAGACTGTCTTTAAAGCTGCCGGGATTCCCCTCTTACTGTGATACATTCAAATGGAGCCCAGCTGTGCTCGATGCCATCACAAAGGATACGATTTGGACTGTTTGCTCAGCAAGGAAGGGCTCTTGCTGCAGTAACTGCACTGGCTCTTTTCCCAAGCAGGGCCATCCCCTGCAGCTCTGTGAGCCGCGGCACGCCGGGGACACGGCCACTGCTGCCCGTCAGCCCCAGCCGTGCAGCGGCAGTGCCCCTCCGCGCTGCCGCGCCCGTCACTCACTGATGAGCGCTCGCTTCTCTCTGTAGGTTCAAGGTGCAAGTTTCCGGGGTTGGAAGGAAGTGACGTCTATGTTCAATAAAGATGATGAACAGCAATTGCTAGCAGGATGCAAGTCCCCAAAATCCAAAGGGTGAGTAAAACCATTTGGTCTATCTGCTATTAAAGTACACTATTAAAATACAGAAAATAGTATTGGAGCTGGATGCTGAGAAACAGCAGTGTCCAACTGCTGGAAGTCAAATTGACACAGAAAGATTTATGGGCAAAGCTATATAGACATTAAGCTTAAGATGAATAAGGCATGCTGTATTAGGCAAGGAAGATGATGTTTTTAACATTTTAAGGTTTGTCAGGAAGAAAAAGGAGTTTAGCTGCATAATAATTATTTTACTGTAGAAAAGTAGTAAAGGCTTGTGAGTAAAAAGGTCATTCTCACACTTTCACTTTCCTCCTAGGGATTAATTATGGTTGAGTTTACAAATTCCCTTTTTTACATGCCTTACTCTCTCTTTTGAAGTCTTACTGCACCTAGAAAGGTTAAGTGGAGTAGCTGTGCTAGGATCTGCAAGTCGTCCCTGCTGGCCGTGAGCTGTGTTTTGGCACGGTTGTGTGCTGGTATGGTGAGAGCAGCTCCCAGGACAGACCACGCTTCCAGGACAGACCATCTTCCTGTTACAAGTATCTGTAGGCTTTACCTGCATGTGCTGCCTCACTGCCTTGGTTACAAACCAAATATACCACATAGCAGTAGATCTGTTCCTGCCAAATATTAGCTTTGGTAAGACTTGCTGTAGCATGCTTTGTTTCCAGTTTACTTTGAAATAAATGTGTTTCAGAATGTAGCACCACATATATGCATGTAGGGGGTGTATATATATATAAATAAACAATTTAGAATATAAATCCATATATTTTATTTCCATTTGAGCCTCTTCCATAAAACTTCCCAAAAGTTCCCAGCTACTAACCCTGTGCAATTTTATGGGTGTCATTAAGGTGCTAGGCTCTTGTAATAATGCTTTGCAATTGATGCTGAATATTAGAATCAAGTATTACAGTGAAGAGAGCAGAAGTTGGTAGAGTTACCACCAATGTAGAAAGCTATTTTGGTATTACTGTGAGAACTGCCTGTTTTTTAAGTTTGGGATATTTTTCTTTAATTATATACCATGATTTTTACTTAACTTTTAGTGACACATGCAACTTTTAAGTGTGCTGTTTACAAAATACAAGAAAAGTGCTTGGAGTCTGTGGCTGGTTTTAGCAAGACAAGAATTCTGAGGAATCATAAATTCATAATCCAGTAAAGGAAAAGTGATTTTTAAAGGTATCAGTTGAGTTGCTTCTGTTTAAATATGATAGAGCTAAGCTTTCATTAATGGAACAAAGCTTTTTTAATATAAATGTTTAAAAGAGATTCAATGGTGGGTTTAGTTGTGGCTAAGAAATTGATATGCTACTACAGATAATGTTTTCAAATTGCTTTTTAGCTCATTGAACCCTAAAGGTTGTGTCTTTCACCCCTGGTGTTCCAGCTTTCCTTGTGGCCCATTATTTGATTATATACATAATCCTGCATATCAAGTTAGGCATAAACACTTGACATTCTTTAGTTTAAATATTTCACACTGCAGAATTATTCAGGTTGAAGATTCTTAATGTGATAAGAAAAGTAATAATATGAGTAGCCTTTCAAATGTCTGAGAGAGATGTTCCAGTTATTTTTTGGGTTTGGGAGGGGGATTTTGAGAGTTCTTACAAGAAATACAAAACAGCTGTTTTCACATTATTGTGTGGATCTTTATGAAAATATTAATAAAAAGTCTGATGTCTTTAAAGTCCTCATACTGTGTACATCAACTATTTTAGGGTATAAGGTTTAACTGGCAAGGTGGTAACAGGTATATGAAACTGAGTAACACAGTGAGTGTTAAAGCTGGTGTTAGAACATTTTTGTATTCCTTCTACTATCGTACTCCTAGGGTTTTTTTAACTTGTTTTTGTTTGTTTTTTTTTGGTTGAAGTCCTAAATTGTTCAAATGCATCCTAAAATACTTTGTACATTTCCAAAGGCAGCTCTGTGGAGTTCACCCCACAGGAATGGGGTGGGGATGGTGGTGTGTCAATTGTCTTGTAATAGAAAATGACCATTCTCAGTCCTCTTCTGATTTATCACTGCAAGATTCTGCTGTGTTTAGGTTTATGTGTATGTGAGGCCGTTTCTCCTGAAGCTGACAGCAATGGTTGTGCTGCCACAGGCTGACAATCATTATCACTCCTTACTCAAACTTAATTGAATGTTTATTAATAACTACTACATGCATTGTTAAATGAAGGAATTAATCACCACAACATTGTTATTTTCTAGAACAAACCTAAAATTAAAGGAAGAGATGAAGTCTGAAAAGAAGCCAGGTTTTTGGGACAGTTTGGTGATAAAGCAGAATGTTCCACCTAGGAAACCAGATGAGATTGAGGGATGGGAACCACCACAGATTACCACTGCTGACTCTACCAGTGATGCAGCAACTCCTTTAAGTGACTATACAGCCTGGTCAGGCTGGGAAGATGAAACCAAAGGTTCCACAAAATACACAAACCTGGCCAGCTCAGGAAACAGTTCCAGGTGGAGTATCAAATCAGCTGGAAAGCTGGTTAGTATCAGACGTCAAAGCAAAGGTAACCTTACTGACAACTGGGAAGAACTAGAATGATACTGGTAATGTGAAATACTTTATACGTAAGAAGAGAACAGTTCCATGATTTACTCACATGTTTAAACCAAAATCAAATCTGCTCAATATTGCACCTTTATACAGTACTTTGTTTTATTCAGATTGTTACAAATTTTTGCTCACCTGATAGTAAATTTTCTTATTACATTGTTAATAGCTATGTTTTCCACACTGAAAAAAAGTAGAAAATCTATTTTGTGCCTATATTTCACATTCAGACTCTGCAGTATGTCAGATTGTTGATTTTACCAAAAAAAACGTAATTCCTTAGTGAATGTATACACTGGTTGTAAATTTGACTGCCTTATGAAGGAACTGCCACTAGCTTGGGGTCCTGCTTCTTTTCTGGTATTTGAGGGCCATTCAAAATTTTAGTTTTGATGCTGTCCCCTTTTAATGAAGATTACCAACCTGTCGCTTGCAGGGAGAGTGCTTGTACTTAGTACTGTTTTACACATCTTCAGCCTCAGCATATGCTTCACCTTGTGCATACAAGATGCTTGCTGTCACATTGTGCTGTACTCTGTGTGACATGGGAAAATACTGTTCTGATGTAATTCCATCCATTACAGGATTGTCACCAACAGTCGGGTCAAATGGGTCTTCCAGAGTTGGGGTCTTTTTGTGTTTTGGATTTTTTTTCTCTGTGTGGTTTTTTTTTGTTGTTGTTTGTTTGGTTTTTTGTTTGGTTGTTGTTGTTGTTGTTTTTTGTTTAATTTTGGTTTTGCTTGTTTTTTTTTTTTCTTTTTAATATTGAACTTTTTTTGACAAAGCTAAGTTTCTCAGTTTTTAAGATGCATGTTATGCCAAAAATAGAAATGACTGAAAATTTGGAAAACAGCATTGAGTAAAGTGTAAGAGGATCTCGGTATTCTGGGGGAATATTGAATCTGGATATAGGAAAAAGTTTCTTCTTATGGAAGGGCATATGTTTTCATTTTTTTACAATAGCTGATCCTTCTACAAATAACTCTTTTGGTTTTGACTGTGTTTTTCCTTTCTTCCCACTGCATAAGCAATGATTGAATTATACTCCAGCATTTTCAGGGTAGCTGAGTAACTGAGCCATTGCAAGTATGTGCATGCACACAACTTCTGAAGCATTTTTGTTGAAAAGTTCCATCTTATTAGCTACTGATACTTTGATTTTTTGGTAAAAGAAGGGGAAATGTTAAACTTGAGATTTGAAATGTATATATGACTAATAAAAGTGCCTCTTTTTAGCATATTGTCTCTCACTAGTGGTGCAGCTGACGTCAGATCCAAAGTTAGTTTCTGTTTTGTTTATATGACCCACACAAAGACTACTTTAACATTCATGAATAAGAATCAAACCAAAAGTTTCATAAGAAATGAACAGTAGACCTTTTCTCTCCTGATTGTTAAACTGGTGTAACAGAACTGAAACTTGACTCTCTAGCAATATGGCCAGTGCAGTCGGAAGATGAAGCTAGCATGTCAGAGAAAATCAGCATTTTTACAAGAAAATATAGACCTTTAGATACCAGATGTCTGGTAAACATATTTTTGCAAGAAGGTTATGCTGATGTAAAGGGATGCATTCAATTCTTTTCTAAGCTTGTTTCTGTTACTGCCACATTACCCCCCCTTAGCTCTCTCTTTCTCCTCTCTCCTCCAATTCATGTATAGTTTTCTGGCTTGCAGTTCCTGCATAGCTATTTTTTTGGAGATTCCTGCTGAGATGTGCCTGGAGGGAACTGTAGCAAAATGGTTTTAGTAGGTTGGGTTTTTTTTCCTAATATTGATAGGAGGATAAAAGACATTGCTCTTAAGTTTACAAAAAAAAGAAGCGTGATGTTTTGTGCTACAAAACAGAATCTTGCAACTGGCGAATATACTTGTAAAATTTGCATTAGATATTAAAAAGTATTAATAGGGGAGAAAACGTTAGCATTTATATTGCATTGTCTGTGAGTAAACTCTGGTTTCGCCTTGGGCAAGTATATATGCTGAGGTTAATTATAGGAAAGAATTAGTATTCTTGGGTAAAGTATGCTGCATTTTATAGTTTATGGAATACCCTCTAAGGCATGAGCTAGTATTTAATTTGGTGGTTGGTGCTGATCTGAAAGAACAGAAAAAGATCTGTTAGCAGCCCTTAATATTTTGCTCTCAAAGACGGACTGAGAAATTTTAATTTCACTCCTGAAGAAACTATTTATACTGTGACCAGTAAGGGTTTTGCCTTGCACATTATACTGTCAAGTGCCTGTTTCTCACCTTGATGATGTGTTTGATGCACAGCTTAACTGCAACCTTTTTCAATTTGTTTTTACATGTACGATAAAGAATATGCTCACAAATCTGAAGCCTATTATAAAATGAAAGTGGGAAATTGAGATATGTAAAATTCCAGTTTCACTCCTAGTGATGAAAGTTTTGGTGCGCTTTTTAAGTGATATTTCCTCAGAAATAACCATTTTAAGGATCAACATTATTAAATTTATTATAATTTATTGTTATGCTTTAATAATGTATTTGTCTGTTGAGAACTCATTGGTGTGAGCTTTCCTTCTCTCATGTTTATAAATGTGTCTGAATTTTCAGAATGGGGTCCTTTCATCTTTTACCTTTGTTAGATGCTTAACTACATTAAACATTATGAGCTTAAGCTATACACAGCTCCATATGTGGAATAAGTGTAGAATATGTCTCTTAATATTTGTTTTGAAATTGCATTTCAATCTATGTGAAATGTTTTAGAAGAAGGTAGCATTAAGATTGTATTATAAGATTGCACAAAATAAAATATAGTTTATATTGCTTTCTCGTAGCCAATCTGCATGATTGTTGGCGATGTTTTAACGGGAATTAAAAGCTTTCTGTGGCTGTTACTAGTCACTTAGCTCTGAGCAAAGTTCTTTCTGAGTATTTTTATTTATTAGCATCATTTGCAAAAAGAAAAGTAGTATTTTCCATATGAATAAAGATTTAGTTTGAACTGAAATGCCTTATTCTTTGACTTTTTTTGGTCCCATTTTATTTGTCATGTGAGTATGTTTGCATTTGCTTGGACAGCTTTGGTCACCACAATATAAGAGAGATAATTAAACTATTATAAAGTGTCCAAAGGAGGGCCAAAGATGGTGAAGGCCTTGAGGGGAAGCTGTGTGAGGAGCAGCTGGGGGCACTTGGTGTGTTCAGCCTGGAGGAGACTGAGGGGAGACCTCACTGCAGTTACAGCTTCTTGTGAGGGGAGGAGGAGGGGCAGACCCTGATCTCTGTGGTGACAGTGACAGGACCCAAGGGAATGGCCTGGAGCTGTGTCAGGGGAGGTTTAGGCTGGGTATCAGGAAAAGGTTCTTCACCCACAGGGTGGTCGGGCATTGGAACAGGCTCCCCAGGGAAGTGGTCACAGCACCAAGCCTGACAGAGCTCAAGAAGAATTTGGACACATGGTGTGACTCTTGGGGACAGTGCTGTGCAGGGACAGGAGCTGACCTCAGTGATCCTTGTGCTCCCTTCCAGCTCAGCTGATTCTGTGATTCTGTGACATTACTTGCATCATTGTAGAGCATGGCCCAGGAAGTGATGGTAATGTTTGCCCAAACTCTTGTGCATCGTGCCATCTCGGAACTTGCAGCGTCCTAGATTTAAAGATCACACACTGCTTTTACAGGGGCAAGAATTCATTTGTTTCAACAAACTAAAAATATTTTGGTATTTTTTGGTTTAAAATGTTGTAGGTTTTGTTGTTGGTTTTTTGTTGTTTTTTTTTTTTTTTTTTTTTTTTTTTTTTTTTTTTTTTTTAACTTATTGGCTGTTGTGAAAGCTTGGGCAGAGCAGCATTCTTCCCCTGAAGATTTCACCAGCTGTGTGTATAGTGGAGGACCTGAAATGCTTTTGCACACACTGGCCCCATAACAAGGTGAGACCTGCACGGCCTGGCCTGTGACACTGAGGAGCAGCCACTGCTTCCAGTGGGGCAGCTGCAGAAAGATGTTTATTGTCAGTCTCTCATTCTTCCACTCCAGTCTGCTGGCTTTGCAGTTGTCTACACAGACTTAGCAGGGAATGTTTAGGCAAGATGTTTCTTGCCATAGTGCATGAAGTAGCTAAACCAGAAAATTTTATTCATACGGGTTATATTCTTAGGGGTGAGAAAAAAGGCTGTATTGAGACACCTCTGACTAGACACGGGTGGGTCAGACCCACAGCTGGGGAGGTGAAAGGCAGTGGAAGGACCTGCATTTCCAGACTCTGAGCAGACAAGAACCCTGTCAAATTTTGAGCATAGATGTTCCTATAGCCCAGGAGAATTTGGCCTGGCATCTGTCTCAATTTCTGAAACTTCAAAATGCTTGTTACTGTATGGGAATCCTGGATGACAAAACTGTAGGTCATGTGCAATCTGAACACGAGTGTGCTTCTTATTTAGCTGTTTCTTGCATATCCAAACTGTTTGTGCTAATCTGGGCTGGTTTGTGTGATTCTTTTCCTGAGTGCCTGCTACTTTGTTTCTGATGTAGCTGAGAAATAAAACCAGTACTGTGAAGAAGCAAAGCAATTTCCTAAAAGGCTTATCACCAGTGACAGTTGGCAAAGGTGTGTATCATTACATACTGTCAGTCTCAACAATTTCTTGTAGCGTGACTGGTTTGTACCACACAAGACAGGGAATCAAACATATAGGTAAAAAAGCCAGTTTAGAAATCAAAAGGAGAAAATTACATTTATTCTAAGTGCCACCAGCATCATAGCAGAAAATAATGCTGCTCCTATAGTTACAAAGAAATAAAGAGTATGAAAACAATAAAAAATAGGAATATAAATAATAGAAATCTATATTAAATATATAATAGTAAACAAAGTGTAGGGAAATGATCGTTTTTCACATGGTATCTACCGTCTATTATCACTGGTAGTGAAAAAAGAGATGCCTGCTCTGTACTTGGGAAGAAATTTTTCCTATTCTGTGTCTAGCAATTACTAAAAGATGCAAGAAAGTGAGAATATTCTTTCTGAGGCCATAACAATCTGGTAAAAGCTTGGCTGGCATTTAAATTTTTATGCTCTTGAGACCCAAATAACACTACTGGAAGCTTAATAACACATTTTGAACTGTGAGTTTGGAAAAGAAAAATGATTATTCTTTGCATAGAAAAGTTCACAGCTGTATTTTCTGAGATTTGTTTGTCCACTTATGAAAATAATCATGTGATAATTTTGCTTTCTAGTTGCTCCAGCGCCTTGTACTGAGGAGACTGAACAGTTGATTTTAAGTAATTTTTCAGAGAATTGGCTGGTTTAATTATTTGAGATTGTACAGTAAAATATATCAGATTTGATACAGAAATAATCCTATAAATTAGCAAGGTCTTTTGGCCTTTTTTATCTTGTGCCTTTTTCCTTGAAACCCCTAAATGCTGTGGTCTTGACCATCTTATTTGTCCAGGAGTCTTGGATTCTCTACAAGGTTACACTGCTAAATTCTTCCGGGATTTGAGGGATGGAGGAAACACTGTGGTGTGTCTGTTTGTGCTGGAGAAAGGAGGGGAGACCAGTGCATCCTGACACCACATACTGTACTTGGCATATTATCTTTTTTCTGCTAAAGCTTTCTAATATGCAAGATGATGAATATTAATTATTCTTTGATTTGTTTTATTTTTGTACTTGTACTCTATTAGCTTTTTAGGAGGGGTGTCACACATGCAAAGACATCCTGATTACCTGAAGATCCACTCTTTGGTGTTTCTCTCATGACCAACACTCCCCTTTTAGGCTGAAATGCCTTCAGTTTAGGTAGTGCCTGTAAACAGTTTATCTTGTGAACATTTGGACAGAAACTTGGCAACCAACATTTGATAGGACAAAAAAAGGAAAACAAGTCAAGCATCACTTCCCATTAGGAAGTAAACCATTGTTTGATGGGATGAAGCACAAGATTCCCAGAAGTCATACTATAGATAGAGTAAATCTGCACATAGGGTTATTTTGAAAGTTAGACACTTAATGAAAAAGATACATGCTCTTTTTTTTCATTTTATAAACTAACCCTGAAGCGCAGTAACCCAGCTGCCTCAGAGCAGTGTGACCTGACCAAACCACTGGGGCCAGGGTGAGTGGCAGGTGAGGCCACAGTGCAAGATCTGAGCTCCTGAGCTGTGCAGTGAGGACTGCATGCACTGGGCACAGGGGGAGGGTTTGCAAGACTAGGGAAGGAGCTGATGTTCTGGCATCGAGGAATATAAGCACACTATAAAGAGTAGTAAGAAGTCCAGAACATCTGGGAATGTTCCTACAGCTGTTAGTACCAATATTTACTGTTAGGCCAGGGTTTGGGTCTTAGAGAATCAGAACTAACACATCTAGTCCTTTTTCCTGGTGTTTTTTTCATGGTGTTCCTATTCAAGACCAGGACTTTTGGCTTTTGATGAGCAACTGAAAAAAACCATCCCCTGTGCACAGGCACAAACAGCGAGTTCTGCTTGTTTGTAGCGTTGGCACTCTTCAACTTGCAGCAAACACTTCTCCAGATCTATTCCATACCACTGTGCTGGTAAATTAGACCTAGTTGATGAAATATGTAGGTGAGTGCAGGCAGCAGAAGAAACATAGGATCAGCAGAAGGCCTATGGGCAGCTTGCAGCAACAGCTTAAGTGGTGGTGGGATCAATCTGCTGAGTGAGGGGGCTGAACTGGGCCATGGAGCAACACCCAGCCTGGTCAGTGGTGGTCTCACCTGCTCAGTGGCTGCTTAATCACATTCAGGCTTCAGTGTAAGAGCAGGGGAAGGGCACAGAGGGCACAGGATCAGGCCCTGCACTGTGGAGCTGTGTAAGGAAAAATAGCAGAGGTGCAGCCTGGGACATGCGACTGCAGGAGCTGCTGCGTTATGGTCAAGGATATCTGGTTCTAGAGGAAATGCTGCCAAAGTATTGCTTTTATAAATCCACCAAGGTCTAAAGGGATACCACTGAGTTCAGAAGGGGAGTGCAGGTTTGCAGCTTTAAAAGTTTGCAGTAGGAATAGGGCTAAAAATAATGGCTGTGCCTAAGAGAATAATGAGGACCAAAACATTGGGAAGATGTGCTCTCAGCATGCAACACTTTTCTCTATATCTGAGCATTATGTGGGAATGATAACTGACTTTAGCAAACAAATTATTCCTCCATTATTGTTTTGCTATAAATACTACAGAAAAATAGCATTAAAGTGGGAAGAGCATATAAAAATCAAGCAAGTAAATTTTAGAATTAAGTGGTGGCTGTTGGTGTAGGCCTTGAAAATTGTTAGAAAAACTTTCAGCTGAAAGCACAATGACTATAAAGTGCAACAAATATAATACTGAACGTGTTTTATTCGCATTTGTAGAAGAATGTACACCTAAACCTGCAGGAAATAAGCATTACCAGCATGCCTGGCAGGTAGAGGGACAGGTCTGTGTGTGGCACAGAGCATGGCCCATGGGAATCGAAAGAGAGACCCACCCTTACTCTCACCTCTCATGTTGTGATGCACTTATCTGTCATGTCCTTCAACAGAGACATTTTAAGCATTAAAGGTAACCCTCATCCTACTCAACTTTGTAGGAGTTTTTGCTGGGAATTATGTTCCAGTGTCTTTTCAGGGTTGGACCTGAGCCTTGCAGATGAAAGTATAAAAACACTGCAAGCAAATAGCATAATTAGCTAATGTTTCAATATTCTGAACTCTAATTTAACAACTGTCTCCAAACATTTGATATTGATTTATTTAATGCAGGTATCTAGGTGCCAATTCAAGCAACTTTAGTTGGATATTAAGGGTCTAGCCTTCCTCTAAGTTCTTTGCCAATGATGGAGCTGTAAATATGCTAATTTGTGCAACACGAAATCCAAAACATTGTGTTACTGTTCCCAATCCAACCCTCTCCTTCCTGCTAGCCCTCATTGCTTCTGCTTTCTAGACTGCAAAAAGGCCACTGGTCTTTTAATACTAGTCCCAGTGGAGAACTCTTGGTTTGAGCTTGGTGTTTTCTTGAAGTTCAGTTTCTTCCTTCTCCTAAAGTAACTTAATGCATTTTTCAGGGATGGGGAACAGGGGAAAGAAAGAGCAAGGTCCCACTCCTCTGTTTTTTCCAGCTAAGAGCCTCAGTCCTGTCTGACATCCAAGGAGAAAGGCTCACACAGTGCCCTTGGAGAAGGTCCATGGCAGTCTCTTTTCCCAGAAACAGGTGAACAAAACTGTTGGGAGAAAATGTAATAAAAAAGGCCAGGAGTCTCAGAGACAGGTTTGGGAGGCAGTGACTGGGGAGTGGGAAGCGATACCTTGTTTTTCAAAATTGTAATTTCAAGCTCCTTGTGGACTATGGCAGCAAATGTCCTGATTGCCTTTGAACTGGTATTCTCAGGACTAGAATTCACTAAAAGCCAAATCACCCAGGACTGGGAAGTGATCATGGAGGGGCCACAGTTAAACCACGATTTCCTACCATTGCCACTGCAAAATCTGTCTATAAGGAGATCTAGCTTTGGGAACAAAAGCTGTGGAGCAGAAGCAGCCTCTGCTGTAGAGATTTAGAACACACTTCAAGGCACCCCTTTTTCTGAAGGGGAGAGAGCCTGCCTTTCCTCCTGGGACAGCAGCACACAGGAGGCCAAGGAGCAGAGGTTTCATGTTAAGGCATAACCCTTCTCATGGTTACAGGGCTTTAGGTTACACAAGGAAGTGCTGGAGTAAAGGAAGAGGAGATGAATTCAGGCTGTCAAAAGATGTTCTGTGCTTCAGGTGAGGTATTAAAAGATTGTTATCCTAAAGTTGAAATCCTTTCCCTGCTCTTCATGTTATTTAAATAAAAAAACTCAACAGACAACACAAAAACCCAAACACCACCAACCCTATTACCAAAATCAGGGCCATTGCTTTTTTACTTAAGTAACACAATTGAAAGTTACTTTCTTATGCATCCAATGACTTCACATCACACAGTCACTCCTAACCAAGCTCTTCTTTGCCTAGTCCAAGCAATGTATTCACTAAATATTTAACAAGTTTGTGGAACTGTTTTGCCAGTGTTAAAAGCTTCTAACACCGCTCATGACCATGTGATTCTGCACTGAGTGTTTAAGATTTCTTAAAAAACGAGTCCTGAATAGAAATGCTTCAGCACATCTGTGCACATCTCTTATCCAGAAGAAATGTTTAAAAAGCCACTGTACTTGCTTGGGGGCCTTGGGGTTCTGGTGGGCACCAAGTTGAACATGAGCCAAGCACTGTGCCCTTGACACAAATAAGGTTAATGGGCTACATGGACCTACTGCAGGGAGCCAAGTGAAGGGTCATGAAGATAAGGAGATGACTGGAGCATCTGTCCTGTGAGAAAAAGCTCAGCTGGAACTGTTCAACCTGGAGAAGATGAGGCTCAGGGGGATCTCACCATCTAGCAACACCTGAAGGGAGGGTGGAAGGAGAAGGGAGCCAGGCTCTTGTCACTGGGCACTGAAAGGACCAGAGGCATAGAGGCACAAGTTGGAACAGAGGAGGTGTTACCTGAATATCAGGAAATGCTCTGTTACTGTGAGGGTAACCAAACACTGGCACAGCTTGCCCAGAGAGGCTGTAGAGTCTCCTTCCCTGGAGACAGTCAAAAGCCATTTGGACACAGTTCTGGACAAAGTCCTAGACAACCAGCTCTAGCTACCCCTGCTTCAGCTGGGTCCCTTCCACCTTCAACCAACTGTAAGAGTAGAATCAAGCCTCTTAAATACATCCTGTTTCTTGCCATCTTAGCTCCTGCCACTTCAGCCCACTGGGACACTCTGGTAATCCTAAATGGATATCCACACACAGTAACACACCTTAGAACTTAACCTTCAGCCTGTCAAAGGTTTTTTTGCTACTAAAAAAAGAACAAGACAACAAGTAGTGAAAGAGAAAGGGGGAGTAAGCCTTACTGCTGTCACCTGACATTTCTAAGAGAACAGAAAATTAGTTATTACAGATACTGATTTTTTCCAAACCTATCTTAAAATGGCTTATAAGACCTTAAAGTCATTTCTCTCCCTCCTCAATTCAGTGGCTAGGAGAAAGGTTTCCTCTCAGCTCCCTTAATACCCTTTCCCTAGCTGTCACCTTATTTGTCTTTTCAGCACTGGGCAGCTCTCAGGTCACAGTGTAAGAGCTTTGCCCTCTGTCTGCAGGAGGGATGGTTCTGCACAGTCCCTCAGCAGAGACCTGCAGCATGAGGGGGAAGAGCTCACAGCAGCATTAAACCAAATGCTGGCTTTAAAACCTTTCTTTCAAGCTCTCAGAGAAAGCATCCATGTATTTACAGGAAATTTTATGCAGGGTAGCAAAACTGTAACGATGATAAAGGAGTGATTAGTGGGTGTCAGCCATTACCAGCCACTGTCAGGGCTACTGAGGTCACAGAAACAGGAAAGCATCTGAACTGTTACAGGAAATAAATAAATGGGGTACAAATTGTTGATAAAGAAGGGCTGCTGGGTCCTTAACAAATCCAGTGGCTACAGCAGTGCTTGGCTGGGAAAGCAAGGCTTGCAGCAATGCTCTGAATGAACAGGAATAAGAATGGAGGTCCTTGGATCCACACCTGACTATTACTATGGCCACAGCCAACACCTGAATTGAAAGAAAGAGAAGAAAATCCACAAAACCCTGTATTGAAAAATCCACAAAAATCAGCAATTCAACTCAATCACAAAGATTTAAGTTTAACAAAAAACTATTTCTTGAGGACATCAATATTCTCCTATTCTTGTGCAGCCTATTAACAGCCCAGCTCTGCTACTACAAAAAGTGCTAATACAAAAAACTACTGTAAAGCAACAGCACTAGGACTGCTTGTATGCTTCTCATTCCATTACCAATTACTACAGACAACAGGTTACAGCAAGATCTTACAAAATTCAAATTGATTCATCTCTATGCACCAGAGGCTTCTAGGAATAACAGATAAAAACATGATTTATTACACTGTACAAAACTGGATTCAGAACAAGCAAGTGCAGAATATGGTACCTGATTTATTTTTTCTGTACATTACATATTGTTAAATTTCACTGACAAATCCAAAACTTCCATAATTTTTCCTTTACCTGCTTAAGCCAAGCAATTTATTTTGTTCTACAGGATAGAAAAAAAATAGCTTCCTGGAGAATTTGTCATCTGATTAACTTGGCAGAAGGTGCTCCAGCTCACACTGACTTTCAATGTTTCCCACAGCTTGTCAGGTTAGAACCTCAGTTGGTAGCATAGTGTTCTGCCACTGTGCCAGTCTAGAAACAAGCAATTCCATCCTCATTAAATTTCAATAATGTCTTCTTCTTAGAAGATGAATTAATGCAGTTGCACTTGTAGACATTCCAAACAGTATAAATGAAGGCTGTAGCTACCATCAGAAAGATTTCCAGTAGCCCCAGATTGGTCTCACGAGTTCTGCAAGATGTGCTAAGATAGGTTAAATGTTTAATAAAGTCCTTAAGAAAAATAAATACTTTTGCATAATGTATGTACAAAAATTGGTAGATTTCCTTCATTCATATAGGTTCAACAGCAGATATAACCACAGTTAATTTTACTCACTAGCTCATAATTAATGCCACCTTTGTAATGATGTAGTAAGAGTCTAAGAGAATATTGGTCTATTCTTTATAATAGTGCAAATTATATGGAGGTGCTTTGAAAACCATGGCTTATAGAAAGAAGGATTAACCAAAAAAACCCTCCTTTGGTCCCTGCAAGAGTAGTTTAATTCTTCCATGAAATTTTCAAAACTCCCCTACATAATTTTAACCAACCATTAAGGCGTCAAAAGCATGGATTTAAAGTTGAGATTAAAGTGGTCTTTCTTGGACTTGAAAAAAAGTCCACTGGAGATTTCCTGACAATGAAATTTTCTTAATGTTTCTCCTTTCCTCTTTGCTATTCTGCACAAAAGCAATATGCCAAATGAACCTCTCTGATAATCTCCCCATATCTTTTTTTAAACTACAATAAAACATTACACTTAAATATATTGCACAAAAAGCATAACATATCCTGCCTGACTCTTTACAAAAATGGCCACAAACACAGGAGAACAGCTACTGAACATCTCAAAATTTGAAGAGATCAATGAAATGCTGAGGAGATACTGGCATGAGACAGGTGTTTGGATCACTGGCTGTGCAGGGGTGCCCTGTATCCTGAAAAATGAAGGAGAAAAATAAGTAAGTTCTCTTACTATATTCAGTCTCCCTTCACTCCCAATTTATGGGAAAAAAAACCCCAAAACAACAAAAAAAACCCAAACCCAAGTATAATTCCCTCCTTCTACCAAAACCAGAACCTGAGTTAGAGCCCTTGAAAATGTATCATCTTCCTTATCCATTATTTTCTGATAAGCATAACACAAAGGCAAAAAGGCACCTGCTTTGTTGAACTTACATTATCTGTTTAATCAAAACCTGAAGTCATCTACTGCTTTGGGGGAAAATTAGTCCCTTGCTTTGAAAATGATGGGCAGCAGATACTTCCTCAAAAAACCTGAACAGTGTGTTTGAATTCCCAGTCTTAAAAGCTTTTCTACCTTGCTACATTTTCCCCCTAATCTTCCTTTCATCTTTCACGCCTACCTTCTCCCCAAGTGAAATGAATGCACTGCCTTAAAACAGAAGCTGGCACCTAGGCAAGGCAGGAATAGAGAAGTTAGGGTGGAAAGGCTTTGTCATTACAAATGCACTAAGCCTGCAGTGCTTTCTCTCCTCTTGCAGAAATTTGACCTCAGCAGAACTGTCTGATTATTTAAGATTCAAATTTCACTTTGAACAAAAAGTTCTATTTTGCATCTTATTAAAACCCCCTAAATGAGGGAAATGCAGAGGTGTAATGAGAAGAAGTTCCCAGACAGTTCAATGGAGAAGTTAAACAACTTGTCAGTGTTGTTGTAAGGCTCAGAAGTGTCCTCACTGGGCTTTTAAGGAGTTTCTGTCCCTTTTCCACCAATGTTGGTGAATGCACCACGTGAGGCAAGAAAACTAGATAAATACATGACAAATAGATCACAACTGCTATGGTCTTCATTGCTTTTGTTTCCATAGGAAGTGAAATGACATGCAATTCAGTTAAATAGGAGGAAAGAATCTCTAAGTGGTTTTTTTCTCACTGCCACGTTCCCACCCAAAGTCTTTGTAGCACCAAAGTGCACCAGGTGAAACACACTCTAAATACTGCTCAGCTTTTCCAGTGGAAATTGTTACTCAATAGATTTATTATCTGTGTTTTTCCATTAAGTCTATGGAGGACTACAAGAATACACCAGGTACTATCACCTCCTCATCCTCTCACTCTTTAATAATTGCTTTAACATCACCTGAGAAACAGTTGTTAGATTAATGACACAGAGGGAAAGACAAACACACACATAAAAAAGAGACCCAGGTGGAACTGCCTATTGGGGGAATCTGCAGATGGGAAAGAACAGATGACCAAGAAGTGTTAAACTTAACACCATCATCTTGAGATGACATCTGCAAGGAAGAGCTGCACCACACCAGAAAACATTCTTAAAGGTAGTTGCTAATGGACTATTATCTTCTCTACCCATTGCCATGTCAATGTTATGTCATTTCTTTCCTAGTTTCCAGGAAAAGAAACCCATCCAAGTTATAATCCTGGGAAACAAAGTAGGGTTTATCCTCTTTTCGTACTTATTTGTACTCCTGAATATTTTAAACTGAGTTTGTAACATGCTGCTTTCTCTGCACATCATTTTGAAAGTTCTACCCAGTTGGGAATTACAGGTGCAATAAAAAACTCAGATCAGTTACTGGTGTTTTTAATTATTGAAAAAACCGTAAATTTTACACTGAAAAAAAGTGATGAGGACTGAACAATCACAACTTTCTTGTAATTGTGAGTATTCCGCATTTTGAGAGAAATAAATTTTCATTGGAATTACATCTAATAAAGTGTTAAAATAATTTGATTTTAATGTTTCAACGCTAAAGCAGACTTCTTTCAAAGTAAGAAGATAATTCCCCAGGAGGAGTGTTTACTGGCAAATGTAGTTGTTTTCCTCAAAATTTAGGATAGCTAGACATTAAGAAGCTCTGTGTAAGTATTTTCACCATTTCTTCATTCAGAAGCCAACAATATAATTGCTTCCCTTGACTATCTCAAGTCACATGCAGCCTGTTTTGGGGAATTGCTTTTCAGAGAAATTCTCCATAAAAGTAAATACAACTACAGCATTCCAAGTGCAATAAAATCAGTTTTAGTACCTTTGTATGAAAGCTATCTGAGGTACATGTTACTCTCCAGATTTAAGTACTGAATTAAATACATCAGGGAATGCAGGAAACAGTTTATAATAACACTGAGTGCAGAGAAACCTATTTCTTAGCAAAATCTGTCTGATCTCACTGACACCTATGCTCATCAGAAATTGAATTATGGCTCCTACTTTAAATGCATTAAGAGGGAATATGGCAATAATAAAAGACAAAATGATGCAAAGCTGAGATGGGAAGTCATCACTACCTTTATCTAAAAGGGAACAAGAAACAAACTATTCCTGCTGCTAAACTGATGTGCAGAAATAAAAATCAAAACAAAGAGCATGAGGCTATTAGAAAGGAACACATTATTCACTTTGACATTACGGAACAGTCAGCAATGGAAACAGATGAGACACAAGAAATACCTGGAGTAACAAAGCAAGGTGGTAGTCCTTTGAGATCGTGAAGAAGGAAGCAGGAAGGAGAGCCATAAAGTAAAAGAAGCAGAGTTAAGGTTTATTTAAGCAAAAGTTTACAAGCCATTTAGAAAAAGTCTTTTATTCTTGTGGCAAATCAAGCTTTGTGAGAACCAAAATCAGCACAAGCCGCAAGAAGACTAAAACCAAGTGTTACGCGAAGCGATTACAGTTTTCATAAAGCCCTGGAAACTGAAAGAAGAAAAGGTTTCAGCTTCTGTGGCCATGGCTGAAATAACTGTAAAGTGCTACTAAGTAAGGAAAATAAAAGAACCTGCCACAATTGCAATGGAGCCTAGTGAAACAGAAGAAATAGTATACACAAAAGCACTCGTAGAGGCACTGCACAATAATCAGTCATTACTTTTGCACTAGTGAAATTACGTGGGTTTTTTCAGTTTCATCATGGACAAATCCTTTAAGCAAGAAGTCATTTTGAAAACAGATATTCAGTATGGAATTTTTCTTATGACTCCCTTTTAACACCAAAGAGTACAAAAGTCACTGTACTTCCAACAAAGAACTTAGGAAACTCCTGTGTGCTATATACAAATTTACTTTGGTTACAGATTTTAGACAAGTAAAGAAATACAAATGCCTCTTCCTGAAAAACTCCTAAAGACTTGTTAAAAACCCACTATGATTATTATAGCATACTGAAAAAGGGAAAAGTCATTTCCCTACTTCAACAGTTCAATAAGTAATTCAGTTCAGCAGCCATCAGTCCCTTCTTTTGCAAGGCCTTCTTTGAAAAGAACACAAAACAGAGGGCTCCAGGAATTTCCTGTGTGTAGCCCTCTCACATGGTCAGCAATTACTCTATATTATCAATATCATAAATTGCTGAAAATTCTTCTCATCACTAGCTAGGCCTGTGCTTTTGGGCTATTTTAGACCCTTGTGGCTTTGATTCTTAAACTCCTAACTCTCAGCACGCTTACTCTAAACTACAATTTACTTGCATCAAGGATGTCCCTTAGTGTAAATAATTTCCCTAAGTAGTCTCATGCTTATGCACCACTTCTCTGTCTCCAAAAACAATTTATGGAGAGCAGTCATGTTCCTTGTTAGCTTTAACACAGCTGAGTTAAGAGAAATTAATCATTCCTAGTCTTCTTCATGCCCTGATCACTTTAGCACTTTTTTCTCTGGAACTATTCCAGTGTTTTGCTTTGCTCTTTAACGAAGGAAGAAAAATAAAAATAGATGCCTTATGAAGAAGAACTTCAGCTATGTCTGAAGTTCTCATGAATGACCTTGGAAACAAAAGTTGCCTGACTTCTGAATAAACCATTAAAAGAAGAAACAAAATTTTTACATATTATCAGCTATCTGAAGATAGTGCTTCCCTTTGTTTCAATAGTCAAACACTTGCTACTTTTTCTCTAAAAGAGAAATCACAGTTACTTTACACAATTTGGATTTGGTTGTAGGGGTTTTGTTCGTTTTTTGCTTTCTTTATTTTGGGTTTTTCTTGCTATGCATTACAGATTTAATTTTATGTCAAGAACTCATATACATATTTAATTAAACAATCTTTCTAATCAAGTTTGATACTGGAGGTTGAATAAATTGTCAAAGACTGAAAAAAGTTCTGATTAAGGAATATTTTCACCTAGCATAGGATTTAGCTAGAATTAATAAAGTACCTCCCATCCCTTTGCCCCTCACCCCTGCTTTACTTCTCACCATTCTTAGCAAGCTTGGGAAAGGATATAGACACAAGAGCCAAAAAAAAAAAGCAGCACTAATTTTTTCCCCATATAACTGAGTGACCAGCACCACATTGCCCTGTAAAAAGAGGGACAGTATTTCAGATGAACAATTAACTTGTCCCTGCCAATAAGGGTGCCAATTATGCATGAATCAATTCATTTAACAATCTATTTCAGCCTGATCATCATTTATTTTAAGACTGAGACAAGGCTTAGATGCCAAGACTAGAGAAGGAATACTGCAATGTAGGCTCACAGAACGATCAGGCTGGGAAGCACCTCAGGAGGTCTCTAGCCCAGCCTCCTACCCAAAGTAGGCTAAACTGTGAGATCAGACCAGGTTGCTCTGAGCTTTATTCAGTCAGTTCCCAATCACATCCAAGGATGGAAACTGCATCAGCTCTATGGTCAAACTATTCCCTTGCTTGGCTGTCCTCATGGCAGGCTCTTATGTCCCCCTGAAGCAGTCTTCTCCAGCCACTCCTCACAGGGCAAGTCCTCCAGCCTCCCTGATTAAATGACCCTCACCTGAACTTCATCCGGTTTATCGGTATCTTCCTTGTGCTGGGGGCCTCACTGGCTGCAGCATCCCAGATGGCCTAATTAGTGCTGCATGAAAAGGGATAATGGCTTTCCTCAACCTGCTGACTGTGCTCTTGTTAAAACAGCCGACCCCAAACACCTGCTCCAGTATTTTTGTGCAGAAGCACACAATCCATTTGTAACTGCACTGTCACTTTAAGACCTGCCCAAATCTCTAGGATGAGGCAGTCAGCACTGGAATGGTGATCCAGGAGGTACTGCTCATCAATCCAAAGTACCTTTATAACTTCCTGTGCTGTGTTTCATAGAATTTAAAAGTCCAAAATGAGCCCTATTATTCCAGCAGTAGATTGGAACAGGTGTCTTGTCACCTTGACTACTCTAATCTACTACTGGAATACTACTGCAACCTGCACAGGTTCACTGCCTCTTACTGTCCCACCATCTCCAAAGTTAAACATTTAATTCCAAACATGTTTAAAGTAATTCCTAATATTAGAGACTTGTATTTTCAATTATACTACGACCAAAATGAAAGTCATAGTGTAGAAAGCATTAACTCTACACAGTGAAGGCAGACAATCCAGAGAAATCTGATACCACAAATGCCCATCTAAATGCACCTGTGTACTTACCTTTGAGACTTCCCCTTTCAGAGAAAGGCTTTACCCTACATATTGAGCTACATGCTACAGACTTATTCCACTGAAATGAAAGTTCTTAGTCATTCTTGACACAGACCCTTCATAAAATGCCCTGGCTTTTCACAGTAGAAGCCAATCCTGGCTACCTGCTCTCCTACTACTAATTTTGCAAAACATTACTGCCTGGAAGGGCTCCCGTAATATCAAAAATACTCAACTTCAAGATAACATCATTAAGGAATATGCTATTTCTAGCAGGATTTAGCTTATCCTGCTAAACAGCCTAGGTTTTTTGAAGGAAAACTTAAAAGCCTCACACTGACATACAACTTCTTATAAAAATCACAGAAAGATGACACAAGAGCAACTAATTTATTTTAATTAAATATGAGTAATATGAGTATTTTCCAAGATTTCTCAAACATTTCTTGCTCTTTGGTTAACACTACCTATATCTGATCTTTCAGCTGTGAAATTAAACAAGTCTCACTAACTAGAAGGCTCCGTTACATAATCCTGCTTTTACTGTGTTGCACTGTAATCACAGACGTTATAGAAGAGAAGGCCCTACTGAAATTAAAATCATCCTGTAAGACAACATATGCTTCGTGGTAAACCTCAAAACCAGGGTAAAACACACCCTGGATGAAGTTTTAAACATTCTTCCAAGCTTCACATGGGAGAAAAGCAAAAGTATAAAAAATACAGAGCTCTACACCAATGTGGTGGGAAAAAATGCAGTAATTATTTCTCATCAGACATATATTGATTACCATAGCATCATTAAAAACACTAACTTCAGACTAGTCCCTCACAACTTTCCATAACATCAAATCAATGAAAGTAGACAGAGTAGCTCTTTCCACATGGGACTTTTCATTGCAATTCTAAGTATTGAGGTTATCAGATATCAAGAAATAAGAAGGCAAGATTAAGAACAACTTTAGAATTTAACACAGATTTTATATGGAAGTTTTATATATTATTTTAAAGTTAGATATTAGTTATCCAATCACCTTTCACATGAGAAAGCTGATAAGATGACCTCAGTATTTTTCCTTGCAGATGACCACCAGTAGCTGTTTGAACTTACTTCTGATTCAAAAAATCTGTTTCAAAGCTCTTACCTTCCAAAACAGAATGCTACAGTGACGACAGAAATGCAAGGTGTCCCCGTACTGTTCCTTTATTGGGTAATATTTCTGAAGTGCAAAGTACATCAGCTTCCAGTCAATGTGACCCTTCTCTGATGGAATCAAATGCCTACAAAACTAGACATAAAATTAATATCTTCCTTTAAAATTGTTGTAGTCAATTAAGGCAAAGGACAGAGGAAGGTGGGGTGAAGGTAGTTAAAGTGAAGTTTTGTAACTAGAATTCTTTGAAGGCAATATTATGACATCATACATCTCTGCAAAGCAGTGACAGATCTGGCCACAAAAAAGATGGAAGGCAAAGACTAAAAATAGAAGAGTGCATATTTGCCAAGAAAAACTAGGCCATACACAGCTGATCTAATTCTACTGTCTCAAAATTATTCTAATTATAGTCAAGAAGCATTTAACAAAACAGTATTGAGCGCTGTAATTAATTTTATTCTTTAAAAAAACCAAAACCACTCAGGAATGAGATTTAAAAACATGATTGTGCATTACAGATAGTGATTTTCTCTTAAAGCATTATGGATTTTAATAAAGCTCTTTCTTTAATTTTAAAAGCATATACATGTTTATTTTTCACATTTGGTTGTGATCTTTCTAGAAGGATAGCAGTAATTAGTGATTGATGTACTTCTTGAGGACCTAATCTGCATGTAAAGATTAGCTGCTGCACAACAGCTATTTCTCTCCAGCTTGAGGTTTATTAAGGTTTATTAAGTATGTATTCTAAAAGACTTCTGTTCCACTCAGTGTGGATTAATGCTAATACATTGAGGGCTTTTTTCATTCAAAAGACAATTCCTGAATGGGGAGAGAATAGAACTGCCTTTCTGATCTCAGCTACCCTTCACTTTGTTTCATAATGGCTCTCATTTTTTCCAAAAGTGCTCTTCAGATATCAATTATGTTTTCCTGATTGTTTCAGGGCTCAACAAACACTGCAGAGGACAGAAAAAACCAACCCAACGTGATTCTGTGGCTTATTAAGCCAGTACACTTTTAAAGAGAAGAAGCAGAATTTGATATGGGAATATCATTAGATAATAACTTAGTGAGAAATTGAATGTGAACATTCAGGAACACACTGGAAACACGGTGTACAAGAGTACTTTATGGGGCACAGGGACAGCTAATTTCACTGAAACCCTTAAGGATCTTTTTCCCTGCATTACCCTAGTATAAGAAGTTCCTCTCTAACCAGTTTTGTCAGTGTTCAATAGAGCTTACCTCATCTACCCTCAACATCCACTCAACTGCTACATAAGCTTCAATTTGTTATCCTTCTAACTTCACTCTGAATTCTTCTGGGCTGCTTCTGAAGATGGGTTTTCAGTTTGCTTTTGTCTGTCTAGTTTTTCCACAGTTAATTCTAAAACCTTTTATCTCACAAAAAAAAAAAAATCTTATTTGGGTCAATGGTGCTTGAGTTAATTCAGCTTCAGTTCTGTCTCCCCATTACAATAATCTGGTAGTCACCAAGCAACTTCAACCTGCCAGATTTAAGAATGGGTACTCTGGCTTCCTCCAGTACAGAATGTACGAGGTCTCAAAAGTTCTTCCTCCAGCTCTGATGAGGTACCTTCTACTTTCTTAGGTTTATTTTCACCTAGTCTGATTTTTTACCCAGCATTTATTAATGTCAGAAAATGAACACAGTTCTGGAGTCATTCCTAGATTAATTTAATGCTCTTCATGAGGAAGTGACAGAAAAGTACTGTTTCTCTTTCTGTTATTAATTTCAAAGCATCTGTTCTAGTCTTCTTAGCAAAGATTCAATTTGGCTTCTCCATAATTTTCATGTAGCTTAGGAGTTTGAGCAACCTGTCTGCCTACCTTAGTTGGTAAAGCAAGCTCTACTTCAGAGGAACACTTTAGAGGTATCCTCTACAACACTGGTTAGGCAGTTTTTAAAAAAGCCCATCTTGCAATCATTGTGCAGTAATCATGAGTATTCTCTGTATTTGGGGCTTGATTCCTCCTAAATATTGCATTCAGCCTATCTGTGAGTTTAGGATAGCTACTGGGCCATTTCCCTGCATTATTTTTAAAAGTGCATGCATTATTTTTAAAAGTGCATGCAAGGAAACAGCCCAATAATTATCCTAAACTCACAGACATACAGAGAATACTCATGATTACTGCTCAGTGATACACTTTCATCTCTAAAAGGGCAAGTTCATGCTCCGTTATTAGTATATGATATCAAAAGGGCTACATTTATACATACAACAGAGTTTATTACCTGCTTTTCTGCAAAATGGTACTGGCAGAGTTTTTTCCACAGCTGTCTGTCTTCACTAAGCATGTACAAAGTTGGGGTCACTTGTCCCAGAGTAATAATGTCCCAGCCATCAGAGAACCTGTATAAGATGTTATTCAGCATATGGAGAGGGAGATCGCTAAGCGTAAGTCCATTGTTGACTTGCTGGAAATAAGAGTTGAAGACTTTTAGCTACAAAAACATGACAGAATAAAGTACAAATAAGATTCTTTACTTTAGAGGCATCTTAGGTGTTAGTTTTTTCAAATCATTGAGTAAAATCTATGGTTAATGCTTGCCTACAATTATTCTCTAACTGCTTTTGAAAATTTAAATGACTAATGGTATAGGAGAAGCAACAAACTGTAAGCTTTATAACTCACAGCTTTCCTACTGCCAAAATAAACATATCCTAAATTAATTATTTAAATTTCCAATAATTTTTGACAAAATAATGTTATGCAGTCTTGAAAACTATAACATAGCCAATTCCATCTCTAGCGTGCTAAAGCCCTAACTATAAGAAAGGCATGAACCAATTATTTCTAACTTGTTGGATCCCTATAGCTTTTTAATTTTTATTAACAAACAAAACACTTATCAACTTGCCTTAAGAAAACTAGAGAACAGAATAGAATACAGAACACAGGACTGAAGACCAGAGATACAAAATGAAAGCATTTTGGAAGTCAGAGGCAGAAGAGAGCGGGATAATTTCTGAAGTCTGGAGAAAGTTCCCCCTCATTTATAAATGAGGAGATCTGCAGAGGTGACAGATGAGAGCACTGAGGAAGTTTTCATTAAGACTGTACACCTCTGTGAACTGTAGCGGGGTAAGCAACAGCACAGCTCCCACACGACTAAAGCTGAGCCCACCGTGCCAAGCGGAGTGTCCCAGCCGGCAGGGAGGGAGCATGGGCAGCTGCCAGCCCCAGGGAGCACAGCTGCCCTGTCACAAGGTGGTGGCAGCACAGCAGCCCTGCCACCCGCAGGCTCACACTTCTGTCTGTTTCCTTCCCAGCCCTTCACCTTGCTTTTAGACCAGAATTCCACAGAGCCATCTGGTACAAACAGCACTGGGGCTGTCCTCAGCTGAGGAATGAGTATGTGAGCACTACAGATGCAGGATTTCTCATGGGCTGCTCCAGCCAGTGTCAAACAGCTCCAAGGGAAGTGCCACGCTGGAAGGAAACAAGTGCAGCAGCAACTGCACTGTCTCAGAAGTGTCTGTGCTGTGGTTCCCTGGCACATGAAAACTGCTGAGACCAGGTTTCTCATTTCTCCCTTATATTCCAAAAGTAGCTGGTTTATTCAGATAACCAGCTCACACAGAAAGGACAATTTCAAAATCTGATAGCTGAAAGCCAATAGATAAAACACTTGTATGACTTTACAGTGAGCAATATCTTACAGCATTTCTTCCAGGAGTAACCCAGGCAGACTAAAAAAAAATTGTCTGCTTATCATCAGAAGTGTCCACTATAAAACCCTGGAACAGCGCATACCACATGCTTTGAACACAAGTCACATGAGGAGAATCCAGATGCTGAAGTCATTACCTTTTTTTTTTTTTACAAAAGCAACTGTGCTAATGAATAAATCCGTAAAATTGCTACTTGAGTTGATACACCTCCAAAATGTCTTTTAGATTTTTATTTCTTCAGAAAATTTATTTTGGAACTAAAAATTTGGGCTTTTTCCCCATGTCTATCTGACAAACTAGAGACAAAATTCTTAAAACTTACTGAGTGGGAAAATCAATTCTGACTATATATGTCTACTACAAAGCAGCAGTAGAGACCCTGTAGCAGTTTTCATTAGAGAAAAGCTATTAAAACATTAGAAAATTAAGGTGATGCCAATGAGTTAATTTCACATTACTTGACTATAAAACAAAGTAAGTAAAATTGTTTAAAATGTATTTGAAACTTGGTTCACTTACAAATCCTTATGCAATATTCAACATAATTCGCCTCCCCCGAATATCAATTAACATGATTTAATAATATACCTTGTTCATCTGAAGATTTTTTAATTGTTGTTGCCACAGAAGGATAGTTTCTAATCGGCAAATCCAAATATTGATGTTGCCTACTAACACAGATTTTCCTACTCCCCTAATCAGAATACAGAGAGTAGAACTCAGATCCTGTAGAAGATCTTTGATCAATCGTGGATTATATTGGTCTTCCATAACTGGAAAACAAAACAAACCAAATTCAATTTTGGTTGACACAGTTAACCAAGCTAATAGCTCAAGCTAATCAACACTTTCTTTAAAATGAATTAATGACAACTCAATTGTTTGTGAACAAATAACTGTCCTAATTCCCACCATTAAATTCATTGGTGCTGTTCCTTAAGTGCAAGATCAGTAACAAACAATTTCACATGCAAATTTGATGCAAAAATTCATGCTATGCATTTAATACACTTAATGTTAAACAGGTAGTTATAAATCCAATTTCTTCAGTTCAAAGCAGACAGTAGAACATCTCCATTTAGTGTGGTTACCAGAAAAAAAATAAGAATCAATATAATGTAATGGCTTTTTCTTAAAATAATCAAACGTATGATTTTTGAGTCTCAGTACATCATGCCAACTTAAACCCAAACATTTTATTAACCTAAAAGCTTTCGCATTTTGTGAAGAGTATAATTTAACTGTAACCAATAGTTTTTGAATAGAATCTAAATGTCACTTAATTTCACCAACCTGTTTCAATAGACTTTTTTCAATAACTAAGAAAAAATAACTTACTGCAATCATGGAATGGGAACTATGAAACATGGCATAATTAAGTATGCTATTACTATGTCTTACAATTTAAAAATGGTAATAAAACTAACAAAAAAAAATCAGTTGACAGCTTAGTTACAGCAATTAAATCTGAACAGTCAGATTACAAACCCTTAGGTCTTACCCTTCTGCACAATTTTGTCCAAAATGTTAAAGTAGTTCTTCTGTGCTGCACCACTCAGTGAAGTTAACTGGGATTTTGCAATTAACTGCAAAAGCTGACAAAAAATTAAAAGTCAGAAGAATGACAGAAGTAAAGGATGGTTTTATGTTCGGGATACAGAAAGACAGGGTCAACTGATGAGGCAGTTAAAGGATGGTTTACTGCAAAATCAGTCTCATGGAAGGGTGAGACAGTAAGGTTGTTACATTCAAAGTTATCTCATCAGAAGCCTTGCATCAGAAGCTGTTGTAATTCTAGTTACAATGTCTTTTATAGATTTCCCCCAGTTTTAAATGAACATTTAGTGCATATACTCACCTACAAGAGCCTGCATTGGCATTTTGTGAAAATATAACCACAGAGTTCAGAAGACAAAGTAAGACATGTGGAAAGCTTTAAGCATTCCCACTGGCATCCCATGAACAATTTCTGAAGGATGTACATTTTCAAAATACTGCACAAATACTTATCTCTGGTGCTTATCTCTGACAAAGCACTTGACACACAGACTTTATGAGCTGTAGTGAAGCAACAGAGAGTCTGTTTTGGGGGCTCATAAATACAAATGTGAACTTGGATGTGGCCGGGTCCTGAAGTCCCTGACAGATTTGGTGGCCAGGAACATCACTCTGAACTGATACCAGCTACCAGAATACCAGCTTCTGAGTGAAAGTACCATGCTGGTCAAACTGAAGTGTGATGGATTTAGTGCACTACTTTCTACTCATGGAGAGGAAATACCCTATTTTGCCTAAACTAGGCAAAAACAATTTCTGTATTAGACCTACATTCAGGCCCCTGGTAGAATAAACCACAGCGATCTAATAATGAGCAATGTACAAACTGTTTTAGTAACTTTCCCTTAACTATTATAGTAACAATCTCCTAGCTGTCCACACAGCTATCTCTGAAACCACTGTGAGCAAAAAAGTGACAAGAACAGTGGCAATGGTTTAGGGCAAAATAATCAAACCAGCTTAAGTTCCTGCTGCACATGAATGCCAAGCTATAGCTACTAGAGACAGCCCTTGTTCCATTCTGGCACGTTTGCTTTTACACTTCAGATTAAGTTTTGTAGCTGATAAGAACCTCTTCAACAAAAAATGGCCTCTTATTATGAAAGACTTTGATGTTGTGATACTATTGCAATGTTTAGAGGTGTGGCACTGAGCTTTGCAATTTGCACTTTATAACAATGAGTTCAGAACAAGTGTTCTCAACACACTGGAAAGGGAAAGCAGGGAGCAGAAAACAGCATTCCCTACAGAGTGCTCCGGTGTAGGGTAGCATCAAGTGTTGGCACAGAGGATGAAAGAGACTAAGCTTGCCAAAAATTATATTGTATCTTCATTTTTAAAACACCAATTTGACACTTCACTCAACATTAATTTTCCTTGGGAGGAAGAAAGAATACACCTGTTCAATCCCTGATTTAATAATGTTACTTCTGGCTTCTCTGCATGATCTCTGACAAAACACTATGTACTATGAAAGAAAGAAATAATTGTCCTGATGTATTTAAATACAAGCAATCTAGTCTCAAAAACTGTATAAATAGGTATCAGGATCTCTTTGTTGGCTTTTCCAAAACCTATTAGCTTGATTAATAATTTAGAACACACCTAGAGGTCTCTGGCAGTCTGCCAGTTCAAGCAAGTAGGTACATTTCTCTTGATTAATAAAAAAAAATTCAGTTATGTTGCTCAGTCTAAAGATCAAAGAAACAAATTCCACCTGATTGATTTTAATGAAGATTCCAATTTCAGTGAAAGTTAATATGCAAGGATTAAGACAATTCTAGCAAAAGCAAGGTAGCAGGGAGTACAAGGATCTCACACACTGATACATGCAGAGCCATGGCTTACCTTGTCTGCTAGAAATTGTAACTCAGAATGGATCATCTGTTTACTTGGAAACATTTGGACAAAACCCACCCACACCAAATTCCAGGTATCAGAATTTAACAGCTACAAAGTTACCAATACACTACAGCACCAACAAATATGAAAAACTAACTGATCCTGCCTTCTCCCCCTCACTATCTACCCTAAAAGGGTCCTGGACAGACATCAATATTAACTTTTAATAATCAGTGGCATATTTTTAGTTAGTTGGAGCATAATCTTGATGGTCTGGGATCAAAGAAGAGCTAGAGTAGGGTTTGGTCTTTAAAACTAGTATTCTTCAGTTATACCTTGCTATCAACAGCCACCGCCTCAGGGGAACTGATGCAAAGACATGATTAAAGTTTTGTATTTGTGAAACAATTCTAAATTTTAAGAGTTCCAAACGAATTCTAAAACATTTAAAGGATTTTGAAAGTCTGTCTACTATTTTAAATTCACTCAGATTTCTTAGCCTCTGCTATTAGCAGAATAACGGTTTGGATCGCAAAGCCAAATTTCTGAATTTTAAAGTACTGCTCCTTCCTCAATGATCTTAAGCTTGGCTGACTGAACCAGCATTTTATATTTCTTGATGAACAGAAGAAAAACTGGTCAACATGCTTATGCTTGACTTTGTACTTTGACTTGATCAACTGTTTTTAGCAACCCAGTTTAGGCACTGCAGCATCTAAAATGCAAAATTCTAGACCTGCATTCCCTTTACCTGCTTGCTTGTTCAAGTGAGGCACCCAAGGTTGACACCATTTATACCAAATCACCTTTTTTAAGTGCTTTGGTTTTCCTTCTTCCTACTGTTCAAGGCTGAAAAGTCTTGGGAAGGATCAAGGCTCTTGATTCTGCTCCCAAAACAGCATTAAAAAGTAATGTTCTAAACCACAACACATATATATGCCAAAAAAACCCCAAACCCTGCAAGGGGAACAAGCCAGGCAAGTACCCTAAACACTAGCCTGGAAGCAAATCCTTTTTGCTTTGTTTCCACATCTCTTGTTTTTCTGAAAGTACAGTACATTGTCTCAGCTTCATAGGGATGGATAGAATGTGTTTTCTCTCCAAACAGTCCACAGGCTAGTGGCAAGGGTGTTCTACTGGTATGTTTATTTAATTTTTATTTGTGTCTTTTCAAGTTCCGGATGCATTCCAAGAAATACAGTACTTGTGAACAGCCTCACCACTGAGCAGAACTCTAGTCCTGATATGACTCACATTTTGAGCTTCTCTAGGAGCTGCGACAAACACTTTACTACCTCAAGTTAAATAATAAAATAAACCTGGGGCTAGAAAGAGGTCAGTATCCCCAAAATAGGCATTTCCAAGTGGGCAGCTGGTGAGACATTGAGGTAATTAAGGCTGGAGTCTCAAGTTTTAAGGAATGTTAACAAAGATAAATGCATAGGTATCTTGTCTTTGATTAAAAAAAAACCTGCAATGAATCACAGGACTGGTAAGAAGTTGAAGAAGATACAGAAATAGCAAAATATTTACACTCAGGTATTCTTCTGGAAATTGTTATTTGAAACATATTTGAGATGCAGCGAAGTATATATAAGATTAATAATACTTTGCTGTTTTTGGTTGTATAGAAATTATTTCACCTTTAAAGAGAGTTCATTACCCAGACTGAAGAACAGCTGATGAAACTACCGTCGATGTTTCCCTCTAAATAACACAGCACACTGGCCATCATCATGCTCCTCAAGCTATAGGCTTTCACACAGCCATAGAATGAGTTTTCACCAAAGAGAATTTACTCAGTTTAAAGTTGCTACTTGCATTATAAATAACATATGAACAGGATATTTATACAATTACAAATTATCATCTGTTCAGTGCAAAAATATTCCTTTTGTACACACAGGCACATCAGCAAATGCATTTTTATAATATGCATATAAAATAAAGAGCTTACTTTGACCACGTAATTGAACCTCCTGATGTCCTGGATCGCACTTGAAAAGTCTAAGCGGTTAAAGGCTTCTCCCAAGGTGCAATAGCCATGTCTCTGAGAAGGGGGGAAATATATTTTAAATTGAAGGAAACAAAGACAAAATTGGGCAAAACATTCAGAAAAGCACACTGACATGCAGCTGATGCTAATGGATACCATATACAGTGCCTCTGGACTGAAGAGTTATTTGTTCTACAAGAAATTAAATGAAACCAGATACACTATTTGCAACCATCAGGTATGTAGGCAAGGCCTTTCAATTCATACTAAATGTGTAATCTGGCATCACTGGTATTTGATTTCCCTGGGAATTTACTCCACTCTTGCATGGCCACAGTGCTGGCACTCCCTCATGGCTACCACAGCCCCCATTTGCCATGCACAAGGAAAAGCTTGCTTGTACAGCTGTCTGAGCCTACAATTACGAGAATGATCTATTCACACTTGAGGGTGAGAACACAACTAGTTGCTTTGGGGATCATAAGAACAAATGGTCTCAGCATCTAGAATTTATTTTCCAGGCGCTAGAAGCTTAGGCACTTTTTTTTTTTTTTTACACACCAAGAGCAAGAACATTTTCTTTTGGTACTTCTCCACATCTTAATGTGAAAATGGAAGTTTCAGAGGCTGTTGAGAACAACTTAAGGTGGTAGAAGAAGCCCAAACTGACATGAGATTATGTAAACTCAGTACATTTAAAGCCACAAAGCCACACTGGAGCCCAGGACCAAATATACTGAGGCTAGGAAAATCTCTAACTGGTAAAAGAGAGTCTTGCAGAGCAGTGTGCTACTATGGTTTTATTAGCCCAGGGAAGGAGGAGGACAAATAATTATTTAAAGCTCATTCCTAGACAGACTTCCTTGGTAAATTATGGGATGGTGACAAATTTTGAAGTACAAATAATGTTCCTTTTTGCTACCCAGTGAATGCTTACCCCCCATGTACCCCAGTGGGATGGGACAGTTAAGAATTCACTGCAGATAATTACAGGTGATAATTACTGCCTGTTGGTTAATGACCAAATTCAGGATTGTACTGCTTGCTCATTCAGCTGATACACCTCAGACCCAAGCACACTGCACACTTCACAATATGCACACATTGCTTAGCTAATAGCAGTGAATTAACACATACAGTCAACATAACTTTTGTTGAAATTTAAATATTTGTGGCTGTTCTGTGGCTAAACAGCTATCATTAGGTCATGCTCAAAACATTAACAAAAGAGACACTTCCCTGAACAGATTTCTATAAAACTACAGCTCTACCTTTCCCAGTGTACCATCATGACAAAATTATTCAAAAAACATCTCCAATTTCTTTTCAGCCACACACATGCACTTGTTTTGGTTTTCTTTAATTTCAATACTCTCCCATAGCATGTTTCATATTTTTCTTATCAAGACTATTTTATCTTGTCATTTCACCCTAAAAAGAGTACCCAGTTTGGGAAAAAATGTTTCCTAGTTGTGAGACTTATTTCAAAATCAAGAAAGATTAGAACCTGTAAGAAAAACTAGAGCTTCTAAATTATATTTTAGATTAGCTTAAAATGTTGCTCTGAATTTTTTGGTTCATCTATTCTCATTCCTTGCTACTTTTTCAACCTACTACTCTAAGCTTTTAAATTCATACAAGGAATTACTTGAAAGATTAGTGTTTAATTCTAACCATCGCTGGTTTGTTTTTTGTACTACGAAACCCAAATAAACCCAAAAAATGAATGGTCAAATATTAGGAGGTAACCAAAATATTTTGTCCGCTCTCTGAATGGACAAGGAACAAAAGCAAATACTCACACATCACTAGTACACCAACTTCTGCACAAGTAGGGGAAAAAATATGAGTACCTATATATATGAGTTAGGAAGGACACCAATGCGTGATTTCAGGCTGTTTGTATTTTGGCCTCAATGTACTTTGAAACCCCAGCTTAACCTTATCATTCAAAGCACCACAATGACTGGTGACAGTCTGTTGTCCCCCGCTCCTTCTCACCCTAATTTCAGATGGCACAAAGGGAAGAAGCATGCTTGAGACTTTTGCAGACCAATCCAAGTAACCTCATCTAGCAGATAAAGCAGAGAGAGGGCTGTGAATCTGGTGAAAGGCTTTAAAGTACCCTTCAGATGTAGACAGGCAGTCTCTGGGTCACTGGTCGACATGGTCTGCAAAGTCTTGCAGTATGTCCTGTTATGTAAGCTCTCCTCAACAGCATGCCCTTCCTGAGTAAAAAGCTCTGTATTGTCTCTCTCAGCTCTAAAATGCCAAGTTACTTTTGCCTGCATGACTACAGTCATCAGCCTCACCTCCTTCCCTCTCTCCTGGCTGGCATTACTATGTGGATGTAAAATTTCCTTACTAGTGTTCAAGTTCCACACATCCCAGACAGCCACGGCAATCAGCACAGGAATGAAACTCACACTTCAAGACAGTTTAATCTCTACATACAATGAATGTATTTTAACTTTAACTTTCCAAGAAGTCACTCCAAGAGCTTTCATATTCCCTTTACAGTTACATGATACAGTTTATATCCCAAACTGAAAGCATGTGGACTTTGTTGAAAATAAAGATCCTCTTTGTAAAGTTTGAAACTGATGTTTCACTTGCTTACATTCAAATTTACACCAAGATCCCAAAATATCAGGTGGCTGCCTGAAAGCAACTTCTTTAGATATATTTCTCTAGTTTTGCAGATACTTTCAATTTTAGTTCAAAGAGACAGCAGAAATATAGATGGGCTTGGATAAGCAGTGCAGAATTGTATGCCTAACCTCACATCTCTGCAACAATGACATACCTAGAGGTCACTCTGCCAGCTGCCTTTGCCTCACCATGCAGGTGTCCATGCTGCCAATGAGGAGAGTTAAGTATAGCCCCTAAGACCACTTGGCAAAATTACTTCTTTCAATATACTGTCTGTCAATTAAGAACCACAAAGATTGTAGGAATTGACCCACACCATGCAGACTTACTTCCTTGGTGCTTTCTTTATGAACATAAATCCACTTTTCACGATAAAAACCTAAAATAAAATCAAAATATAAGCATTCTAAGATTCCACATTAGTTAATGCCTTCCAGAAACTCAACTAAACATACAATTTTCAATAAAATGCTTCAGAAGATGGCAGAACAGTTTTAATGAAGAAAGTTTATAACGGCTGGAAAAGATAACTAAAAATTGTCACAAGTTAATGACTTCATGAAAATAACAGAAAAGTTATATAAATTTTTTTAAAAAACACAAGAGTTGGCACACAATTGGCAGATGAATGACAACTTTTGTCAGCTGTGACCAATCACTGACATAACAGTGGTCCTACATAATTCCTGACCTTTTTTTTTGATACAACAGGCTCTTCAGCATTTGAAAGTACAGCAGATATAGACAATGCTTTTGCTCCCAACCACTCCACCCCTCTAATCCATTTTCTTCTGTAAGGTGCCTGTTCTACATTGACTTGGTTAAACTAACTGCAGAGGACTGCAGGGAAGTCAAGGATAACAGATCATTTCAAGATTAAAGCATTAGAAATATCAAGTAGCTGCTAACCAACTTACTTTTTTTACCTACTCTACCAAATTCTCTGCTTCAGTAAGTTACTTGCTGTCATACACATTTGCAGTCCAAAGTACAAGTGATCTTTTACAAACGAGAACTGATGAAATGGCTTTCATATTTCAATTTTTTAAAAGGGACTTGTCTCCAAGAAATTCAATGCTGATGAAATCTTTATCAAGAGATATGATTATTATGACAAAGTATATTTATTTATGAACTGATTCTGGAGTTGTATGACTAATTAGAACTTGAATTAAACAAAATAAACCATCTGCTTTGGGAAGCAGAAGCTCCCATAAGCATCCAGAAGAATTTTAATCTAAAACTAGTCCACAAAACGAAACAGTGCTTAGTATCAGAAGACACCTAATACTCAGCAATTACTGTTCTTAAATGAATTACCTTTGGGTCTTTGAAAAAAAATCCAACACAGTAAATGATTGATAACACAGTTTCAGTTAAGACATATCACTTTTGACACCAGAATTTGTTGCCAATACAGAAATAGACATAATTTGGAAGGCTACTCTATAGGTGACTATAACATGGTTATTATAACATTTTTCTGAACCAACATGAATCTTCTAAAATAAATGAAAAAACCCAGCCTTACATTGTGAATTTGTGTTATTCCTAAAATGATCTTTTTTCCTTTTCTTGGCTGCAAACTCACAGTCTTCAGTATTGTACACTTCTTCATTCTCATCATCCCCAGTTATGATACTGAAATAAAAACACCTCATTAGAATAGCAGTAATTAAATATTTAAGACGTATACATCTTACAATTTTCTGCATTAAAGTCTACCAGCTGAAAAAAAAAAAGAAATCATATTCTTAATTAAGATCCTCTACCTCATTGTCTAAAGCAACATGTATCGGGAGAGAAGCTGTCTTCTTCTTTTCTTCCCACAGGGATTGAATTTTGTGCCAAAGTGATTAAATATGCAAAAGTATCTTCCTAAGAGGTATCTCTTAAGTCATTACTGACATTCAGGAAGGACTACTAAGGAGACAGTACTAGCTGGACAACTGTAACACTCTGTAAAGTTCTGGGTACAAAAATCCATTTTTTGAAGTGGACCAAGCCTTAGCTGCACACAGGTAAAAAGTCTGAAGAATTATGGCACATCCTGGCACAGGCAGAAAGCCAGCGAAGAACGACATCTCTCACTACTGTCACCTTTGGGGTGAAGAAAGTCTTTCTTAGAAGAAACTCTTGACTCACAACTCTGCACGCACTACAGGTGTCATGGCACTGTTTTACCAATGATTTGTACAGCATGAGAGCCAAATGATCTGTCTCTGCCAGAGACACTCAGCCTTACCTATGTCACTGCTGACAGTTAACTATGTAACCCAACACTGAGGACTACACCAAATGCTTACATATATCAAACATATAGTGTGAATTTAAAAAAAACTACACATACAGATTACTGAAAATCTTTTTTAATAAGCTAAAGTTTCTAAAATGTATATGCATTTAAAAACTGTCTGTGCTACAGGAAATCTACACAGCTTCATAAAATTTCCTTTCCATTTTTGCAGATAACTCTAAGGACCAGCAACAAATATAAGAATGGAAGTTCTCTTTTCTAGCACTGGGAGGGCAGATACTTCATATGAAGGCCACAGTCTTGCACAGATAAGAAGAATAATGAAGGATACATGGTAATGAAGTTTAATTGGGGGACTTTTTTATTTCTACATTACTGCTCTTTGGCAACAAAGTTGTATATGAAACTCCTCACATTCATTACTATTTTTAGTCTAAAGTGCTTTTTATCACTGCCAGTTTGAACTTCAGATTAAAACAACTGAACACTGTAAACTGAAGGACAGAAGTTTTTCCAAAATAACCTGTGTCTGGGCATTAAGTGACAAAAATCGCATTATTTTAGTCTATTGCTACTAGCTTAAAGAGTTAAAATTTTCAGGTTCGAACCATCTGTTAAACAACACCATAAAAATTTTTGGCTTTTGGATTGTTCTAATCAGTACATGCTAGCTCACCTTAAAGATACACAAGTCGAGAAGATTTAGAAAAAGAAAGTTGGTTTCATCTTAGCTTTTTTTTTCAGGATTTAAACCTAACATACCTCTGCATTCAGACAGTGCTCTATGCAACAGTGCCAAATATCACATCTGGTCACACAGCAAAAGAGTTCAGAGGGAAGAAATCAGCACGAGACAAAAGCAAAACATCAACAGAAGTTATTTGATTGTATAACATTCTAATCCATCAGTTTGTTTTTTTCTTCCCCCAAAGTTATCATACAGGAAATCTCTAAACTCACTAAAATGAATTTAGTTATGATTTAACATATTGGCTGCATCACCACATCACGTGAGAAGCTATGGCAGAATCTGAAGAGTTGCTACAGAACCAGAAATTAAGCCCAGAGTTCCCAGAGTTTTATCATCCTGACAAGAGATACAAGACTAGGGAGATAGGTCCTGATACTCTACAACAAAACCCAAGCAGCACAGAAACTCTCCATGCCCCTTGACCCAGGGCAAGCAATAGGGAGAGGGTGGGAGGCCACATTCCTGAAGGCCTCCTTAGAAGAGGAAGGTTAATATGTAAAGACTCCTTCTTTTGTTCCTGGAGAGAAGTGTCCCTACAAAGTAATTTAGACCAGTAACATACCTGAAGTGATTTGAAGCCCACTCTTGACACCCCATAAGATACACTTCGTCAAGCATCATATAAATAAATAAGGCAGCTTAAGGAGTCAATAAAAATAAGTAATTGTGAAGATGAAGACAGCATTCAAATTTGCCTGTGACATTCCTGGAAGTCCTTAAGTCTCTTTAGAGAGAAGTCAAATTGGACTGTTATCTCTGAGGATCTTCTGATATGAGGCTTTATTTCCTCGTGTTCTGTCCCACTTCACAGAGTCTTTCCCTACTCATATCTGTAAACAACACCACTCTTCTTGAAAAACCTTTAGTCTGAAAGCAATGAATGAAAGCAAGACACAGACATCAGAAGAATGGGACAGAAACACAGAGTTGCCCAGTGACTGCTAGCATTCCTTCCAGAAATCTGCAGAGCTGCTTGACAAGTAATAAAGCTTCTCTACTGTTCCAAAAGCAACCCCTGCCCCCTCAAACACCAAGCTAAGATACAAGAAACCAAATCAAGTGCTGCACGTGCCATATGGTGTAACAGAAGCCTTAATTTAGTGTTTTTATTATAATACTGCACGTGACATCTGAGTGCACCTGGCAGGATTTAAATACATACATAATACTGCCAATTTACAGCTATTCTTACTCTCTTGTCTTGATGACGCACTTCATAAAAAGATATTCTAAAGCTTTTAAAAGCAATGTACCTGGTGTCCTTAGGACTATAATATCTTAGATAAATCATGCAATAGTTTCAGTTTTTCCAAAAAAAAAGTAATTTCATAGCGGTATTTAAATAACCTCTTGGGTATGACACTTAAAATGATGGAAAATGTGACAGGGCTACCTGAGCTCCAACTATTTTCCCTCATCCCCTTGCTTCTTTTCACATGGCCCTCAAGTCATGGAATTATATACAGAGACACACTGAGTATTTCACAGTGACTCTCACAGCTTGACCATGGAAAATCCAGAGCTAAGTGCATGCACCAAGTTATTTTGTCATTTGACAAATATATTGTAAAGTTATCTATTAATAGATTCAAATCAAAGGATTTCTATCCAGTGCCAAAATCACTCTTGTGAACACTATCTCACAGAATTAGACAAGAGACACCACAGACTGAAATGACTACCCTCCCAGCCCAAGTAGTTCATATTAACCTAACACACAAAAAAGTAAATATCACCATCATGAAAATCTTACTTGTCTAGTTCTCTTTCTTTTACCTCAAAAGGAAAACATAAGACAGCTTTACTCCTAAGTTGCAGGCTACTGAAAGGCACTTGCATACAATTCTGCAAGGCAGTTTCACCCCCACCAAGCTTCTCTCCACCACCAAGCTTCAAGGAGACAGTGCCATAGCACTGGAAGTGTCTATCTTTGCCTGAATTTACAGGCACTCATGGCCAGCATTCACACCACAGAGCTTGAAGGCACACAACCCAAGCCACATTTCCAGCTACTACATACCTTGACCACAAGGCACTCATGCAAATAAAGACCTACAGATGCGATAGTCTCATTTTTTTTCTTAGTTTCCACAAAAAGATGTAAAGTGCAACTATTCAAGAGTTATACCAAATAATTAAAACTGTTCCTGCACAAGTCATTATATTTCTTCAAGCATGGTTACCATTAGGTCCACCAATTTTACTAATTCAGCAGCTGGATTCACCAAGGCATTGAATGACTTATCAAGCAAAGTTAGAAGTTCAATTTTAATAAGAACACATTCTTCAATTTAAGTAACTTATGTGTCTTTAAGGTTTATTTCTGAATCTGTTTGTCATTAGATCTTTGTAATTTCTGAAGAGAAAGTACTTGCAATGGGTAAAGCACAAAGTTTGGCAAGCAGCTCAGCTCTATAAACACTTTCACAGAAGAGAAACTAGTAGCAAAACTAGAAAGGGTTTCATTCAACTACACAGTTTTAATTTATTTCTTTATAAAGAAAAACTGCTATAACTGCTTCCTTAAATACAATACTAAAGTACTAACTTCAGAAGAGATTCCTACAGAATATTTTAGTGAAAAAGATTATTCTCTACAATGGATGTAAATGAACAAAACCCTGCTAGAACTGCCAGGCTGGCAAACACCACCATCCCTATTCACAGGGCAGCTTAAAGAGAAACAAACAGGTATTTTTGTACTGTTTACTGTATGTTTCTTCTACAAGGAAGCACTTTAGGTCTCATTCTTTTTTTAGTGCTACATCATGTTAACAAATTTCCTCACCTGAGTTACCTTAAATATACACCACAATTATTTCCAAATAGCATGAGATGGTGCAGAGAATGAGCCAGCAACACATCTTACACTGCTGTACCACAATGGGAAGTCCTGCCCATGACACAGAAGAACCCCAAGCCTGGGTATATGCTGGGTACAGACTGGATAGGAAGCAGTTTTGTAGGAAAGGAGCCAGGAGTCTTGAGGATAAGTAGCTGAAAACAGGTCAGCAGTGTGCCCTTGTGTTGTGTTAAGCCAACTGCACCCTGGTTTGAGCTATCAAAAGTGTATTCTGCAGACTGAAAGAAGCAAACATACATCTTTACTTGGCATCAGTACTCATCTGGAGTACTGTGTCTAGTTTGGAGCTCCCCAATACAGTGAAAACATTGTCTTAATGGAACAACTCCAGTGGGGAGTCACCAAGGTACTGGAGTACATGGTGCACAAGGGTAAGAGAACTGACCTTGCTCAGTGTTAAGAGCTGGTGTTGGATGGAAATCTAACTGCTGTCAGTTTTTAATATGAGTGAGACTGTAAGGTTGGAGGAGCTGGGCAGTAGTAAGTCAAGTGGTAATGGACACAATCTGTGATAATAGAAATTCTTACTACACTGAGGAGGTCAGAGAGAAATGATACAACATAGGACAGCACAACAACAACAAAAAAAGTAACATTGACAGTAACAGAACTTAGGACAGGAGCCCAGAGAAGAACTTCCATTCTTGGAAAAGCACAAAGCTGAACTGGTCAAGGCCCCGCAGAACCCAGCCTCAGGTGGCCTTGCTTTGAGTATGTGTTTCAACCAGATGACACCCAGAGGTCATCCCCAATCTAAATTGTTCCATAATGTTGTGCAAATAGACATTAATTGCAGCTTAGTGGCAAAACTTAACTGGCATATAAAAAGTTCAAGTTACAATCATAGATCCAAAGTTAAAAGTGTAGTGAAATTATTCCAAAGTTGTGCTACTATGCCAAGACGTACCAACTTGAATTCTCTAGTTTGAGTTTGAGCAAAAACATTTTTAATTGAATAGACAGAAGCAAAATTAACAATCAAAAATTAAAGCCACAGTTTTTGGCTCCAGAAGAGTTCAATTTTAGGGTCCTCCAAGACTAAAGAGAAAAAAGAAATCAAACCAGTATTTTTTCTCAAAGATGCAACAAAAATACCTCACCTTACTCTTTGGGGAAAAGATACATATAAAAGAAAAGATACACAATTGCGAGCAGAAGTCTTACTCCTATTCACAAAGACTGATAATTCCTTACCAATTCCTTACTGTTACCAAACAGTATCAATTAAGCAACCTACATGTTACTTATTTTTGACGCAATTTGCACAGTTGCTAAATACTTATTTGATTTCCCTTAATTTGCCAAGTATTAAAGATATAAAAGAGCAAAAATGTTTTTTCAAAGGTACTTAAAGCAACTTTTTTTTTTTACTGAACATTCTACCAGACAAAGTTTTGTATCCACAGAGGCCAGACTGTGTGGATAAAGAAGTTCAAATGAGATCAGTGACAGATGAACACAAAAGGAAAAAAGGCATGAAGAAAACAGTAGGTTAAGCTTAATAATAATGTTTCACTGCTTGATAACTCCCTTGAGGATTGTTCTACCAATTTAGGAAACACAGGTCTGTGACTACACCAAGTCCTAGCTTCCCAGTAAATTCCCTCTCTAAACCAGATGAGTTATCTTTTACTGGACTAACAACAAAACACTGAATGTTCCCTTTCCTCATAATGAGCACATTATGCTGGAATTTATGACCAAGAATGCTATTCCTGAGAATTACTTCTTTGTGGAGAACTTGTTTTGACAAAGCAATTTGTATCACACCAGTCTGAGGGCTTTTGCCACAAGTACTACTTTATTTATCTGATCTCTTTATCACCTGTCCTACCAGAGCACATACAGTCAGATATTGTGTTAGAGAATGAGCATGAAGTTACCACTGATTGTATATTTGGAGCAAAGGCATTTCATGGCTGCCACAAACTAATCCAACACCCACTCAGCAGAAAGCCTTCATTCACTTCCAGGTAACAGTTCAATATGCCTGTTGCACTTGCAATTTACAAGTGTCACTTTTACCTTTAAATAATACTTGACAGGCATTGGGGGCAGGGTTTTTTTGGTTTGTTTTGTTTTTTAAGCATTTGTTGTTTTATTATTTTGAAAGACATATAGGCTAAGAAGGGATCTGGCTGCCTCAAATAAGCAACTCACAAAGCAGTGACAAGAGTCTCCACAGGGGTCTCCTGTCTGCCTGACAGAACACATGATTGCATTTGTATACAGATGACATCAGCTACCACAAACAGTTGCAATCTGAATGGAAATTAAGTCAATTCTGCCTTCCCACCTGCTATTAATTCATGCAGAATCACTTTTTTTTTTACACTTACACAGTGTGGCTGATATCATTCAGCTGATTATTCCCATCCTCAAGTGCAGGACTAAAGGGTTCACATCTTTTCCATCCATCTTCTGTTTTAACCCATCTCCATCCAGGAGACCTCCAGTCTTGGCCCAAAAATGGCATGGTTTCTCTGTAAGCAGCAAGAAGAGATTCTTTGTCTATTATTTATTAAAAAAAGTTTCAAAACTGCCTGTCATTATTTCAGTTCTCTTTAGCCTTAAAAAAAATACTTTGAGAAAAGTTCTCTGTAGAGCATCCTTTTAAGAAACAGATTCAGTGGTTTAAGAATATTTTTTATTCTCTAAATGTCTTTCAGCATTTCATTAGATCAAGGTAGATTACCTTGTTCTTTGGAGAACAAGGAAAAAAATCCTGGTAGTCCAAGAACAGAATGATACCAAAAAAAGCAAAATTATATCAATTATATCAGGTGTAATCTGCTCTGCCATAATCAAAGAGATTCCTGATTTTTATATGTGACTAATAAATGGTTTTAAAGAGACTGACAGCTCACAAAATCAATGTTGCTCCTTTTGTTTTTTTTTAATCCTTACAAATACTGAGTTTATGGTACAATGTGTAGTGATGTTTTGGTAAAGAAATTTTAACATTCCCAAAAATCTTTTTAGGTTGTTCTTGAGGGTCACCTCCCATGCCAGCCTATTAAGCAGATACAAGGACAAAAGGAGACTGCAACAAAGCCCATTGTGACAGGTCTCCAGAAATTCCTACAGATAGATGCAAGTCATCACAGGTATATTGCTCAGTGTTCTGCTACCATTATTCAGAAGTGAGATTGACTTTTGACACACTAAGAATTTGAACAAAGCATTTTTCTACACTTTGAAGACTATAACCTTGCCAGCTTTTGCTCTCTTCTTCCCATTAATCACACAAACATATTGTTCCTTAGTTTAACAAGAGATTTCACACACAAGCTATAGAGGGAAGATAGCATTATCATATTCAAAACATTTGTTAATATGTAACAGCAACAGCTTTGGTTCTAACAAATATGCATTTTCTAATATTTTTTCAACTTGAAAAAATATTAGGCCCTCTAACATCACTATGAATTTATTTAAACATTTGCACTCTTGACCAGCACTTGCCCAATACATTTGTTAGAACAGGCTAAAAAGCCAGAAGAAACACAGGTTGAGTGAGCCAGCTCGGTTTTTCTTTATTTAAAAATCTGCACAGCAGGCAAAGCAAAGTGCATTGACTAAACCTCAGGACTGACTGAAGTCCCCTTCCTACTAATAACTCAGCTTTCCTTTGCTCCTAACAAGAACCTTTTCCAAAATTTACATCTGTTCCCCCAGTCGCAACAAACTTTATTCATGCCTATCTGCTTTCCCAATCCTTTTACTGCTTCCGAGGAATAATATGAACCACAACAAGTTGTTCAGTACTCCCCTCATACTGGTGTCTTTATCACAGAATGGTTTGGGTTGGAAGGGACCTTAAAGATCACCCAGTTCCAACGTGGGTGACACCTTCCACTAAACCAGGTTGCTCAGAGCCCCATCCAATCTGGCTCTGAACGCTAAAAAGGATGGGATACCCACCACTCCTCTGGGCAACCTGTGCCAGTGCCTCATCCCTCTCACAGTAAAGAACTTTTCACTAAGACCTAACCTAAACCTACCTTCTTTCAGTTTGACATCATTCTGCCTTGTTCTGTCCCTACAGGCCCTTGTAAGAAGTCCTTCTCCAGCTCTTTTATAGCCCCCCTTGACACTACTGGAAGACTGTTCTAAGGTCTCCCCAAAGCCTTCTCTTCACCTGGCTAAATAATCCCAATTCTCTCAGCCTGTGTTCACAGGACAGGTGCTCAAGCCCTTCTCTGGACTCTCTCCAACACATTGACAGCCTTCCTATGGTAGGGATCCCAGAGCTGGATGCAACACTGCAGGTGGTATATGAGGAGAGCAGAGTAGAGGGGCAGAAACACCTCCCTTGACCCACAGGCCACACTTCTTTTGGTGCAGCCCAGAACACCTTTGGCTTTCTGGGCTGCAAGTGCACACTGCTGACTCATACTGAGCTCCTTGTTAACCAATAGCCCTGAGTCCTTCTCCTCAAAGCTGTTTTCAATCTGCTCTCCACTCATCCTGTACTTGTGCTTGGGACTACCATGACCCAGCTGCAGGACCTAGCACTAGGCCTTGCTGAATTTCATGAGTGCACACACACATTTCTGTCCTGTCAAGGTCCCTCTGGATGACAACCCTTCTCTCCAGGTTGTTGACTGCACCACAGAATTTGGTACCATCCAAAAACTTGCAGAGGATATACTCAATCCCACTGTCCTTGTCCCCAGCAAAGATGTTAAACAGGCCTAGTCCCAATCCTGACCCCTCAAGAATGTCACCTGTCACTCGTCTCCACTTGGACACAGAGCTGTTGACTGCAACTTTTTGAGGGTGACTATCCAGCCAATTCCTTATCTACCCAGCAATCCAGCCATCAAATCCATTCCTCTCCAGTTTAGAGACAAGGAACTTGTGTGAGACAAAATTCAAAAAGTGTCAAATGCTTTTCATAAGTTCAGGCAAATTACATCAGTAACAGTGTGACCCCACATGACCTCATCCATCAACCTTGAAATCCCACCACAGAAGGCCACCAGATCTGTGAGGCAGGATTTGCCCCTAGTGAAACCACGCTGGCTCCCATTCTCACACAGCCTAATGAGATCCCAACACCCCATTCGTCCAGGCAGGCTCCACGCACCCCCCTCCAGACCCCTCAGCGCTGCCCGTCACGCCTCGCCCCAGCCCCTTCCCGAGACCCATCTGCCCAGCCTGACTTTTAACACCTTGTCCCACACTTCTTCAGCTCCACATGCCCTTAAGAGCCAACCCCAAAACCCTCGAGCCACGGCTGCCCACGCTCAGTCTCAACCCCCCGGGCCGACGGGGCTCACACAGACGGCCCCACAGGTGTCCTGCCGAGCCCGCTGCCGGCCGGGCCGGGNCCGGCGCGGGACGGCCGCGTCACGTGACAGGCGCCCGCGAGGCGCACGTGCCAATGTTTTGGTCGCCGGGGGCGGGGCGTGTGGCGCGCGAGGCGGGGCGTGACAGCCTGGGGAACCCCCCCGGTGTGACCCCTCCCGGTGTGACCTCCTGGGGAACCCCCCGGTGTGACTCCCCCCCGGTGTGACCTCTTGGGGAACCCCCCGGTGTGACCCCTCCCGGTGTGACCCCTCCCGGTGTGACCCTGTGTGACCGCCTAGGGAACCGCCCCGGTGTGACCCCGTGTGACCCCCTGGGGAACCCCCCGTGTGACCCCTCCCGGTGTGACCCCTCCCGGTGTGACCCTGTGTGACCCCCTAGGGAACCGCCCTGGTGTGACCCTTCCCGGTGTGAGCAGTGCGACCCCCCCGGTGTGCTCCCCTCCTTGTGACCGGTGTGACCCTCTCTCTTCTATGGCCAGTGTGACTCCCGACACCACCGGTGTGTCTGCTCTGACTCCCCCCGCCCCGGTGTTGACCCCCGCGCCGTGCCCCGTTGTGACCCTGTGTCCCTGGTGTGCCAGGTGTGCCCTGAGTACCCTAGTGTGACCCCCATAGCGTACCCCATGTTCCCTGGTGTGACACCCCCCGCCCCGTGTGACACCACCCCCTCCGTGACACCTGCCCAGTGTGACCTGGTGTGCCCCTGCACCCCCGGTGTGCCCCAGTGTGACTCCCCCTGTGTGCCTCAGGTGTGCCAATGTGCCTGGAAAACCAAGTTCGTGGAGGGCCTTTTTTCTTGGAACTTTAAATCATTAATATATGATTATATAAACATTTCAGATTTCACTTAAATCAGTTATTTTCACCTGTTTGAATGTGGAGAAAACAATATTAAAAAAGAAGTCAAGGCATTAATAGTAAAATTAAACTAGTATTTTCAAACATTGTAATTGGTCTTAAATTTTGTGGTGTAGAAAAAGGCTTTATTATTTTAATTATTCGAATGCTTGGGATTGACAACACTACAATTACTGTAACTTGTTCCTAGCTGGAAGCAATCCTTAATCCTTCTGCTAGTCTTTCCCATAAGAAAATGGAGTTTATGAGCTTATAAAATAATTTCAGTGTCATAACAGCACAAAATTCAGCAAAGACTCAGACTGGAAGGGCTTCTTTTCTGTCTTTGGTCTTGAAAAACTTACATGAATAGTTATTTTTGGTATGGGATTCATTGTGTTCTCAATATGTTACTTTTAATAATTAAACTAGAGGTAGGATTCCTTTCTTTTCTTGAAGACAGAATAAAACAAGTTGAATACCCAAATCTTTTTCAAGACCCCATTATCCTGTCACAAATACAGCCTGGCAAAGGTGCTGCCATTGCACATCCAGAGGCTGTAGGCCACTCTGTCTGCCATTGCCTGATTGAAAAGTTTTCCAGCCCCGCACTGGAAAGTGACGTGAGTCAGTATTAAAAATTCTACACCATTACTCTGCCAGGAACATGCCAATCTCCTTTTTCAGCCCACGAAAGGGTTTTTTTTTTTTTTTGCTCTTTGGCATCTGGATCTACATAATTCCTTCATAATGTGGCAAAAATCCTTTTGTCTCTAGTATCCTTCTGTATTTTCTGTTTTTGAGGTATCCCGTGGTGTGCGGGCATACAATGAGTACACCATCACTCTGGTGGGGTTGTTCCTTTAGGGCAGGCTGGATTTTACCAGCAGAGCTTCATGAGTGAAACATCTAATCCAAAAGTAATGCAGTTCAGAAAACATGCTGCAGTGTTTACCTGAGGAGTAAGCAGCATTAAAACCCTGAAAGACAGTAAGGAGATTACTTGTTTAAAAAGTGCAGCATTTTGGGAAGGACTCACACCAGAGCAGTTTGTGGACAACTGTCCAGTGAGAGGAGTTCCATGCTGGAGCAGGGGAGCAGCATGAGGAGGAAGGAGCGGCGCAGACAAAGCGTTAGGAAGGGACCCCAGCCCCAGTTTCCCATCTCCCTGTGACACTTTTGGAGGAGAGGAAGTGGCAGAAAAGTCAAGAACAAAGAGTGGAGTTGAGTCTGGGGAAAAAAAGGAGTTGACAAAAAGGTGTTTTTATTTTTGTTTCTGTTTCTCACAGTGCTATTTTTAAAATAACCAATTTTAAATTCACAGCAAATTAAATTAATCTTCCCCAAGCTGATTCTGGTTTACCTATGATGGTAATTGGTTCATAATCTCTCTGTCCTTATCTAGACCCATGAGCTTTTTCTATTTTTTTTCCTGTCCTGCTGAAGAGGGGGAGTGAGAGAGCAGAGGGGTGGGTGCCACACTTCTTGGTATCATAGAATGGTTTGGGTTGGAAAGGATCTTTGAAGGTCATCAATTTCCAATCCCCCTGCCATGGGCAGGGACTCCTTCTGAAATCAACAGGGCAGGAGACTGGCTTCTTTTAATGGTTTGATGAAAAGATCAGCTCAACACAGGGGGCCCGTCCCACGTTTGATGCAAAACAGGAAGGTGATTGCAGCTTTGTCGTGCACCACAGCACAGCTGGGCCGTGCATCCCGAGAGCCGTACGTACAAACACGCAGCTTGGCTCGAAGTCTAGGGTTTTTACTCCAGCTAACTTCCTTGTCGTTATGGTGAGATGTTAAAAATCTTAAGGGGTGTTTTAGGAGACAACTGCACATTGTTCTTCATCTAAGGTGTTTAGATCTTTCGATTTGGTGCTGGCTCGTTGTTTTAGGAGTTTGTTTTGCCACTCTGTATGAACTGTCTCTTAATTTGCATACAGGCCGACATCACCTCTCCCCCTTTCAAGTCCCGGTCGCCATTTTGGGAAGCAGCAGAGGTGATTCCCGACAGAAAAAGGGTTATTGACAACCTTAACTTACTAACTTCACAATCATTAATAACAAGTAACTTATTAACTTTACAATCATTAATAACAAGTAACTTAATTCATTAACTTTACAACTTAGGTGTTGAGATTTCTTAGTGTTTTATTCCTAACACCTTCCACTAGACCAGGTTGCTTAAAGCTCCATCCAGCCTGGCCTTGAACACTTCCAGGGATGGAGGATCCACAGCTTCTCTGGGCAGCTTGTGACAGCGGCTCACCAGCCTCACAGGGAAAAATGGCTTCCCAGTATCTAATCTAAACCTACTCTCGCTCAGTTTAAAGCTTTTCCCGCTTCTCCTATCAGTACACGCCCTTGTAAACAGCCTCTCGGTGGTGTTTTTGTAGGCCTTCTTCATTTACTGGCAGCTGTAGAAGGTCTCCCTGGAGCCTTCTCTCAGCCAGCCTTTGTGGGAGGGGTGCTCCAGCCCTCTGAGCATCTTCGTGGCCCTTCTCTGCCCCCAGAGCTGGACGCAGCACACCGGGAAGGGCTTCAAGAGAGAGCAGCAGAGGGGCAGAATGCCCTCCTCGACCTGCTGGTCACATCTGCTGGTATCAAGCCCAGCTGGGGGATGTACCTCACACTTGAGGGAGGATAAAACAGGGAAGGAAGAAACAGAGGAAGTCATATGCTTCTAGCTTTTTTTCTTTCTGTCTGGTATAGGTCCTAGAAGGACAAGGACAAGTGTGTCTTCACTGCTTAGGTGGTCACACTCTTTGACTTGTGCTTCAAATTTAATAAAGTTATTAACAGCTGAGGTACATAAGTAATTGGGTTTTCTGTGACAACTCTCTTTCCTGCATATTTGCTACTACTCATGCCCAGCTATTATAATATTTCACCTGCTGGCTTCAGCATATTTGTATTAATTATACAACAGAGGGAGCTGGAAGAATGTGATTTTTAATTTTTTTTTTAGTAAAGAACCACTTATTACAAGACTTTCTGTATGTGTGATTTCATTCCAAGTGTCTAAAAAATCTTGTGATTATTTAAAAAGCAGATGCAAAGTGGGTTTTGCCCAGTTACTACTGAGCCGTCCTCTCTTGCAAGTGTAATTTTCTCACTCTGCACTTCAAAACCAGAGTAATTCTGCTATATATACTGTTTGTGAAGTACTTCTGCTATTTAATGTTTATGATACCTTTCCATCTGCCTTTTTAATAGCAAAATATGATAAATCTTCAAATGAAGAAATTTAGAGATATTTCCGACATTACAGATAGTTGCTATTTGAGAGTCCCTGCTCTGACCTATAAAAACTTCATCGAAGACTGAGAAATTTATTTTAAAATATTTTTTATGTGTAGTGCATGTCTGTGTTAAAAGTATACAAAAGAAAGAATGTTGTACACTTCAGGGGGGGTTTCAAGATGTAAAATAACTTAGTGGAATGTGGAAGCCTTTATTCTGATCAACATGGAGCAGATCAAGCAGTTCTTGAATAATTTAATATTAATTGACACTGTTCCGTTTCAGACATTCTTTATACAGTTCTATGGTAATTTTCTTATTCTGGTGTCACAGCATTCTAGTACGTTTTATTTAATACTAAAACAGTTTAAAACTTGGCAGTGGAAATTGAACAAACTGATCTGAAGTGTGGCTGTTAGTGCTTTTGATTGTTTCACAGAGATTTTATAGTGAAAATTTCATTAAACCCAGATGAGTTTTGCAATTGGGATAGTTACCCTTACTGCTGATTGCAGGTCCACGTCGATGAGACACTAGATCATTGCCACATAAACAGGAAATTAGGAGACCTTAATAAAATGGTGAATTCCATCTTTCTCATTTTTTGCTATGAAATTACTTAAATTATGATTTCTTTTTAATAATCCACAGCAAAGGTGAATTCTTTAAATGAGCTTACACCGAAGGAAAACCAAGCTATTTTACTTCAAAATTACAATTGCTTGTAAGATCTGAGACACGTTATTAAAAGCAAAATGAATGTTATCTGGTGTGGCTTAGGAGAACCTCATGGAGCATCATTTCAATAAGATTCATATTTCCTTAACTCTTTGGTCTCAAAATATGCATTGTAGGAATGTTTTTTTGTGTTTATGTTTATATATAATATGTTTATAGGAATCGCTTCCAATTTTTTCTTAGAAATAATCTGAAAATGAGGGTTTTGGTAGATGCAAATGGCCTTCTTTCCTTTGGGAGAGTAGTTTTCATTTTGCTGAGTAATCTCTATACGTATTTCAAAAAATAGAATAGTTCTGACAAATAATACTGCAGCCTGATTCAGTTACTTAGCAACATTTAATGCTAACAAAAAGAAACAGGAAAGCGATGCAGGAGCAATAAAATCATTAGAAAGCAGAAGGAAACTCATAACAATAATGAAGACAAAACTTGTAAGTAAAACAAAAATGGAAAAGAACACGTAATTCAAGCAGTTGGCCTTTTTCCAAGGAGTCAGTTGCTTATGGTTTCATTTTTCAGGAAAAAACTACCAAACTTGGAGAAAAGCCTCATGATCCCAGATATTACTTAATGTGTGATTTTCAGTGTATTACACCGTTCTTCAGAAATTTCTTTTGTGGCTGGCATAATTTTTTCTTAAATACTTATCGTGGATACTGCCAAAACAAGACGTAATGCTACCGCTCTTCCTTCATTAGGTTTATTACTCTCCTCAGCGTGAGAGGATAAATAATTAAGTGTATTAGGGAAACTGTAGATGCGTGATACAACATCTCCCTTCCCAAAGGCTTGGCTGCTGAGGACCAGGTCCAGCTCAGCCGTGGTGCAGCCCAGGGCAGCCCCTCTCCTCCTGGGAATGTGGGAGAGAGGCTGCTGACAGTGCCAGGGGAAGCAGACTGGCCTGTCCACGCAGCCTGCTGAGCTGGGCTCCTACCTAGACCTGCAGATTGGCTTCCCAGCTTGACCTTGGAGCAGCCTGAACCTGCCTTACCCCGCCTTACCCCTTGATCTGGACTCTTGGTTGAACCTGGCCACCATCTACTTGCCTCATGCAGAGAGGCCAGCACCCCTCTCAACTCCCCAGTCCACAAGGATGTGATATCATCAGACAAATTGCTCTCCCAAGAGCATGGGGAATGGAAAGAACTGATGAACAGAAACATCTTATAAGGGCTTTGTGGGGAAAAAAGGATTCACAGATATACAGTAGGTTATTAATGATTACACTGAGAAAAGGAATCGTCTTCAGCAGATTTGCAAATTAATGTTGGTTGCAGAATTTTAATATGGAAGATGTATTTTATAATAATTCACTGTTGAATGTAAAAACAGATTTACTTTGGTTGGAACAAACGCTACATAGCAGATGGAAAAGAATTTTGAAAACTAGTAATTACTCTGTGGAAAAAATCAGTAAAACTTTGCTGGGAAATAACATTAAGGGAGAAACAGAAGAACTTTCAGTGTGGCCGTAAAAAACATGATTTTAGATAACTCCAGAGAAACGATCTGAAGAGGAGCATGTACTATATCTTGAGATAAATCTTTAACTGAAAGCCCTGGGACACAAACAGAAATTACACCATTTGATCAGTGGCAGGTTGGATACTGCAACTAACTCATTTGTGATGGGGGAAATGTGAGGTCAAAACTAAGGTTTGGAAAAGAGATGTTCATTTTTCAAAAATACGTGCTTTGCCTATTTTAGAGAAAGATAACTAAGAAAGAAAAGGAATTAGTTTAGGAGTTTGCAATGTGGAGTAGAATTTCACAGCAATCCAAGCTATAGAAATTGATAAGAAATTAGTCATCAAAATAAGGTTCATTGCTTTTATGGTAATGAAGGATGACAAGAGATTTCTAACTTTCTTGAAACCTTTAATCAGAAAAAATGACCAATTTTTAGAAGCAGACTTTCTATATTGGTAAGTTACCATCTGTTTTCACTATATTTGTATGCATCCATATTACCATCCATATTACGTAAATTGGTTTGGATTAATTATTTCAAATATATTCCTAAGAGAAAGTGATTTCTACAGGAAAAGCTGGGGACATAGAACTCAAGGAAAAAATGAATCAAAACTGAAGACAATGTTGTAATAATTAAGATAGATATACAATTGATATGTAAATGAGAAGATGTCTAGCTGTTGAAGGAGAGAGATTCTTTTTCTCTCTTGTTTCTGTCGGCTTTTCTCATAGGACGAATTGGAACAGAGAAATCTAATTTTACAGAGTTGTTTCATCAGTATAGGAAGGGAAGCTTAATCAGTATATATGATACAGTTGAATCTGACTGCAGGGAACTGAATGCAAACTAGTAGATGTACCTAGAAGGGTAAAAAAAGAAGTAAACTATTAGTCTGCTATTCTACAAAATGATATGCACTGGTGTTTGCTAAAATGCTCAGATGAAGAGGTGGCTAACACAACTGCTAGTTGAAAAGGGTAAGTTTTCAAAGACAAAGACAGAGAAAAATAGGGTTTGAAAGAGAAAGATAGCTAGAATGTTTAGAGAAGTTAGATATTTATTGGTTTGGCTGGACCTGATAAATTGAGTTAAGTAGCCAGCAAGCAATCTTAAAGATACTAGCATTTATATAGAAAACATATAGAGGATTGGAGAAGTGTGAAAGAACTGCAAAAGAACAAACACTGTGTCTATTCTTAAAAAATGAAAAATAAAACTTGTCAATTATAATTTGTAAATTTAACTTCTGGTGGAAAAATCCAATACTAATATGACCTCTGCAGTGTGCTGGAATACAGAATTAAGTGTATGCATGTTAAATTGGTAGATGATAGGAAATTGGCAAGATCTCTAAAAACGTGGAAAGATAGGCTAAGAATTAAAAATTACCTTGGAGAAGTGGTCTGAAACAGAATTAAATTTCCTACAGACCTTCTTTTGTATATCTACTCATAATTAAAACATTTGTCCATAGGGTGCTTCACTTCCATTTAGCTATGCCTATGATATATATGGTTTAATGGAATAGCATAAACCCAAACATAATTACTAGTGCTATCAGTAACTATTTTTATCTCAGCAGCAGAAGCTATGTCTGATATAACAGCAATGTTATTGTGATAAAGCTGACCAATGAGGAAATAAAAAAGAAAGCATGTTGAAATTAAAAAAACCCAATCCTGAAGTTTACTTAGGTTTTGCTTATACCAAATGAAACACCTATAAATAATAATTGTGTTAGTCAATTTATGTTGTGGTTTATGGAAGTGGGAGAACAGAATCAGGCTTTCTGATTTATCAAAATTTTAATGGAAGCTAGCAAACACATTTTAATCCCATCCTGGTTTCAGCTAGGGTGGGAGGGGAGGGAAGGGAAGAGGGGGGCTGAGTGAGCATCTGCATGGGGTATCACCTCCAGATGGGCTTGAAACCATGTCACTGTTTCATCTATATGGAATGCAGAATCTTAACTTTAGTAATTCAATTTGCACTCAGCTACTGCGCTTTAGTTCAGTGGTATCAAAGAACTGTGGTTCTGGCTTACAAAATGTCCTGTTTCATGTTTGTTTTTTGAAGTGAACTGCAAATGCATAGTATGGAAAAAGAAAAGTCTTGTGCAATAAAAATTGTGATTAAAGTCCCTTACAGTCAAAGTGTCTTTCCACTGGCATAGCAGACTCCACAGAAATTTCTAAAACAGGCTAACCAATTTATTACCCCAACTATTTTTATACTATACGTATACCTATGTTATTTTCAGAACTGGGAAATCATCCACTCTAACTGGAAATCTTTCTATGGTAGATTTGTGCATGTTGAACTGAACATTCAGGTTTTTGAGGTTTTAGTAAGTTTCAGTGGGGAAAAGGCTAGAACGAGGTAGCATCACAAGGAGGAAGAGGAGGTGCTGACATAAAGACAATTACTTCTGTAGAGGCAGGTAGTAGAATAAGGGGCTTGGGATGCAGGTTTTACTCTCATGCTCATCTTTTATGACAAAAGTAGTTAGTGCCATGTGTTATGTTTATTACCTCATGGTGCAACTTTGTGGCAAGAAGTGATGTTTTAGTAGCTTTGGGGCATTGAGCCCTTGTAGACATTTGTGTATTAGACTGAGCTTTAATGGCTCCTTTCTTTGAGGCGTGTTATGTCTGCCATCGATAGTGACAGACAGATGGCTGCATGCACTGTATGTTCATCCCGTGCAGGTGTCCTGTAGGGACTCTGAAACCTCACATTTCCACCGCCCCTTCTCAGGAGGTTCTGAATTAGGATGGTTTTCTCTTCAAAGCCCTTGGACACTCAGCTTGAGCTCAGGCTAGAAAGAGTTACTGTCATATTTAAAATGCACCATCTCCAACAACTGGAAATTAGTGTTTTTTATCTAGTATTTGTGTACATGTAGGCTTGCATATTAGACTTTTTTTGAGAAATAAATTTTGATTATCAGTAACATAATGGTCTTTGTTTTCAGTAGAGCAATTTATATTACTGCTGAGTGAGAGTGGCATCAATGGACTATCAGTCTGACCCAGAGATGAAAAAGTAAGCAAGCTGTTAAAACCTTTAGTTGGTAAGATATTGGAGTGATGGGTTCAGAAGAATTTTATCTTTTCTTGGAAAAATGCGACTATAGGTGATTCTAATGAACAAAACAAAAACCTGATGGTTGACCGTTTTAGATGTTCCTGTATAATATATGCTTCATATATTGTATATTTACAACTACTTTAACTACTCAAAAGTCTGTCAGAGATTAGTACATGGTCAGTAATTCTATACCTCATCCTCATCATTAGTAGTCCTCATGATTTGTAATCCACTGTGATCTGTCGTAGTAAAAAGTTCCCTTTGGAAGCACTAAACAGAGGAAGCCTTAGAAAGTAATATAATTTGTGAAATAGGAGCACAATATACTTTTATGATTATTATTCATAGCCTTTCTCACCATGTAATTATAATCCCTAAATTCACATTTCCTACTAAAGAATCAGTTTGGGGGGTGGCTGGGGGAGGTGGTGAGTTTATCCAGTAAGCTTTATGGGTTGAAACTCCTGCGTTTGATCTCTGCTTACTTTATTAATATGAGCACCACTTTGTATGACAGCCTGAAGTGCCACTCAGGTCCCAGGGGTGTCAAGGAGGATTTTGACCTTTATTTCACAGGAAATTAATTAGGCTTCTTTATATGGAAGAAAAGCAAATGCGTATTATACAACTACAATTCTAAACTTCATAGTTAAATTCAGTGCCAGTCCAGTACAAAAAACAGTCATGAAAAATCTGAGCAAATTTCAGGTTTGTTTTCTTGGTGTTTTGTTTATTCCCTGATAAGGAAGAAACAAAAGCAGCATTTTATTCTCTCACAGATAGATTTCTGCATAGTTCTTGGGACTGTTCTATTACACAGCATATCTCAATGGCAGTCCATCCAACCAGTTCTCAGAGAGGTTTAGAACTATTAATTCTGGGTGCACATTTCTTCATATGCTGTTTGGAAATTTTTATTATGATTTTATAGATACCTTTAACATAAAATCTATGGATGTAGATAGGAAATTCTGCAAAACAGTCAATGGCCTTGTGAATAGGATTTTTTTTTCCTGGTGCATTTTATAGAAAAAGGAGGATTGCCATTAAATTAAACAGGCATTTGCAGAAGCTCCTAGGCCTGGAAGACACATAGATTTAATTCATGTATTATTTGAACACAAGCAATATGCAAAGAATGAAATCATTTTTGCAACCTATTAAGATAAAACTGCCTCATTAACACAGGTATTAGACTAGAGAAACAGCAGGAAGTGATCAATGTGCCTTTCAAGTTGGAAATTTATACTAGCAAATACCAATAAACAATGTGAATAGTCGTGCTGATAGCATTGGAAATGCTATTTAGGCTGACATTACATAACTAGGAATACAGTTATCCCATGAGCTAGGTTCAAGAATCACTTAGATGTTTTTCTCCTGCAAGCACCCTAGTTAGCTGGCCATAACATTTACTGCAGCAATGATTGCTTGTCCATACCAAAAGGATGACTAAATGTCTTTTAAACCCTGAGAACAGAACAGGAATCACATTTCATTGTCTCTTTCTTTTCCCCTTCCATTTCTTCTGCTTCTTTCTTTCTGCTTTGACTTTGTAGGTCTCAGACAGAAGTCCCACGCTGCTCCTCAGCAAAAACCAGAGGAGTTGTGGTCCCACAGAGAGCTGTGGGCTGGGGGCCCATCTCCTTCAGTTACTTCTGTGGAGGCTTCTGTTCTTCACAGTTCTGACCTGACATAAAGGGTACCATGGACTGGTGTTATCTCCTCACACTCTGGCCATTCTCAGCTCTTTTGATGGTGTTTAACATCTAGATCAACCTGTAGGCCCTTTGAGAAAACAAATTGGTACTTGATGAGTGCATCCACACGGCCATGAAATGAGGGAGGTTAGCAGTCACTCCTCATTACTAGCAGTAGGTCTTTGGGATAAACTGGAATTTAGACCGCTCTGTAAAGTACAGTAGAGGTGTAGCCCGTCTGTTTAAAGATGAAGCTAATTTGTTTAAAGACTGCCAGTCATTTCCTGTGTATTGTATGATTTTTATAAATGTCCATGTCAACTGTGATGTGGCCAGTTGTGAGAAGTGCTGATGCTGAAAGGAGTTTTGTCCAGCTAATAGCAGCAGGATTGCACCCTGTAGAATTCCGTTCTGTGGCATCTATTTCATTTGAATCAATATGCTTGAAAGAACGTATTTATGATTGTACTAATAATTGCTGCTGTTAACCTCTACCCTTACATTAATTCTTCAACTTCGGGAGGACAGAGCAGCTGCCTATAGATTATTAAAGATAGGACATAATTCTGATTTACCTGTCTGAAAGATATTACAATTTGTTGTTGCTAAATTAAAAACAGTTAATTGCTTTCCTGTGTTCATTTATATTGAGGAGATCATTTCCTGATTGAATTTGCTGACAGTTCTAAAACATAAATTCATGGCATGTACTATTTTTGTGTCTCTATTTTATAGCATGGTTACATTTTATTCATGTAATTAAATAAAAAATGAGAGTAATTTATAACTCCGATGCTAGATCTTTCAGCTGCAGAATTGGGATCTGTACAAAATGTTTTTGGCATAGTAGAGATAAGAGGATCAGGGAAAAGTGTTTTTTTAGCCCTTAAAGCTGGACTAGGTTGAGATACTATAGTGACAGATGAAGTTTCATCTGGATGTAACTACCACTTCGAAAGCTTGTTCCTTTGGTAGTTACTTCCATGCTTGTTATGGAAGCTGCCTGGTTTAGAGAGTGTTAATCCCAGTAAGGCAGTAAGAAAGTGGTGCTGAAGAGGTTATGTCTGTGAGGTGAACTAGGCTCAGTAACTTCAGCCAGAATTTGTCAGAGTGAAGACTGGCCCCAAGATGCTGTTCTTCAGATAAATCTGTGCCAGTCTGGGGAATTAATTTTGTTGTAATGTCAGAAGAATTACTGAATTAAAACCAATTTGCAATTATTTAACCTTACTTGAGGGTATTAATTTAATTTAATGCAGTGCTGACTACTGATCTATTTATTACTATATTTTACAATTTTATGTAGCATGTATAGCTTTGAGCATAATGTCCATCAGGAGATAGAGAGCAAAACCTTCACAGCTTCCAACACTACGAAGAAAGTAATGGACCCCACAAAGCAGCAGTCCTGCTGGTGGGAGGAATAATCTGATAAATTGCAGTGGCAGCAGCATCAGTGGTTGTAAAACACTGAATTTAGAGGCTACAAATGCATTAGGCAAGTGCTGTATGCTTTCAGTAATCTATCACAGCACGATCTATCATGCATCTCCTTTTCCTTGGATGACATCGCCTTCTAGCAACATCAGCACAAATATTTGGAAGAAGATAGAGAAACATATGGCTTGCACTACTTCACTGGCAAATTGCTTCAGCAGAAAGCGTGCCTTTTCATTTACCTTCCCAGCCAATGCTTAGAGTTAATCACAGCAACCAAGTGCCACTGCTGTGCCATATGGAAGCAGAGCTAACTGCATTAACAGAAATTTAAACACATGTGGGGAGAGTCACAGGAATTATGAGTTCTGGGAGTGTACATTTAATAGTCAGACAGGAACACTTGACAGAAAAGAGAGGAAAAAGTTGCACATTTCTTGCATTTTACTCTTTCCAAGACTGTCTTTTGACTTAAGCTTTCACCTCATATGCTCCTTCACGAGTTGCTGTGCTCCATAGATCTTAGCTACTTGATAGAGTAGGCAGCAGCAATACTGAGAATGCAGTCCTGATCTCAATGAACTCAGTGGCAAGACTCCAGTGGACTAGGACAAGCCAAAATTTCTCCTTTAATGTAGGTTCAATTATATTAAAACTGTTGCCTTAAAACCTAAAAACATCCTGCTGTCTTTCTAAATATTACAGGAAAATACCACAACTGGATCCCCATTCTTCAGTTACTTGCCATTATGATGAATTATTGGGTTGGACTGTGCTTTGGGTTTCCAGTTCTAAAGAGATTGTCTTGGCAGCTTTGCTGTATCTTCACTTTAATCAATTGTGTAATCAAATTGTCCTTCTTTCTCCAGTGTTCTGTCGACCTCTCTTGAAATGATTAGGAAAGATTTAAAGGATACTAGCTGCCATCAGTGACAGCAAGCACATAACTTGAAAATCTCATTAGTACTTGGGAGGAATATTCAAACAGGGCTATTTAAAAGACAGGCTCAAGTCCAAATTTGGAAAGTTATTTAATTCTTTCCAGACCTTATGAGAGTGGGATGAAGTAAGGTTCATCTCATCCACCTTTAGCTATTTTTAGTTTAGATGTGTTCACCTGAGTTTGCTACCTGATGCTGGCTATATAGTTGGGGAGCACAGAGAAGTAGACAATTTCAAAGCACATCAGTAATTGGACCTGTTTTAATCTTCTGCTTTAGGGTGAGATGAATTCCTCCCAGAAAGTACCAGTGTCCTTCCAATGACTGCGGAGGGAACTTTAAAGGTAAAGGTTTATATTTTAAATATGTCTAGTTAGATGAGATTCATTTCCTCTGGGATCACTTTTCATCCTCCTGCAGGACATCCCATATTCCTTGCAGCTTTTGGGGAAGAATTTCATTTCCCACCATAGTTCTCAAGTACTGTACCATGCCTAGGTGGCCCAACAGAATTGGAGTTAAAGCATGGATCCCTGCTAGCTGACCTCGGAAAAGATGGTAGGAGACATGGGAGGAGCTGGGTGGTCTTTATCACAAATGGTTGATAAGGAGAAAAGAAGAAAATCAAACTAATTTAAAGATTAGTAGAGACATGCAAATAATGTGCCTATTCTCCTAAAAAAATGGAAAATAGAATATTAAATACACTGTTGGGTTTTTGACACTAGATGGCAACAGTATACATTAGAAATACTGCATTGTCAACCAGTAAAAGTAAATTTTACTCAAAGAATTGAATGAAGGAGAATCCCAGAAATTATTTTTAGAATAGATTTTGAATGAAATTAGAACAAAATAAAGCATGTTTAAAGTACCACATGTTTCTTCTATCAAGATATAAAACCTAGAGAAACTAATTTAAATCTACTAGAAAAGCTCGTATTTACTCTGAGTTAGAATCTGCCTTTCCATGGAAGAGTATTTATTAGAAGTTCATCAGTCTAAAAAAAGGTTTTATGTTGCTTTTACTGGCTGGATGGTTACAGAAAGTCTCATGGTCACAGCCCCCCTCCTTTGCTCCTCAACTTCCTCAACAGATTGTTGTATGCACAGAGTTTGAGAGCAGTTTTCTTTTATCATGAAACACATTTGTAGAATATAAGAATCAAGTTCTCGTTTGCAGCTCTTCTACTGAGTAGTAGCGACATTATGCTGCATGACTCATTTAATTAGGAAAAAAAATACTGAAACACTCCATCAAGATTAAATTGTGGTGTTGATTTGGGAGGAGAGATCACAGCTGCACTTCTCCTTTTACAGTGGTCTAAATCTTTTGGTTTGGTTGTATCATTAGTCAGTGCAGAGGAAGAGAAGGATGTGACTTTCTGGCAATTCTTTTTCTTTCCTGATGTACTTGAGATACCATGTTTGGGAGATAGCATGGATAGTCCTGTATAACACTTCCCAGCTGCTCAGGGAAACATCCCCAGTTCTCACTGTTTCTTGGTTTAGATAATTTTTCTTAATATATCTTTCTCATTGCCAGGTTCCCAATGGTGTTTAACATCTCACAAGAGGAGTCTAGAGCTAATATTCTATGGTACACAATACAACTTCCACAGTAAATGAGAACAGTAGTCTTTCAAAGAATAGAATGGACTATTTAAGAGCTAAAAAACTCTGAGAAAAGTTCCTAAACTATTCATGAATATATCCTTTTTCTATTGCTACTATTCTGAAAGAAAAAAAAAAATCCATTTTTTTGGTAGACTGCTCTTCTAGTCTGTGGAGCTATCATTTTAATATTGCGACTATTTTGAAAGAAAAGAAAAACTTATTTCTTTTTTACAATGTGTTTCTAGTCTATGGATGTAAGGACATTGGACATTGTCTGAATTAGCATGCTGCAGAGTTTTCTGCAGGACTAAAGCCACAGTAGTACTCATGGCTTCACAATTAAAAAATACAGAGATCCCTTTGTGGGTCAAAGTGAGAATTGCCTACTTTTTTTTTTTTTTTTTGGTACAAAATCATACAGTAGATATTTGGGACACAGGCAACAAAGTTATCTTCCCAACTGCAAGAGCTCCATCTATACTGTATTTTAAGTGGACTCTTCCTTCCACCTTCAAGAAGAATCTCACTAGGCATCCAAATCATCTATATTCAGGCCTGTGCTATGGTCAGATAGGCTGTGTACCCAGGATTCAGGTTCTGAGTTTGCCAGTAGATATTTCTGTGGAGGGAAATTATGTGGCATCAAGCACAGACAGACTTTTAAGCCAGTCTCAAAGGTTCAAGATCCACAGGATAATTTTCAGTCCTCATGTGACTTTGAGGTGAGGTATGGCCTAAGGAAAATATTTTTGGAGAAGAGAAACAATGACCTTCCTTTACTGTTAGGTGAATATGGTAACTACATATTTCACAGATGTGGATTATGAGGCAGAAAGATTAAGTGAAGAGCTCAAGGCTATAAAGAAAATTTTGTATCAGAGCCCAGATCAGAAGGGAGGAACTGCTGACTCCCAATGCTATGCTAAGATACCTCTCTCTGTTAAAATTGGCCTATGAATCATCTTAAAAGCCAACAGTAATGCTTTATGAGTCTCAGCACTGCAGATGCTATTAGTCCTGTTGAGGAAGAAGGGACTTCTTTATCAATGTGCAGCAATAATCATTCCTCACTCTTACAAGCATTTATAAATATTCAAACCATTCCCAGTCTAAATCCAGCAACCTTACCTTCCCAGGACTAAAAAAAAAAAAAAAAATTATTACTATTATTATTATTCAAAATGTAGTTCCAAAAGCCTGTAAAAATGACTTTGCAATCATATCCACTTCCTGATAATGCCCTTATTTTCCTTCCTTAGGAGGTATTTATAAGGTATTGTAAGGTCATTGGTGGCAGCAGTGCACAGAGGGAAAAAAATCCAAATGTGAGCCTTTGTATTTCAGGACATATCTTCATTTGATTATGAATGATAGTACCTGATTATTTTTTGTCCTGTTTCACATATGAGCAATTTTATTGTCCCTATCTCGTGAATAAAGTGTCTGAATATGGAGCTAGCTGTTGTGCTACAGCTTGCAGAGAATATTCCAGTTGCCAAAACTTGCAGGATAAAACTGGCTTCCCAAGAACATATTTTGGGCTCTAAGGATTTGGAATCACAGAATCACAGAATAGTTAGAGTTAGAAGAGACCTTTGGAGATCACTGTGTTTGAGATATTTGTATGTATTGATGAGATCCCTTCTCAGTCTTCTCCAGACTGAGAAAGGGGCAGCTCCTGCAGTCTCTCCTCATGAGAGAGATGCTCCAGAGTCCTAGTCATCTTTGTGGTCTTCTCTTCAGCAGCTCCTTGTCTTTCCTGAGCTGTGTAGACCAGAATGGAACACAAAAATACTCCAGGTGAGACCTCACTAGGGTCAAGTAGAGGCTGAGGATCACCTCCCTCAACCTGTGAAATTCCTTTTGCTTCAGTTGCTTTCTCATCAGTTAAGATCAGCTGGATTACTTTGGTTGACAGTCCCTAAACCAGGTGAATTTGGAACCAAAAGCCACATTTCTTTGGCTTGCTTACTGGAGTAAATCAGGAGTAACTCCACTTAATGGTGCCACAATGGAGGGTGAAGAGGAAGCAGGACAGAAATGTCATGAGGGAGGTTCTCTAGACAGTCAAAGTTACTTACCTGATTACTGAATTACTGGGTTGTCTATCTCCCTCTGAGCATAAAATCTTCGTGGCAATTCTAGACTAGAAGGCAACTTTCCAATATGTATGGGACATGATGGCAAGCCCCAAGTAATCCATATCTCTGTAGCTGTCAAAGCAGAGAGCTCAGAGGGCATGGAGAAATCTAAGTCTCTGGCCTAGCACAGAAAAGGCTCTGAGATTTGATATCCTCTCTGAGTCATGAAGAGAATTATTGCTATAAAGGTGCAAGGCCTGAAGCTTTATAGGTGATGGGGGAGATTTGCATACTTGAATGTGAAATGCACTAAAATTGAGGAGAGAAACAATATGATGTTGCACACAGCCTCACTCACAAGCAGGCATTAAGCATAAAATGGATCTAAAAGAAGTCATCAGTGAGCTCTGAAATAACAGTTAATTGTTGTGGTGTCTGATGTCTGAAACATCCCACCACGTTCTCTCATCTGGAAACAAAAATGAGCTTTAGTGGATTTTCACTTGACTTGCAGACATGAGCTCATGCAGATACTTAGCAAGAAAATCTGTACATACTTGTTTAAGTTCAAGTATCATAGCTCATTAACTTGATGTCCTCAGAAAATAGCTTTTAATTAATTGTGATTTTTTTTAGTTAATACAGTGCCAAATGCTGCTAAAATTAAATGCTGCATTCAAGGTTTATTTTCACAACAGAGAAATATGTAAAACTGTTTTACCTTAATCAATTAGTAGTATTTAGCCACCTGCATAACTAGCCACTTTGAAACTATCACTATTTACATTTATTATATATAAAACATCATATTTCCTTTTTCATTTAGCTGTTATCTCACTGATTGTCCTTGGTTAAGTTACTTAAACCTCAGTGGGCCACCATTGCATGGCTTGATTTAGCATAGGTATTCTGCTTTAAAGCTGCNAAAAAAAAAAAAAAAAATTATTACTATTATTATTATTCAAAATGTAGTTCCAAAAGCCTGTAAAAATGACTTTGCAATCATATCCACTTCCTGATAATGCCCTTATTTTCCTTCCTTAGGAGGTATTTATAAGGTATTGTAAGGTCATTGGTGGCAGCAGTGCACAGAGGGAAAAAAATCCAAATGTGAGCCTTTGTATTTCAGGACATATCTTCATTTGATTATGAATGATAGTACCTGATTATTTTTTGTCCTGTTTCACATATGAGCAATTTTATTGTCCCTATCTTGTGAATAAAGTGTCTGAATATGGAGCTAGCTGTTGTGCTACAGCTTGCAGAGAATATTCCAGTTGCCAAAACTTGCAGGATAAAACTGGCTTCCCAAGAACATATTTTGGGCTCTAAGGATTTGGAATCACAGAATCACAGAATAGTTAGAGTTAGAAGAGACCTTTGGAGATCACTGTGTTTGAGATATTTGTATGTATTGATGAGATCCCTTCTCAGTCTTCTCCAGACTGAGAAAGGGGCAGCTCCTGCAGTCTCTCCTCATGAGAGAGATGCTCCAGAGTCCTAGTCATCTTTGTGGTCTTCTCTTCAGCAGCTCCTTGTCTTTCCTGAGCTGTGTAGACCAGAATGGAACACAAAAATACTCCAGGTGAGACCTCACTAGGGTCAAGTAGAGGCTGAGGATCACCTCCCTCAACCTGTGAAATTCCTTTTGCTTCAGTTGCTTTCTCATCAGTTAAGATCAGCTGGATTACTTTGGTTGACAGTCCCTAAACCAGGTGAATTTGGAACCAAAAGCCACATTTCTTTGGCTTGCTTACTGGAGTAAATCAGGAGTAACTCCACTTAATGGTGCCACAATGGAGGGTGAAGAGGAAGCAGGACAGAAATGTCATGAGGGAGGTTCTCTAGACAGTCAAAGTTACTTACCTGATTACTGAATTACTGGGTTGTCTATCTCCCTCTGAGCATAAAATCTTCGTGGCAATTCTAGACTAGAAGGCAACTTTCCAATATGTATGGGACATGATGGCAAGCCCCAAGTAATCCATATCTCTGTAGCTGTCAAAGCAGAGAGCTCAGAGGGCATGGAGAAATCTAAGTCTCTGGCCTAGCACAGAAAAGGCTCTGAGATTTGATATCCTCTCTGAGTCATGAAGAGAATTATTGCTATAAAGGTGCAAGGCCTGAAGCTTTATAGGTGATGGGGGAGATTTGCATACTTGAATGTGAAATGCACTAAAATTGAGGAGAGAAACAATATGATGTTGCACACAGCCTCACTCACAAGCAGGCATTAAGCATAAAATGGATCTAAAAGAAGTCATCAGTGAGCTCTGAAATAACAGTTAATTGTTGTGGTGTCTGATGTCTGAAACATCCCACCACGTTCTCTCATCTGGAAACAAAAATGAGCTTTAGTGGATTTTCACTTGACTTGCAGACATGAGCTCATGCAGATACTTAGCAAGAAAATCTGTACATACTTGTTTAAGTTCAAGTATCATAGCTCATTAACTTGATGTCCTCAGAAAATAGCTTTTAATTAATTGTGATTTTTTTTAGTTAATACAGTGCCAAATGCTGCTAAAATTAAATGCTGCATTCAAGGTTTATTTTCACAACAGAGAAATATGTAAAACTGTTTTACCTTAATCAATTAGTAGTATTTAGCCACCTGCATAACTAGCCACTTTGAAACTATCACTATTTACATTTATTATATATAAAACATCATATTTCCTTTTTCATTTAGCTGTTATCTCACTGATTGTCCTTGGTTAAGTTACTTAAACCTCAGTGGGCCACCATTGCATGGCTTGATTTAGCATAGGTATTCTGCTTTAAAGCTGCTTTTTCTCTGGAATGACTTTCATCTGTCCTTTCTCAGTATTGAATCCCATATGCATTATGAAATTTGTGCATAAACAGGTTAGCATAAGGGCATTTTAGCATCAAGAATGTTATACCCTTTAGGAATTGTCATTAAAAAATTTAAATTCTCATTTTAAAAGGTTTCTCTAAAGTAATATTAGTCCTTTTTTTTAGTAACTTTGTTTTGTAGCTGCTACAAGTCACTTCAGATTTGTTAGCAACTTCCAGTAACCAAGCTGTTTACATCTAACCAGTAGACTGAGAAGAAACCAGAGTACTGTAGATAGTGCTGGTGATTGTGCACGTCCGTTTCTGCTGCCATGCAGAAGGATCAGACAAGAGTGCAACTCCAGAAGCCATTTGTTCAGTTTTCAGGTGTGACTACTGTCCAATCCAGAAGTGATTTTGTAGCCCAGAAATTTGCAATGAATAATAACCCCAAAATGAGAGGAAGTTTATTGTACCAGTCAGATAAAAACGTGTGAAATAACCCATACCCTTTTCTGAAAGAACAGGAATACTGTTTCATGGCACTGCCTTGGAGCCTTATTGTGGTGTAACCTCAATCAGCAACTAAGCAACACACAGCCACTCACTGACTCCACCACCAGTGGGATGGGGGAGAGAATCGGAAGAGTAAAAGCTGGAAAACTCATGGGTTGAGAAAAAGGCAGATTAATAGGTAAAAAATAAAAGCCACACATGCATACAAAGCAAAACAAGAAATCACCACTTCCCATGGGCAGGCAGGTGTACAGCCATCCCCTGGAAAGCTGCATGTAACGGTGACTTGGGAAGACAAATGTCATCACTCCAAACACTCCCCTCTTCCTCCTTCTTCCCCCAGCTCTTTACGTACTGAGCATGTCATCATGTGGTCAGAGACACCCCTTTGGTCAGTGTGGGGCACCTGTCCCTGCTGCATGTCTTCCCAGCTTCCCTCACACCGAGAGCCCCCTCACCAGTGTGGCACCACGGAAAGCAGAAAAGGTGCAAGTGCTGTGCAGGTGCTGCCCAGTAACAACAAAAACGTCCCTGTATTATCAACACTGTTTTCAGCACAAATCTAGAAGATAGGCCCAAGCCAGCCTTTGTGAAGAAAATGAACTCTACCCCAGCCTAAACCATTACGAGTCTAATTCAGATAATTTTATCCTGTATATGTAAACTGTTGCCCTTTTTGAGTATTATGATAATATTTCCTGACTTAGACTGACTTGAACTGTTAATATGAATCAAATGCCAGAGGCAATTCCAGAAAACCCTTATAACCATAGTAAAGAATGATTAATAGTTTGTAAAATGTTTAGGCATCCTTCACAGAGAAAAGCACTGTTTAGGTGTGTGGTGTTTGTATCTTGCTAGGTTTGTGTATTAACAGATTGTGTATTAACAGCAACAATAACAACAGCACAGAAATTACAATGCTTAAACAGTGTTAAATCTGCTTTTATGTTATTACCATGCCTAAGCAGCAAAAGTTTCAGAAAGAGATTTTATCAAGTATTTATACAACTACAGCTTTACTGTCATTTCATGGAATAAATCATTCTAATTATACTAGTATTGAACTATAAATGCAGAATCAATGAAATTATGCACAGCACTTTAGGTAACATTGTCATAGGAAGGCAGACTTCAACCTACTTTACTTAAATGAATTCATGTATGTGTTTCCTTTATAAACAAACAAGCAAACAAAAAAACAACCAACCAACCAACCAACCAAACAAACACATAATGAAACAAAAATAATGAATGACCGTACCATAGGGTGCTTCAATTAAAAGTTACAAAACTCCTATGGCAACTTCATGAAAAGAGTATGGAAATGCCACTTGAAAAAGGCTCAAAGAAGAAGTAGCTTAGGGAAGGACCATCAGTACTTGTTCATCTCAGTAGTTCATGGTGGTGCCTCTTGTTCCTGTCCAAGCTGAAACCCGGAGGCTAGGTTTGCACCACAAGGCTGAACAGAGTCAGAGCCCTTGACTGGCTGTGCTAATGGTTCACCTGGGTACTGGCACAGTTTGGAAAGCACAAACCAGGGAAACAGCCAGGCTCTGGCCCTTCTGTTCTGAGATGGAAGATAATTTAGTGGTATGTCTGCAAACTGTGTTGTGACACTTGGCTTCTCACGCTACAGAACTGTCTCTGCAGTGTCTGATTTAGTAAGAGTCACAGCCTAAGTGTCGAATGGCAGCCTCCTGGTTTTTCACTAAGAATGAAGTGAAGGAAAAATACAGTTGTTTTCTAGGGGCAGAACACACAGACAGCCTTATTTTTTTCTAAAAAGGTATAAAGTTCTCATGCCTTTGAGGCAGATCTTCCAAACTGGTTGGTTTGGGATGGGACAAAGGGGCACTTAGCATTTTTGTGAAGCCTCCAGCACATAAGAAAGAGAGAAGACAATAACACAGTGATAATCTGCAAAATACTTAGCTAAGAGGGAGGCTGGCATCACACAGAAAAAAAATCTCAAAACCAGAAAACTACTGTTGGGAGGCTGGAAGCAAAAAGGATAAGCAAAAGATTCAATTGCCTTAACCTTGAAATCAGCTTTTTTTGTTCCACTTATTCACTAGAGACTTTCTCATTCTCTCAGGAAATGAGACTGCTACAGATAAGAGTCTTCTTCAGTATTCTGCCTTAATTTGATCCTTAGACATGTTGGAAAGAACTGTATATGGTCTGTAATTAAACATTGTACTAAAGCAGACGTACAAGAGAGCTTAATCTTTTCCACATGATGTGGGAACACATATGTCACTCTGTTGGTACTGATTTTCTTACTCTAGGCAATATTTGCCATGACTAGCACTCCTTTACATAAGAGTCCAAGCAATAAAATAATTTGATTATTGCAGGATTTTTATAGTACAACTCTGATAAACAGGATTCCTCCAGTGTTCAGTCTGTGGTTTGATCTTCATGCATCCAAACTCTCCCATTTAAGAAAAACCTTAAATGTCGTTTGAAAGAACCTGTACTCCTTTTGTTGCCTCAGATATGTCACAAAAACACAGGGACATGTTGTTTACTTTGTGCTATTGGCAATGCTGAACTATTGCTTCCTGTAACTGTCAGCATGTAGGAGAGTATTTTCAGTGCATTTTTCTAAATCTACCTGTGATTTGATTCAAACAGAGAAGCCAAAAAAGATTACACACAACATGCTGAGATTTCCCTTGGAGCAGATTGCAAAACCCACCTGTTTGCTAAAGGCTTCTTATCACTGCAAATAAATATGAGGAAAGCAAAAATCAGGCAGTATTTCTTAGAGTAAGTGACAATTCAGGAGCCAAGTCTCTGGTGAGTTTGATTTATAGAAATCACAGTGAAAATCCATCAGCTTGTACCTTAAAAACAAATGTAGAAAAAAGTAGGATAACTGAAATTACATCGACTATGGCATATATCAATTACTAGTCTTAAATTTTCAATGTCTACTCTCAGTCTTCATTCCATTTTCTTGTATAAACTCAGATTTTTGACTTATAAATGAAATTTCAAATTAACATAAATTTTTTGATTTTGTTAGTATATCTGTGAGAGGGTTAAGACCTGCATTTTTTTACGTAGTTCTGAGATATCTGAACACAGGATAGTGTAAGTCTTACATTATTAGTGACAATTTCCATATTTTGCTTGTTTGTTTGGGTTTTTTTTTAACGTGAAAGTGGTAGATGAAAGTGAGAAGTAAGTTCATACCATATTAAGATTTTATCTAGTTGTGAAGCAGGTTATCAACCAAACTTTACACCACTACCCATCAAACCACTAAACATCACTCATTTAACTTCTGAAATTTTAAATTCTAAAATCATAAATCCAAGAGACTGATTCCTTCGGAATGTGCCTGTGCAAAAATTCAGGAACTGTAAACTGATTCTGGTCAATACCTCAACGTTTTTTCAAGCAATTTTATAGAAGGAGGAAAAAGAGGTAAAAGAGAAAGGGGATCCATTAATCTATATAAATACTTCAAAGCTGGGTGTCAAGAGGAGGGTGCCAGACTCTTTTCAGTGTTGCCCAGAGACAGAACAAAGAGCAATGGCCCTAAAGTAAAATCCCAAGAAGTTTCACCTCAACATGAGAGTGGCAGAACACTAGAACTGGCTGCCCAGGGAGGTCTCCAGAGCCTTCCTCTCTGGAGACGTTCCAAACCCACCTGGACACGTTCCTGTGTAACCTGCTCTAGATGACTCTGCTTGGCAGGGGCGTTGGACTGGATGATCTCCAGAGGTCCTGTCCAACCATAACAGTTCTGTCATTCTGTGAAGAAATACACAATGCAGGACTTTCTACCTGGTGGCAGCCAGGTTAGAGCAGGGGAAGGAGAGGGTTAGAGGAGAGGGGAAGAAGCTATTTCTGGAATAAAAGGCTCATTCTTACAATGTACACAGCTACATGTTATCATGTCTATTGAAGGCTGTGAAAGTAGGAAATCATTAGCTTCTCCATCTTTGGATGCTCTGATGAATGTTAAGAACTACATTCATTACAGTAGTTCAGACCTAGCAAAGGATGAAGGCATCTTTGCAACCTCTTTCATCTTTACCTTTACGCTCTCTGTATTTTCTCTTTCCAAAGGTTGTCACTGAATTCTAGATGACAAGTGTCTCAGTGATGCAGCAATGGAGTTACCTTTTCCAGATTCTTGTTGGTAGCTTTATATGTCATCTTCCTGGGCTGCAACTTGTTCTGTTACAGCCTTTGACAGGCAGAGCTCGGTTACACTTGACTCATATGCAGCAGCTCAGGCACTAGGAGAAGCAAAACATCCCTCAACTGCCTGCCAGTTGTCAAGTTAACTCAGGCAAATAAATTCCATGTCAGGTCAGTGCTTCCTGCAAATTCAGTGTTGAGAAGAGTTAATGCTTTCCTCAGAGGCAGGGAAACCAGCTCTCCCTTTGATCGTATCAGTCCCTTTTTCTTGGCCAGCCTGCTGTGAAGTATTGAATGTGTGAATGCAGAGACAGAACCTGGACTTTAGGCTGTTCTTCTGAGTCTCTGGTTCCTAGGTCATTATCTCACTTGACAAGTATTCCGTTGCTGACACGGGTATTAAACATTAGTTGAAAGAAGAAAAAGAATGAGAATTCTGCTGTAATTAATTGGAGAATTTGTGTAATTGATCAGTGTCATAGTAGTCCTTTATCAACATGCATCTCCTTATTAATATTCCTATAAAGTAAGGAAATACTATTATTTCTGTTTCACCAACAAAATGTAACTAGAAAACATGAAGTGACTTGCTTAAAGCCACATCAAGATACTAACAGAAGCAAGTTCAAAATTCTTAATTCTTGAGTCTCAATCCAGTTCCTTCATCATGAATATTCTTTCCTGTACACAATTTTTATTCCTCTAACCTGTACTCTTCTCTCACAATTTCTGTATTTTAGGCAGTTACCGAAGTTGTAACTGATATTTCTGGTTGTTGCTCTTTAGCTTATAGTTTACTTCTCAATCATAAAATCTTAAAAAAATAATAATTTATAACAAGAAATTAAAATTAAAATGGAAAACAATACTGTAAGGGAAATATTATTTTTAGCTGACATAAGATTTTTCTTTAAAGCATGTTGAGGCAGATAGATGTATATCATATTATGCATTCCTGTTTAAATAATTTAAGAGGAACTGAATATCTTCTTATGCTTCTACAAAAAGGTATATTCAGTATTGATATTTCAACACTGAGTGACAGATACAATATAATCAAATGATCATAAAACTTCAGTACTCCAGGAAAAAAACACATCAGCAGATCAGTGAAAGAGATGCTGTCTGTGAAAGGCATTCAGAGGTTTCTTTCAAAGACACCTTTCACTCATGACATTCACAGAGTAGTTCCTTTTTCCTGCATAGCAGAATACAGGACTTTCCCTAATGCTCAGCTTAGGGCCAGATGGAAGTTCCAAAATTCTGTTTAAGGTTTGGTATGCTGAATGCTTTCATTAATAACATATGTAGATGACAATTAGATCTGCAAAGACCAAGGAAGAGTAGAAAGGTACAATGTAATTATATACATCATGACTCCAGCACACGAAAGAGGTGTCTTCCACCTTTGATGAGGTTTCAATATAGCATGGAAATCTCTTGACTTAACCTTTAGAATGGTTTGTCTTGAGAAACATGCATCTGAGTGAAAATAATGAAAAATATATATTTTAAAATTTTTTTACCATGCAGAGTATCTTTGTCCCCAGAGTTGGAAATTGCTTTCTTAGCTATATAATCATGGACACATTCTTTGTCTAGTGATTCAGGCACTGGGAATAAGTTAGGGTGAGTCCTGTGTTTCAGTCCTTCATGCCAGAGCTGGTTCTCTACTGCATGTAGGAACATTACTGAGTGAACTCTGCCCGCTCTCTTAAAAATTGGACTCTGAGGTGCTGTTTAGACCTTAGTACTTCAGTCAGTAAGTAGGCTGTATACATTGCAAGAAGTATTACCTTATGTATGGTATGCATTGTATATCTTCCTGCTGATGTCTCTGCCTAGTCATGTATATAAATATGAGTGATCTGTGCTTCCAGTGTCTTGGTTTTTAGTTCTCCAATTTCCTCAGTGTCCTCTTTGCTAAATCATGGATCAACTTCAACAGCAAATAGTAGGTAGTGCAGTCTCCTTCCTTCAGCACTCTCTCAGAAGAAATTAATTCAGGTTTCCTGCTTTCTGTACCATTCCTACTTTGACCTTGTTTAGCATGTAAAGAGTGACTCCTACATAGTATTTGGAAAATAACTATGCCTGTGCTTAAGAGACAGTGCTTTTGATCTCTGGTACTACATCCTGTGGGCCCGCAATCAAGGATCCAGGTCCAGAAAAAGGGATGCTTTTGTAAAGATCTACCCCAATGGAGTCCTACTGCTGAGCTATAGGAAAGTGTATTTAATTTTAAACACTCTTTATAAACGTTTACTGCTCTGCATAGGGATTACAAATTTAAAATGTGGATTCCCATTTTCAGAACTTGCTACCAAATGTTTAGATTCCAGCCTCCTTTAACAGTTCTAGCTGATAGGCCTTAAACTAGAGTGTGAAAGTCTATGAACTTTGCATGTATCATGTTTCTTTTCCTGCTCCTTAATTCCAGGGAATCAGTAAAATTAGGAAGCACGTTTACATGAAGTATGACTCACTCTTCTAATTTAAAAATTGGCAAAAAATAATAGAGGGCATGCCTTTTTGTAGCATTCATTTTGCAAATAGTATTCGGTTGCTGCCAAAATTTCTGTCATTACTGTCAGTTATTTAGTCCCATTAGCAATATTTCTTTCAGTCTAGCAGATAGTAAGGGTTTATGTTTCTAGTCACATGGGAATGATGTGTTCTGGTAACTCCCTTTGTTACGAACTGGAATAAAGGGCCTAAGCCAGGTGTGTATTCCACCAGATTTTATATGGAGTTTTAATGATTGTGGCCAGCAAGTTGAGGGAGGTGATTCTACCCCTCTCCTCTGCTTTCCTGAGACCTTACCTGGAGTGTTCCATCCAGTTCTGGAGCACCCAACTTGAAGGACATGGAACTGCTGGAGCAAATCCAAAGGAGGACCACAAAGAAGATCAGAGCGCTGGAGCATCTCTCCTATAAAGACATTCTCAGCAAGTTGGGGCTGTTGAGCCTGGAGAAGGGAAGGCTCCAGAGAGACCTTTAGAGCAGTCTTCCAATACTTAAAGGGGAGGCTACAAGGAAAGCTGGAGAGTGACATTTTACAAGGGTCTGTAGGGATAGGACAAGGAGAAATGGCTTCAAACCGAGAGCTTAGGTTTAGATCAGATTTCAGTAAGAAATTCTTTACTGTGAGGGTGGTGAGGCACTGGAACAGAGTAGCTGTGGATGCCCCATCCCTGGAAGGTCAGGGATGTTCAAGGCCAGGTGGGATGGGGTTTTGAGCCATATGGTTAAGTGGAAGGTTATGCTCATGGCAGAGGCATTGAGACTAAAGGATCTTTAAGATCCCTTCCAAGCCAACCCAGTCTGTGATTCTGTGATTAGTACTTTCCCATCAAAATTGCCTACACGTAGTTCTCACATAGCCAGAAGAGAACAGCCACCTTTTAAACTCCAGTTCCATACATTTTTTAACCAAAATTTCAGTTACAGATGTGGTTTTTTAACACAGACCTCTCTGTATTACCTCAGTAATGGCTTTAAAAGAGCCTCTGACAATCGCATCACTATTGAGTGTTACAGTTTGTCTCATCTTTACTGGAATTTGTCCAGGGCTTTACTTTCTGCTTTTCTTTCATAATTCAAGTGATGGAATGCTAGAAAAACCTGAGGCTAAGAAAGATCTAATGAAAGAAAACCAACAGAAGCAACTGATGATTCTTCTTCTTTTACACACAGATGACACCCACATGCTTAATACACCTCATTTAGATGAAGATGTCCAGATGAAGAGAAATATAGCTTGCAAGACATAAGAAGTAATCCTTAGTCTTTACACAGAATTGATGAAGGTTGTGCAGAAGCAGAGGCTTCCAGTTCATGCGAGAGGAAAAGGAGAAATTCAGGAAGAGATCCACAAAAATGACCAGAGGACTGGATAACATGACCTACAAGTAAAGACTGAAAAACAAGGGTTATTTTGATGAAATAAGAAAGGCTTATCAGGAGAAAAAGAGAGGGAAAGAATTGTCAAACTTCAAATAAGTAAAGGTCTTCAGTGAAGATCAAGGAATTAATTTGTTCTCTTTGTCTATGACATATGTATGTCATGGGATGCAAGGGCTTAAATTACATCAGAAAATTCAGGTTAGACACCAAGGAAGTTTTCTAACAGTTCAAGTAGTAAAGAGATGGAAAAGCTGCCTAGGGAAGGTCATGGCATCTCTGTCTTTGAAGAACTTTGAAAACAGATTAGAGATATATCTACCAGGAATAATCCAGGTATAAATGTTCCTGCTTTGTTGTACGGTGCTGAAACACAGGAAATGAAGGTCTTTTGTAGTTACTGTGACTCTGAGACTAGTAGGAATAACAATGTCTGTTCTTTCCAGACACTCCCTGGTGCTGAAAGCACAAGATTCTCCAATGGGGTAAGCAGAGCTTTTTATAGTGCTGGCAAACCCTTACATTTGATGTAGTCATCACTAAGGAGCCAGGAGAGAAACTCAGAAGGCTAGGTGATGTGGGCATTGAGGTAACACCATTTCTTTTGTAAGGAAAGAAAATGAAGAATAGTTCCAAGATTTGGCTGCAGAGGAATGTGGCTGGACAGAGGAAAGGCAGCTATCCCCATGAAGAAGGGCAAGTATCCCTTTGAGGGGGAACTTGTTGAATTCAAGGAGGTTAGAGTGAAGGGTGAATCATACACTGGCTGCTGGCCATTTGCTTAGAAAGCTCCAAGTGTTCTTCCAAATAAGTGCAGGTATCAGGATTCAAACACACCAGTACCACAGAATGATAACAAGCTGCACTGAGAAAAAACAGTGGCCTGGAGGAAGCATGAGTGAGAAGTTACTTTGTACAAGAGATGTTGATTTAAGTTGATTAGAAACTTAAAAATTAAAAGCTAACTTTTAATTGCATCGCTGCAAACTTTCTTTTAGTGAATGACTCTCATGTTTATGGATTGAAAGCCCAGAAGGAAAAGCAGCAGCAGCAGCAGCAGTGTTCCCAGTGGAGAGAGGACTTCTGGCACAGTTTTAGCTGACTACTGAGATCCATAGCAGAGTTGGAAAGTTATCAACACACTCCTGCTTGACATGAAAGCAAAATACCTCAGACAGATGATGATGAATGGTCTTGTGCAGTTGTGACAGGCGGGGACTTGACCCAGTGGGATCTGAAGAAGCTCATCAGGATCACTGACGTGCGCTGTGAATACAAACCTCTCTGCTCCCCTGATCAATACTGTGCCTACCCTCAAGATAAAAAGTGGTTGTATGCCATACAGCTCTGTGGGGCACTGAACAACAGTAATCAGGAGACTGGAACTCTAAATAGCTAGGAAACGACACACTAATTTTCCTAATTGCAAAAAAAAAAAAAAGATGACTTGGTTCAGTTTTTGAGCTTTGCTTAAAGAAAATTATACAAAATCTATTCCTAAATTGTCAGCAGAGACTTAAAGCAGTTCTTAGCTCATTGCCCATATGCTCACCCTTCGCAGTGATAACTTTAACTCACTGTGAGAAGCTTTGCTTTATTTTCACAGCAAGAGTTGTGCCTAGACTCAAGCTAACAAATCTTCATTTTTCAGGGCATCTGGGGAGAACACAGCTATCATTGATTTCGTAATATATAGGAACCATCTCTAAAGATAGGGTTTTGGAGTTGTTCATGAAAATTCATAGTATGCACAAACTTTTCAGGGATGTCAATAAAATGTGAAAGTTCGTTGCATGTGGTAAGATCATGTTCAGGTTATTATTATTATTATTATTATTATTATTATTATTATTATTATTATTATTATTATTATTATTATTATTATTATTATTATTTAGATCTAATAATTATTTTTTATTATTATTAGATCATACCAGATTATTATGAACATCTATAAACAGTATGAAGGGCAGGAGGAACTTCCTACCTCTAAGAATAGTGCTGCTAAGATATGTGTATGAGATACACTAAGAATCACATTCCAATCATTCCCAGAGCTGGTGCTCAGCATTTAATCTATTGGTATTAAATGTAGTGATTGATGGAGCATTTCCAGTTTCTCAGTAAGCTTATTTAACATTGTTGAAGTTATTCTAAAATAAGTTGAGAAATCTGTGACAGCTGGTCAAATTCATTTTATGTGTACTTCACTGAAATGAATCTGGCCCAGATAGCATTTTCAATTTCTCCTGAAGTGTGATCACAATGCACAAGTTGGAATGGAGGAAAAAAGTCAAGATGTCAATCAGTTTCTAATAATACAGTGAATAGGTCTAAGCTGTGAGATATCACTCTAAAAGTAGTATGGCATGATAGCAAGGAATTTAGGAACCTTGTCAAAAATAGATGTAATGGCTTGATTTATTAATAAGCAATAGGAAACTTTATTTAATGGGATCACACTTTGTTATTATTTTTCTGTTGATAAAATATATTTCACCTTTTGCTGCATTGTGGAAAATGGTTTTCAAAGTCACTAAGTTTTTCTTAACATAGTTTGATAATTACATCTTTATACAATATATACCTTTAAACCTTGAATTTGGCAGGGTTCTGAGAGCATTAATAGGCTTTTATGGTCCTGACCAGAATTACCTGGAGCCTCCACCCCCACTGTTGTGCTGGGGGCTTCATTTCAGCTCAGGGCTGGGCATTCAATGCTGGCCTCAGTTGTGCTGTGAATGGTCCTGTGCCAATCCATGTTTCTGCTCCTGCCTCCAGGATGGATGCTGGACCTTTGCTACAGCTTTTTGTCCAGTCCTGTCCTTAATTGCCTTATTAAGGAATTTCTCCACTGTCTCTGTCCTTAATTTCCTAATGGTCCCTGGGTGGACCAAGGACCTGATTCATGCCTCACTGTGCCAGGGGCTGCCCTTGCCTGTTACCAGACCTGCAGCACAGGTGCTGTGGGGCTGTGCCCAGGGTGGTGAGGGCACTGCTGGATTAGCAGTCACCCTCAGCCCCCAGCTCACCTTCCCTTAGGGAATGGCCCCATCTCATGCTGCTGTCTGCCTGTAAATTTCTGTGCCTGTAAAACCTGAGTGTTCTGAAAAGCTTGTTGGTTTTTTTTTTCTACAGTCATGTACTAGTTAACTTTAAGGGCTTCTGCTTTTACATCAGAAATTTTTCATAGTAGATCAGTTAACATGTTATAATTATGACCAAGTTTTAGTATCTATCAAGGTCTAACTTTTTTTTCTTGAGTCACATGAAGGGTCTTATCTCTGAAGTTTTGCTGTGTGCATTGACATTCATTCTGTACCACCAGAGTTGCTTTGCAAGCAAATAAACAAAGTACAGTTAGACCTGTGCCTATTTTCCTGGTAAATACTTTAAATCAGAGAATCATAGAAAAACAGTTTGGAAGGGATATTTGAAGGTTATCTAGTTCAGACTTCTGCTCAAAGCAGAGCTATCTCTGAAGACAGCTGGGGTTTCCTCTGAAGGCAGGTGGGGTTTCTTCAAGACCATGTTTAGCTGAATTTGGAGGCACCAAGGATGGAGATCACACAATTTATCTGGCAGTCTGTTTGATTAACCCTCACTGTGGATTTTTTTCCTCAGGTTTGATAGGAATTTCCCTTTTTGCAACTTGTATCCTCTCTTGTCCTTTCGCTGTTGTGCTCCATCTTCTCCATTAACTCCCTTTCAGAAATGATAGACTGTTCCTAGGTGCCCCTGCAGCCTTCTTCTTAAAGCTAAGCAAATGCAGTTCCTTAAGCATGTCTTTTTACTTCACCTGCTCCAGATCTTTAAACATTGCAATAATCAGCTGCTGGACTTGCTCTGATTTGTTCTTGCTGCTGTTGTGCTGGGGGCTAAAAGTGAAACCACAGTGTTCCAGATGCAGCCCCATAAGTGCTGAGAACAGGAGAATAACCACTTCCCTTGATCTGCTGACTGTACTTTTGCTTGTACAGTCCAATATGTGGCTGTATTTGATTTATATATGCAGTGGAAGTCTGAGTATGGCCACAGGTAGGTTCAGGGTACTGCAAAACATCTTAATATTTCCCCATTCTGACTGAGCCTGGAGACTGCCCTGAACTGATATCTATATGTGGGCAAGACTGCAGCTTGCCATCTTATCCATCCAGCTGCCATTTTTTTTCTTTTTCTTTTTTTTTTTTTAATCCAGAAAATGGGGAATTCATAAGTGATCCTCTCTGCTTATAACTTTGAAACTCTGCTCTTCATGATGGTCATTCTGAAGAATGTGCGAATGATGGCCATTCCATGGACTTTGCAAGCTCAATGGATTATCATCTTGCTGTGAACAGTCCTGCACTTGGCTAGGGCTTTTTATAACAAGGGTTTACTGACAGTTTCCTCTGACTCCAGTGAGGACAGTTTACATATTGTTGCATATAGGTGCTGCTGCTTTGTACAACATATGGCAGTGGTGAGCGTCTGGGCAATATCAACAGAAATATTCAGGTCCTTGCACTGCCAAATATGTTAGCATCTTGTGACCAGAAAAGCTACTTGGTCAAAAATATCCCAGAGTTTTAACCTTCATACTTGGCATAGAGTTTAGAGTGGTTTGGAGAATTTTAAGGCAGAATTTGTTTTTGTTATGGATAAGTTTGTCTGCAGATGATTACCTGTAAAAAGGTGTGGAGAGGAAATAATTACTGTCGTGTCTCTGTGTCGTTTTTTAACCAGAGCTGGCAACCAAGCCCCACACAGCTGCTTGCTCAGTACCCCTTCAGGGGGATGGGAGAGAGTCAGAAAGATGGAACTGAGATAACTCCTGGGTTGAGATAAAGACAGTCCAATTGGTAAAGCAAAAACTGCACCCACAAGCAAAGGAAAACAAGGAATTAATTCACCACTTCCCAAGGGCAGGCAGGTGTTCAGCGATCCCCAGGAAAGAAGGGTTCTATCACACCTAACAGTGACTTGGGAAGACAAACGTCACCATCCCAAATGATTCACCTCTTCCTCCTTGTTCTTCCAGCTTCATATATGCTGAGCAAGAAACCATATGGTGTGGAGTACCCCTTGGCTCAGTTGGGATCAGCTGTCCTGGCTGTGTCCCCTCCCAGTTCCTCGTGCAATCCCACCCCTTCCTCTGGTAGGCTGGGATCAGGAGCGGAAATACCTTGACACTGAAAGCACTGCTCAGCAGCAGTGAAAATATCCCAGTATTGTCAACACTGTTTTCAGCACAAATCCAAAACACAGCCCTATACCAGCTACTGTGAATAAAATTATCACTAGCCTAGACAAAATCAGAGTGCTAATGAGTGCAGTCTTAAGCTCATTTAGGTTTAGCCTGGGCATCAGCAAGAGGCTCTTCACAGAAGGAGTGACTGGGCACAGAATGGGCTGCCCAGGGAGGTGGTGGAGTCACTGTCCCTGGAGGTGTTTAAGATAAGACCAGACGGGGCACTCTGTGCAATTATCTAGTTGACACGGTGGTGTTAGGTCATAGGTTGGACTCGATGATCTTAGAGATCTTTTCCAGCCTAATTGATTCTGTGATTCTGATTCTACTTGTAGAAGTGCTATAGTGCAGGGAAAATCTGTTTCTTTAGTATGCTGATTTAAATACCAAGGAATGGAGAAAGGGAAAATGAGCACACCTAAAAAATATTTCATTCTGCTATAGCCTGCCATTACAGAGGTCACCAATTCCCCTGTATGTAATATTCAGCTGCAAAGCAGTGAAGATGTGTGCCTGAACTGTATTTACAGTTTTCATGATATTACTGGACAAAGCCTTGAAAAATGCTAAGCATCCATAAACTCCCAAGAGGCAGACAGCAGCCAAGGGAAATAATCTTCCTCTTCACCTGAAGAGAACTTAATGCTTCTCTGTATTTACATTTCAAACAGAAAGTGAATGTGTGTTCCTTTTCAGTACTTAAACTGGCATTTATTGAAGTACTTGGGTGTTGTTGAGTGAACTTTATGACATTTCTGGAGGTTTGAAGCCACAGCTCTTGTGCCTGTATAAGAGCACAGTATGGTTCTGTCCCTGGTACAAATGGGTTTGCTGCAGCACGGAGAAGAGACCCCTGGTTTGAGTCAGGGCAAAGGAGAGGTGCTCAGGGTCTGACACATGCTCCTTATTATAGCTGCCTCTCTCTGCAGGCTGCCAAAGGTCTGCTCTGCAAAAAGGAAAAATGAGGAGTTTCTTATCATTGCCCCAGGGATCTAGAGTGATTCAGAGCCCTGAACAAAGAAAAAAAACCATTAGAAAGCTGTTCATTTGGCAAACAGAATGATACATTTGTCTCATGTCAGAAACAGGATTTGAAAGAACTATTACTATTTATTTACTACTATTTTAAAAATAAATAATAATGAAAAAGAAACTAAGGTGAGCTGGTACTTCAGCTGAGGAAAGCAGCTTGCAGCCTAGTCAATACTGGCTTTTCTAATGAGCTTTTTGAGGATTTGTGTGTTCTGGGTTAATAAAAGCAATTTTCAGGTTTGCTTCCTTTTTAGCTCCAGCCTTATCCTATTGAAGGCAGTACATTGGCTACTCAGTGAAGTCTGGAGAGGTATTTAAGACAGGGCAGAGTATTTATATGTTCATACAATTTATCTCACCATGAGAAGCAGGGGCCAGAAGATATTACTGGTGCAGTGAGTGTTCTTCACATCCTCTTCATCCTCCATGCAAACATCACTGAAATAAGTTCATGAAAATAGCTAAATATCACACTCAAAAAGGCATCCAGTGGAGGAAGTGTAGAGGGTAGCTTTTATACTGTATGCTTTTGTTTTGCTTTTACTGAAATGCTGCCATCCCAGTTAGGTACAGTTGTTCAACTGAAGTCTTACCAAAGCAGAGCAGAACAGAAATATTACTTCCTTGTGTTTTAGAGGCATATTTCTTTTCAAATATGCCACTATGGTTTTCCTCCACTAGCATGGCACTTCTGATTTTTCATCTGAATATTAGCTTCCATGTGAAACCTTTTTTTAAAAGAATAGGTACTCAGTTATCCCCATACTTGTATTCTGGTAGATTATTATTACCTCTGAAAAATAATATTCTGCACTTGTACTTATGTTTTGAGACTACTTCTCCCATTTCTCAAGTTGGTTTTTGGTTATTGCTCTGTTCCGTAATAAAATTTTTCAGCTTTATGTACTTTGCATATGTAGGAAGTATATTCTGTCCCTTGAAGAGAGCAAGAGCTGGGAAAACCTGCTTCAAAGTTTTACTCAATAGATCTCTTATTTTGAAATACTGATTGCTACCCCCTTAGTGATTATACAGTGTTTGAAAAAAGGGTCTGTATTATATTATAATCTGATTTAGAGTAAATTAAAGGAGTGACCTTTGCAATACTGCCATTAAGCAATATAACTTTACCTCTTAATTTTTTGAATTCTCACCTGTTTTACTCTCTGTGTCAGATGATCCAATTACTCTTTCAGGACCCATTCTCAGTTCACAATGTTTATTACACATAATTTCTAAATGTATCAAGTAGAATCTCTGTTTTACATGATTTCTTTTTCCCCTTGGCTGATACAGTATGATGTATACAAAAGGCTTGACCTAAAACCTGTGTATTTTTAATAATAAAATAATTAAGAAACTCAAGACTAAACTAGATATGTCAAAACCAGAAACAATGTATACTTATCATATACTCAGATTATATAATATTTTAAACAAATGTCAATAATCACAGTAGGAATTCCTGTATCTTGATCCTTGTCATGCCAGTATTTTAGTATGATTATAAAAGTATTTTAGAAAATACTTTGGACTGAATTTGGCTCTTTGATACATTTCTGCAATTCTGGAGGAATTCCCACTTAGCTAATAGTTACTGGAAATTTAACATTGCTGAAACTGTGAGCCAGCGACTGCATTTACTGAAGTATGTAGCAATCCTCCCACAGATTCCATTAGAGTTTGATTTGCAGCCTCCAAGTCTTAAAGATGTTATTTTTATTTGTCCGTGTATTAAAAATATTTTATTGTGAAATGTCATGTACTCTATTTTTTAACATACAAGCAAATATTTAGCTTTAAATACAAATTATGTGATTTTGCTGTTGATAATACAAAGTCCTGGGTAGAGAATTCTCCATGTACAGAAAAAGATTATGTTCTCAGTTTGTTTTGTTTTAATGTAATTAGTTCCTGAATTGAGTTGTTCTGTAGAAATTGAAGATGTGGGCAATGGAAGGAATGAAGGAAGGCCTGCCTTGTGTAGTGTTTGCCTGTAGCTTGGACTGGCAGATACATATAGATAAAAGCAGTCTCTCCTGCTACATCTATATGCATAAATTAAACCATATTAGAATATATACCCCTGGTAATAGCCCTCTCTATCGTTAAATTATTGGAATTTTTCTGGCAAGACTTGACTCATGTTAAGTAGCACTTGGCAACTCCTGGGCACCATTCTGAGTTGGCCCAGGTCATTCTGAATGAGAAGCTGATATTGGAATGTTGGATTTTGCTGGGTAAGAGTGTTTGGTATCATGGGCTGGAGACACTGATGGATGAAGTACTCTTGGACACAATCTTCTCAGCATAAAAACACTTGAAACAGCAAAGCCCTGAACTCAAACTGTGAGTGTGTATAAACACTATCTGCAGATGGATTAGCTAAAAATGTGGCTTCCTGAAGGTAGATACATAAACTATGTATTAGTAAATTCTGAAAGGGCTGGACACAGTTCCATGGTGACATACCTAATGCTTTCCCAAAAGCATTTGGATATAGTTCAGGGAGCATCACAGGCCATCCCATCACATTCCAGAATCTGTGACACTGTTTTGGACTGGAAGGGAAGTTCTCCATGTGGTATGAGGCTCTGTGTGGTTCTGTCTCTGGGCTCATTTTGTTTACTAGCACAGATGCCTTCTAGTGTTTCAGGCATACTAATTCATATTTAAGTTTCTGACACAGGCTCTAAGCTACCATGCAAGAGAAATGGGCACTGAACTTTAGATTGTGTTAGGGAAGCTTTCCTGTCTGACATCCAGGAGCCTCTCTGGCAGTCACACACCACCTGAGCTGGGACAGAGGCACCTTGGTGGGTGGTGGCTCTAGAGACCGACGGGTCCCCACCTCACTCCCTGCACACTCCACTCTCACACAGACAGACCAGGTTTCTTTACTGGCTCAACCATGGGTTTCCAGAATCTGGATCCTTGAAATAATTTAATCTTGGTGCAATAGTTAAATAACAAGATAAAAGCTCAAACTGGGTGTCTCTAAGGAGGGAACAAAGGAAACCTTGGGCTTTTATATCCTCACAGGCTAAGTGTGTGAAAGTCTGGGGGTCTTTGCTCCTGCTGTGCCTCTGAGAGTCTGGTCATGCCCTTTCTTGTGCAAAAGATCAGTTCCAGTTCCTGGCCTCTTGCCTCTGATCCCGCCACCCAGAGCTGGATCTGCAGCCTGCACACTGAGCTACGTGCACTACGGGTACTCTTCAGCACGCTGAATTAGAAGAGCAGGCTCATTAAACCTGTTCAGTTATCCTAGTACGGTACGTGGTGCACTTTACTGGTATCCATCAGCCTTCTGCCTTTCAAGAACATTTCAATCACTATGCAGGGAAGTGCACTGGCAAACCTGGGGAATGACATCATTTTGAGCAGGTTTATCTTTATGTCTGGATTAATTAAAAATTACTTCTCTGTCTGTAGAAATGGAAATTTTTCCAGTAAGACAAGCATCAAAACATCACCCAGAGGTGATGTAACTGATAAAAAAATTTCATACAGTGGCAGTAAGATTTGCAGAAGGACTTAGTTATTGCTTTCCTAGTGCTCAGCTTTGGTGACTTGTGCTCTGCAGTCCTTACCTGTAGAAAAAGTGCCTTCCACACTGCATTTATGAGTATTCGTTTTGATAAGGAAATTACACAGAAACATGTTTGTGCACTGCATTTTTGTTGTTATGGCATCTTGGGAGTGTTGGAGCCTGCATTCCTTTTGCATTTTGCACTGTAGCTCAAGTGTTAGCCACAGCCACAACCAGGTGTCAGAGGCAAGATCAAAGGGATGAACCCTCAAGTGAGCACAGATTAACTCCTGGCATTTCAGCAAGTATTTCTGTATCTTCTTCCTATTTTTAACTCAATTTTGTGAGGGTTACATTTACTGAGGCAGGAGACTGTAGGAAAGGGAGAGCTAATTGCAAACTGGAGGGTTAAGAAACTTTCCCTTTATACATCCATGTGCACTAAAGCTTTCTGAGGCATTGATTTAGCTGCACAAGAACAGATAGCTAAAAGAATGTTCTAGGTGCTGATGTGAGCAGTTGCATTAAATATTCCTGCCTTTGTGCTGAATTCCCTTATGTATACCATTACCTTTGCAATTCCTTCAGTGATGCAACAGGATTTGACCTCAGCTAGTCTGCCAAATATGTTCCAAATCTGAGGCTTTTGGGGATATTTTCAAGTAATTTTTTTCATAAAGGTAGAGAATTTCCATAAAGGCCACTTCAGGTAACAAGCTTCCTCTATTAAAAAAAAAACAAGTTTTGCTTACTCAGCAAGCCCCTCAATGGCTTGGAAGTTCTGAATCCCTCTTGTTATCTGAATTTATCTTGCAGAAATTTTCCTGGTTTAATGAAATGGAAGTGGTATGTTTTGGCTTCATTCCTTTTCAACATACAGAAATAATCACAAGTGAGCTGGTACAGACTCAAATAAATTCTGGAGGTGAGTAATTTCCTACATCAGGTACTTCCTTTTTGCTATCACTGGTGTGTAGTTATGTCTTTTAGAGGGTGTCATGCAAAACACCCAGGAAGCCAACCTGACATTTGTCAGCACTGAGTAATATTTGTCCTTAGAACAGGGAACTTAGTCAAGGGTCATAATTTTTGTTCTGTATTATACAAGAAGGTCCTTGATTTATGACTGTGATGTCTGATGCTGTGATGACTTGTGTGATACTGTTACCAAAGACTTACAGCTGAAGTTGAAATGATTATTTTATTGGTCACAGTCAGTGATCACACTGATTTTAGCTGTGGCAGGTGAAAATGTCCCTTATACCCTGAAAACTTTTGCAATGATTTCAGGCTAGTGCTGTTTCTACTATAACACTGAAGCTGAATTATTTGGTTAATGATAGGTACATATCTTGATGTGAGGGCAACTGCAATGAACAGCTGTAATATTACCAATTTTCTGAGTTACTTGTTTATAACCTTTTATGGTGACAGGAAAGAAAGAATCGTTATGATAACATGGTCACCAGTCAGGAAAATGCAGCATGGTGTTGCTTTTCTTGCTGAGCAGAAAGAAAGTGGAGAATTTGGCAAAGAATAGGAAACATTTCTGCAACCTTGCTCTCTTAAAGTTATAGGATTTTTCCATTGTTTTGTTTAACATAAACCCAGTTTGTTTATTTACTTTTAATTTCAGAGGAGTTTTGGTGCATTGCAGTCACAGTGCACCCCACTGAGATAACCTAGAAGGACATTATGTTTTCATGCACAAGGAACAGATCATGTTCTTGCAGACTATGGCTTCTTTAATTTCAATTAAGGAAAGTGACAGGAAAGAAAAGAAAATAAACACTCCATGGCAGGGTATAGGAAAAATATCTCTTTTATTCATAATATAGAAAGAAAAAAATAGCATAAAGAAAAAAGAGTAATTTGCAGGTGGAAACATAATTGTGTTAATATTCCTTAGGTTTAAACTGTATGTATGGACTCCCTGAAAGACAGGTTAGGAGTCCACAGAATCTTCAAAATTTTTCATGGCACCATTGAACAACTTGAGTTTTTGGCAGTCATTTATTCAGTATCATAGGATTTGGAACAGGGAGAAGATCTATCCCTTAGAATCTGCTAAAAGCTTTCAAAACAAAGAAAAAACCCTCCTCATTATTTCTATTTTAATGGTTTATCCTTAAATATACCAACTCAGGGCTTGTAACCATATGATTACATGACAATAAAGAAAGTTCTTGCAGAGAGAAACTTTTAACTATATGTCCCAAGTATATGTCAAAATTCAGATAGGGACTATAATAAAGGCAAGAAATAAAGTACTGTGCCAAAAATACCATGATTTGAAGCTACCCACCCGAGGACAGTATCATGCTTCTTATGACTGAATAGCTGGGGATAAGCAGCCTAAATAAGGATTTAATGCCTGTAAATTTAAAGGAGATCTATATGGATTATCTCAAATTTTTTACCAATGCAAATGGTGCACTGGTCAGCAAGCGTCCTGTGGGAAAGGTCCTTCCCATTTGTTGGTTCCAAGAGGTCTCTGCCTTGTCCAAAGCATCCTGAGCTTGTCCTGGCATTCTGCACAATGCAGAGGGGAACCAGTCACCCTGCTTGGGGCTGCCTCCCCTGTGTGAATACAATCTCTGACCTGGACACTGCATTAAGAATGGGCAAACCATAAGTAAAAGCAAAATGAACTGCTTCTCATTCTAAAATGTACTTGACAAGTAGTGTATTTGCAGCAACTGTACACAAGGAACCCCAGGTGTTTCTCACTACTGATGCTTTGCTTAGTAAGCTCAGGGTGGTCTCTAGACCACTGTCCAAAGAGCTACTGATGGTCATGACAGCTGGGACTCAGGCATTTTAAAACATCACAAAAGCATTTGAAGGATCATGGTGTCATCTGAGATCACACCTCTACTTTTTGACACTTTTCTATAGGAACTCCATTCAAAATCAAATGCTTTTACCTGGTTGTCTGCCAGTAAGAAAGTCAACAGTTTAAAACGACATTCCAAATATTTAGAAACGCTGATGTCCTCAGGGCAGACTTAGCACTTTAGACCAGACAGTAAAAAAACATTAATTTGAGACCATTTCTAGTGAGTAGATTGATACTTGTCAATAAACAGATAATTTAACTGTTGACAATTAAGCATTCATTGCAGAATGTTAAGTGATATGAACCTTAGTGCACAATCCTTTATATCATATACATCAGAAATATGTTTTATATAAACATGGAAAGGAGAATTATGAAACCACCTTATTACCAGTTATTGACAGAGTCTGGAAGTGATGACAGCCAGGCAGGTTTGGACTGATGGGATGTTTGGGATGAGAGCACTCTCCCAGAACTGGTTTTCAGGAGTAGAGATACCATGACAACACAAGTAAACCAGACACATAATTTTTTCCCCTTTGACAGAGTGAATCAATTAACCACTGCTTTAATTGGCATGTTGTCATCATTATTGTCAAGAGAAAAATTTGTGTTTATAAGGCTTTTTCTAGTAACTTTTTTAAAAACTTGTTTCATCTAAGATGATGATATACTGGACAGAATAGGAAAAGGAGATGAACAAATTTTACAATTGCTCAAATTCACCTGAAAATCTTCAACAATGTGCTTTAAGGTGTTGATTAAGAACCACTATGACAATTACCTATGTTACTCTGAAGCAGTAGGCTACATATTACCTTTATTCATCAGTTCTTTTTCATACCTGACTCCTGTTGACATTCAGCTGTCTGGAATTTTTCTAGAGGTCTAAAATTTCTTGAAGAATACAATCCAAAAAGCCAAGACTTCTTTACACAAGCCCTCCAGGATTTTAGGTAGGAGTTAAAAAATTTGCAATTTTTAATGCTTGTCACTCACGGATACTTCTAGTAACTAAAAGAGGAGAAAGTTCTTCAGTTGCTCGTGTGTACACTATCCTGTTTCTTCCCAAATCCATAATTTAAGCCTGCAATTGAAAAACTCAAGATTTTCTTTCAAAACATGATATTCAGGTCGACTTCGGTTATAATTTTCTGCGGGGGAGCAAAAAGTTATATACAGAGTGGTCCTCCAAAGTGCCAAATTCCAATCTCTATATTCTTTTTATTTGTCACAAGGAGGTCTGTAGTGAAGTTATTTCATGTTCTGAAATCTCTTGGGAAATGTGAAATTGCCATTTATAATTTTAGGATCTCCAGTTACATGTGGAGTACACTCTTATGTCAGTCTGTCAGACTTGCACACTTATGAAATATTTTGCTCTATCCTGTATTTGCTTAAGGCACAATCTGACAAGTCCCTGGTGTTCTTACTGGTATGGTAAGTACTTTACCTAAACGTGTCTTTTTAATAAATTAGTACATTGACTAATTCTGATGTTGCTTATAGCTAATTAATTTTTAATTACAAAATCTACAGAAAAATGAGGATGGAAACTGTATTGCTCAAAACCTTTTCTGAGCTTTTTCTCCAAACATTTCAAATTTCAGTGCAATGAATATTTTACCTTTGACCACAGTGTTTTCTTTAGGTTAATAACTGCTTCCAAAATTAAGTGCAACTCACTGGAACCTAGTTTAACTGTTCATTCACAGAGGTTTTATATTACTCAGGGCAGCTTTTCTGTGCACATCTGACACATGCTGCACTTCTGCTCCTGCACGATGTGCAGAGGTGGCAGCAGTGGATGACAGTGGCTGTGTGCTGTGGAGCTGAAATCTCAATTTCCTGCTTCACACCTTGATTTCTGAGGCTGAAACCCAAGGTCTGCTTACAAATCCGTCCCATATATGGAGTCCTGAAGTGATGAAAGTGTTCTTTGTATAGTATACAAAGTGTACAAAGTTGTTTGGATACTTGACTTTAAAACAATCCCTCAAATGACAATAGAGAGACGTTTACTTGAGTGAGGCAGCAGTACATAAAGAGCTGGTATGTGAAATGAGAGCATGCCTGCACTGGCTATCAACAATTGCACAACCACACACCCATTTTTCCACTTGTTAGGCATACATCTTGAAAAAATTTGAGCTGTTCATTTGATACCTTGTAAACCTACCAGAAAACCTTGTACCATGCAAGTCACGTTCCCATATTTCAATGTTCAGAAACCTTGTGGTAATGCAAAGATATGTGAGTTAGATAGTGCATTAATCAGCAAAAGTGGGAGCCTTTTATAATATTCAGTTGTTGCTTACTATGCATTTTTTACCTGTAGATCAGCAGTATGGTTTTAGACGACATGGAAAGGTAATAAATGAATCTTGGCTAGTTGCAAACAGCCAGGAGGGACTGGCATAAAACTTACACACTGCTAACAAGCACATGTAAAGTGTTTGTGGTTAAGGCTTTGGCTTTGTTTACAGTGGAACAAATCCTAAGTGAATCATGGTTCCTTTGATCAACTTATGTAAGAAAAGGAGATGAAAATGCCCAGAAGAGAATAGTCCTGCCATGGGAAGCTTTCTGCCAGGCTGGTCAGATCTGAACTCCCATGTCTGGGCTCTGCTTCCCTGGGAGTGTATGGTGGGCAAGGCTGGGCTTCACTGGAGTCCGAAATGGCACCAGGGCTAAAGGCCCTCTTGGCCAACCCGCAGCAGAGGGAGGCCAGCTCCTGTCCAAGCAGAGACAAACCCTTTATTTTGGGTTTCACTGACAAGCTGGGGCTCGGTCTTTCCATTGGCTTCATCAGGAAAGAAGGAAGGGAGAGAGTTGCTAAGGTTCAGTCTGACTGTGCTATCCCAGGTGGCATTTGGCAGGGAGTGCTGGAGGAGGTCACGGGTCATCCATATTTTGGCTTTCTGAATGTACCTCAATCAGCTGCAGCAAGGACAAGGAACAAAAGCACCCTTCAAGGGAGGAGCTTGGATGTTCACAGCTGACCTACTACAACTTTTACTGGGAAGACTGGGAAATCTGACCATTTTCTGCCAGATGATCTTTATTCGCAAAATACTGTGGTTTATTTTCTTAGCATGGCTGCCTTACATGGCTGCCTTACAAACCCTTTTCTTTTGGCCTGGTTCCGTGCTTCTTTTCTTAGTTTTGCAGCTAGTTTCCTAACAATAACAGCAAGAACTATTCTGCCTTCAAAATACTTCAAAACATATTACAAAAAATGAAGTAATTAAAGTTTAATTCTGCTTTTGTCCATGACCTCAGCAGCATAAGTTGTGTTAATGATGTAACTGCTTTGTCTCAAAGCTTTGCATTTAAAGGGGATCAGATGCATTTAAAAACTGGGATCAGAAGTCAAAGTCATTTACATTAGAGATGTATACTGGTAGGTTTGTACCAATATATAGAGTATCTAATTTTTACTATAGTCAAAGGAGATCTATTTAATGCAAAGCCAGAGGGTGGCTTGTCTCAAGCCAGTTCAAGAAAAATTTAGTTGCCTAAGCATAAATATTTTTTATGACTCAACAGAGCACTGTCTGTCTGAGCAGAAGGCAGTATATGTAGGCATGTGTGGAGAGGGGTAGCTAAACTAGAGCTCTCAGAGGGGGTGGTGGGGTCTTGTATCATATCCTGAGGTGTGAATCACAGAATCACACAATCAGCTTACTTGGAAGGGACCCACAAGGATGCTGAGTCCAACTCCTGGCCCTGCACAGAACCATCCCCAAGAGTGACACCGTGGGCCTGAGAATATTTTCCAAACTCTTCTTGCACTCTGTCAGGCTTGGTGCTGTGACCACTTCCCTGGGGAGCCTGTTCCAGTGCCCAAACACCCTCTGGGGGAAGGACCTTTTCCTGATACCCAGCCTAAACCTCCTCTGACACAGCTCCAGGCCATTCCCTTGGGTCCTGTCACTGTCACCACAGAGAAGAGATCAGTGTCTGCCCCTCCTCCTCCCCTCACAAGAAGCTGTAACTGCAGTGAGGTCTCCCCTCAGTCTCCTCCAGGCTGAACAGGCCAAGTGCCCTCAGCTGCTCCTCACACAGCTTCCCCTCAAGGCCTTCACCATCTTTGTGGCCCTCCTTGGGACTCTCCCTGAGAGTTTAATATCTTTCTTATCTTGCAGTGATTAAAAGTGCCCACAATATTCAAGGCGAGGCTGCACCACACCTTGTCTAGCAGAGCTAGAACCACTGAAATAGTTTAGGTGTAATGATCTAGTATTCCAAGAATTTCTGTATACTTCAGGACAAATATTGCCCTGAAAGATAAAAGATATCTTCTTAACATTTTTATTTTATTTTCTCTGTGCATGAGTAGCTCAATTCTGTTCGTAACTAAGCAGAAACCAAAGGGATCTTTGAGTAGAGCTCAGAATAAATAAAACAGAAATTCTGCTGTAATATCCTCTTTTACATAATGAGGAGTCCTGTTAATTTGCTTGCTAGAAAGGGCTGCAGATTTGGTTTACAGCTCTGTGCTCTAAACAGATCGTTGATTATGACAAACCTTAAAAATATTCCCCAAAAGATATGTCAAGAAACTATATTCTAAACTCCAGGGAAGATCCAGAGTATCTTCCCCATGCTATTGGAAGCTATTTTTGGTCTGTAGAGATGTGGTGTAACTGGAAGCTGCCAGTTAATACCACTACCCTTAAAAGAATTCCAGTTTGCCAGACACAGAGACAAGTAAAATTGGAATATGATGTTGTGGAAATGATCTTGTAATATTAATAATATCTAATAAATAGCCGAAGTGCCTTGACAGTGGATGACCGATAGATCAATTTTTTAAATTTTTGTTCTTTTTTTAAGGCAAATGCTACGAAAAGGAAACATTTCTTCAAGCTTGATATGAACTAATGAACAGATTGTTAGAAATCAGTGAGATTAACAAAAATGTATGATTAATTATCCCTATACACACATTAAATATATCTTAAAATATCACATTAGGTATAATTCTGTTATTACTTTTTTTAATGGTGTGTAGTGCATGTACTATATTTGTATATGATACAGTGTAGTAATGATATAATGTATTCTACAATGTGCAATAATTATATAATATGTTGTATAATGTATTACATAGTTATACTAGATCATTATCACATATCTAATATAGACCGTTATATTAGATCATACATAATTAGCTTCCAGTAAATAATGGACTTATTACATATTATAGATTGTCTCAGTGAAGTGAAATGAAGTGGTGACATTGCAGTTGAGATGTGGAACAAGAGACCATGAAATATTTGACAAAAAGTGTTTGTTTGATTTTCTGATGCGGAATTAGACCAGTGAGGAAAAAGAGTAACTAGAAAGGAACAAAATTTGGAATTAAAGACCAAAGATTTGGAATTATTTATGTGACAGCTGTTCCAAATATACATAACAAATGTCAAGTCTTGAAGGTCTAAGTGCATTTCAGTGTCTCACTCATGCTGGAATCCCTTGGGTTTTTTCAGTGTTTCTCAGCACTGTGTGTTACAGACTCTGCAGTTCAGGACAGAGCTCAAATATACTCTGTGAACCAGAAAAATCCCTTTTTTCTCATGGACTACTTCAGTGTATGAACAGTAGTTTAACCAATGTTCCAGTGAACAGGTTTTGCTTAAGCATATGAAATCCAATCATTAGGGTTTTGTACAAATAAGCAAGTTTCAGAACGTGGTTGTCCACAGTTGACTCACTACCTCAAAAGCTGGACTTTTATTAAACAGGCTTTCGCAACACTGGAGATGAGAAAACAATTCTTCCTGTCTAATTTGTTTAATTTAAAGTATCTGCTAACTAGCCCTCACCAGAAGAGGCCTCAGCATAGAGCATACTAACCTAAAGACACTTTGGAAAATGGTCTTGAAAGAGAGGCTTTCCTTGCCGGTGGAATGGTACAATTATTGGTGACAATGAAAATTATGTTATACCTTTTCTGAGCCAGTGATCCCTTTAAATCCTCTGTAAATCTGTGGGGCCTGATTTTCCTCTCTCATGATGTTCAGCATTATTGATGTCAATAGTTTTTCAGGCTGACTACAATAAATGGGAGTAAAACAGTTCTCTTGTCACTTAAAAAATTAGTTTTCTTTTTTGTCAATAAAAGGGCAGTCAATAAAGAGCGACTGAGAGTGGTCATTAAGTTAAAGTAATAAGAGTAAAGCAGAAAGAGAAGTGTTTTGGGTAAGATCTGACATTTTCTGCACAAGGTGGATAGCCCCCGACTCTGCAAGGCTCCATAGAAATGGTAATTAAGCTCTTTAAGGTTTAGCTTCTCAGCAGGGAAGGTTCACAGAGCAGCACGTCTCCTGCTGCTGTACTTAGTCTTGATGAAGACTGCTGGCACTGAGTTTCTGAGAGATCCTGGTGCCAGCTAGCACCAGGGCAAATGAAGACTGAAATTACTAGATGTCCTTACCGAGTATCAGGACCCTCAGGTGCTTTGCTCTGCCCCTTTAACCTTTCCTCATGTGCTTTTCCCGGTCCTGGGAAGCAAAGTGTCCCAAGAGCTGCAAAGCACCAAACCCTGCCTTGCCCTGGCAGGTGCTCTTCTGGCCATGCCTTGGCTACCGGCTGAACACCCCAGTAGTCAGTCTCTGGGTGATGACTGCCCTCCACAAGCTCCATCAGCACGTGCACCCAGTTCATGGCATCCTTACTTTTGAAGAGGAATGACTCAACTCAGGATGTGGATTTTGACATCTCACATGGGCTCATTAAAGGGTGTGCAGGGAATATTAGTCAGAGGTGGCTCTAATCTTAGCAAGTGACTGGTCTCCTCTCCATGGAGACATGTCTCATAGAACCAAGCAGCTGAAATGCTGTCTTCTGATTTTCTGCCACATGCTTGTGAAAGGGCTGCTGCTGCTATCAGCCAGTCTGCATGATGTGACTGGGCTGCCCCAGCTTCTCGCAGAGACATTTTCCTGCATAAAACCCATTATTCACAGGTAATGGAGCTGCTAGCTTGGATCAAGCAGCTTCTGACCACAAGAAAAAGGCTGACCGAAGAGCAGTCATTATTCAGAAACTGACTCTGTCCACCCAGTCTGCAATTTCTACATCCTCGTCTCATTCTCTGCTATATTTGATTTCAGTTCTCCCTGATCACACTACGGGCTTCCCAGTCACATTGCTCTTTGCACTTCAGAGGATTAATGAAAACACAAATTTCCTTTGAAAAATGAAAGAAAAAAGGGACTTCCCAAACAGGATCACAACCCTACACCATTGCTACAGTCAATAACGCACACACAATGCTGTACACAGGAAAATTTCCTCATCCCTTACTTGTGAGCATCCAGCAAGACCTGTGGCAGCACTGGAAAAGCCCAGTCCCCAGCGCTCCTCCGGGCTCACTGCGTTTGACGCCTCGGCTGCCGCGAGGTCAGTGTAGAGAGAGGAGCTTCTGCAGGGCAGCAGCTCCAGGCAGGGGCCATGGCCAGCACGAAGCCAGCAGAAAGGCTGGGCCCAGTGGTGCTGCTAGGGAGAGCCTGGGCACTGCATGCACCTGGGCACTGCATGCACCTGGGCACTGCACGCACCTGGGGCTGCTGCAACGGCGAGGGCTGGGTGCGGATGGTCTCTTGGAGGAGGGACGTGCCTGCAGGTTGAGAGTGTCTCTTGCTCAAATGTAGATGCTGAGAGAGGTGGTGGGGTTTGCACTGTACTCAGGCACTGAGAAATGTGTCTCCTCTGCCCAGGACAGGGCTCTAACTCAGAGGAGATAATGCTGAGAGTTGGAGCCAGGTAGGAGAGAAGATCAGAGAGGAGTAGCCTCCATCTGTATGATGGTCTTGGTTATCAGCAAAGATAAAGCAAGAATCTGAAATGCTGGTGTTGGCAGCCAGGTAGTACTGAAAAACAAACATTCTGGATTGGATTCTTGTACTGGAGCAGTGGACCCAGGTTTGACAGGATGTTTTCTTTCTAGCTAATCTTTTCCCTTTTTGTCTTTCACAGTTCTGAAGTGAACTATGATGGCGTTCCCCACCATATTTTTATTATTTCTTTTCCTCCAAAATGTAAGAAACACATTAGTCATAAAGTATTTCCTGCCTCCCCCTTTCAGTTTTCAGTGAGATAATTAAAGGCCTGTCACAACTTGTGTGCTTCAGTCCTCATCATTTCTGCCCCGTTTTCAACAGCCACTTCTATCAGGGAGTATAAAACCTCCAGATTCAGCTTGTAAGCCAAAGAAAACAACTGCAATTCACAGAAATCCCTTAATAATTTCAGCAAAATGCTGAAGGAGGCATTTTTAAATTAAAGATTTCATATTTTCTTACTTACTTTCTTATTTTCATTTTTTTCATCATGTTCTGTTATGAGGTGGGAAGATTTTTTCTACTGATTCCATGACACCACACTGGGGGAAAAAATGTTTGCACAACTGGCAAGTTTTTTATTGGAATAACTTTGTCATATTGTTATCTCTTATATTCATGGAATAAGTATTTATGTGTATGTTTTTTCCAGGCAATCTTCAAATCAACTTTTTCTTCATTAGATCGTTGCAACATTTAGATTAAGTGCTTTGGCAGAAGAAATTAATTCTATCCCAAGTTTGTGGGTTAGTGTTTGGCAAACTTTAATATGTAACAAATCAATGGGATTTTATCAGGACTCTGTGCCATGCATCCTGTGAGCTAATATGCAGAGGGTGGAGGATGGAAAGAACCAAAACTTTTGTCATAGCAGAAGCTCTTGTGAATCTGATACCTTAAGGGCTACTGCTCTTGCTCTGTCTGTTATGTGTGTGGTTATTCTTTCCACAAAACCCCTGGGGCTCAGCCAGGAGGAATTTTCTGATTCCTGTACTCCCATTCCTGTGTTTCAGAGACATTAGTGTGTTTTCTTTCACAGGATTTGAAAATGGAGCTGAGGTTTGTATAATACCAAGTTCAGAAAATAATAATTTGAAATCATACAGGATATAAAAAGTCTTCCTGGCTGCCTCATAGGCATGGCCAGACAACACGCAGCTCACTTCTAGTGAAGCACACACAGATGCCTCCTGTCCAATGGCTCTTTGTCTTCAATGACAATATTCCTTTACCTCTTCTTGATGAAGAAAATGCATTTGTTAATCTAAGCTGGAGCACCTGCATATTCCTTCTTTGTGAATTTTCCACAAGAATTCTTTCTTGTGACCTAGATTAACCTCTCTTGCCCACAGAAAGTCGTGTAATGTTAAAAGATAACTTGGTCCTTCATTTTTTGAGCATTTTCTGATAATAATGTTTACTGTTGAAAGTGCTGAAAGATCAGTCTTTGGAAAATTGACAGTTATACAAGCCTTAAGAAGTCAAACTGAAAAAAAGGAGACAATTCCTATTATTAATTCGTATGCACATGAAAAATAACAGCCAATAACCACTGTTATTGATAAAGTACACGCATAATTTACAGAAGGGGTTCAATACATTATTGCAGCAGATTAATGAATGACTGAGCATAAAATGAAATAGGAAATGTAAAGACAACTTCTATATATTACAGTTTTGTCCTCTGGTCTCTCTCCTTTTATTAGAACTTGGGTTTAGTAGCCTATTTCTAAAACTCTTATTATAATGTTGCTGTGAAGTGCTATATACTGTTGCTTAATACAGAATTTCAGTACTTACAACGTAGCCACACAGAAATCTCCCTGAGTCAGCAGAATGGCAAGTGCAGAGTTTCTGCAGAGAAAGGCACCACCTCCCCTGTCACACTGTCACAGACCTGGAGCACTGGCTTGGCCTCAAGCCAGGGGGATGGAATGTTTGAGGCAGACTTAAATAAGGGGAAGAAATTGGAGAAAACAGAGAAAGAGGATGTTAAAGAGGACTTTAATTTCCTTCCTTGTTATTTGGAGGGACATAAAAATTTGATCCAATGTGGAAAATTCTTTTGAGAGCAAAACTGGGATGTTTGTGGTATAAACACAGAACTTATTGAAAAAGTAACAGACAGCTGTGGTGTATACTCTACCTGAAAAAATAGAGTATTCAGCAAGAATACATGGATGTATGCTGATGAAATTTGTACCCATATTGATTACAAGAACACTATGTAGAAATTATAGCAGAAAACATGTTCAAGATGTAAAGCAGGTTTTACTCTATTAGGCCAGATTTCTATGTCTGTCTCCTTCCATATTTTAATTTATGTTTTTACTTGCAACTGTACCTTGTCATGTCATCATCTGACACCAGATTATGCTCACTTATTTAGATTTACATTATTTCTAATGAAGGTTATGTATCTCTATTAATTATCAATATCATAGTGGCAAATGTACACGTGTTCATACAGAATATTTTAATTTAAATTTAATTTAAAAAACTACATGGCTTTATTTCTTATTTTACCAGCTGGGAAATTAAACCAGTTAGTCTATGAGAAATAATATATTATTCTTCCTTGGGTTTTTTTTCACTCTTGCATTTTTTTCAGACTAAAATAAGAAAGCTACTCTGTTCAACAGCACAGTTTCTAGATGCTTCAAAAGGAATGCAATAAAAATAAATGTTTAGGTTTTGGACAATCTACTCTGACTGAAATAATTCATGGCTGTCTCACTGGAGGAGTAGTAATTATTGATCACCCTCTTTTTAATTCTTTTTTTTTGAACTGTTGAAGTACTGTAACCAGCTGCATTTGTAGAGGGCTGAGTGAACTTGGCTTATTCACTAAGGCTCAGACTCTGCAAAGTTAATGAGGCTGCTGAACTTGATGACTTCACAGGAAGTGAATATAGGACACCGAAAGAGGTGTGTTCCTTCCATTTTATTAAGATACATTTTATAAGTTTAATAGCTGGTCCAGATAGCAAGGCAATTAGAGCAAGGAGTCAGAGAAGAGGCCATGTTCTGTGGCTTGTCACAGATTAATGAGTCTTCCATGGCAGAGCTGTACTGCTGTCTTGGTCATTGAAGATGCATTCTGCTAGTGTTGAGATATTCCTTCAGTTTTCATGAAATCTTTAACTATTCCTTCAGTCATCCTTTAACTATTCAGTCCTTTATCTTGGGATCAGTCACTGGACAGATCAGAAATCCTGCCTTGAAAAGGAAACAGAAAATTCCCATCGGGACCGGCCATAAATCAAATACTGTATTCAAACCAGACTGCCTTTAATATTTAAACATTAGATACCATGTTCATATAGAACATCTTTGGTTTTAAGATAGAAAACTTTGACCCTGCGTTATAGGATTTCTTAAAGTCTTTGCCTTGGCAATGTAAATTTCCTAATATTTCTTCTTATCTATCTCCTTTTGCAGTAGTCAGGGGACAATTTTTTTTTTATTATATTATACTTTGAAGGGAAATTACAAAACTCCCCCAGTGATACTCATTTGTCCTGGTGTTTAATTCTTCGGGGTTTTCTCAAATCTTGGCATCCTTGCTGTGATAACAAGGATGACTAGGAAATCCATCTGTTCAGGATATAAATACAAGATCAATAGGAATTATGCATAGTGTTTCAATTTATAAAGAAGAATAAATACTCTCAACCTGATAGGGATCACTTGTCACCTGCATTTTATCTAATAGTGCTAAAATTAAGGACTTCCTTGCTATTATCATCATCATTATATTTAATTGTAATGGAAAAGTTATGCAATAAGCACTTTCTGGACACTGTTTTGAAGAACTTACAGGATGGTGCAGGCTTTCTGCTCATTCCTAGGAAGCATTTCTCACACTTCCTCTAAAAATATCATCACTGCTCTTCAGTCCTAATAGATGTCTCTGACCCTGCTGCTCCTCCTCAATTTTCTAATTCCACTTTCTTCCATTGGAAGAAAGCCTGCAAGAAACTGATGGAAAAAGCCAAAGTCTATATCTGCCTTGCACTCTAGCTGTGCAGGAAGTTCAGAAGAAGAGTGTGTCTGCTACTATCATGTCAGTGGCTTTCTTACAAAATCTGTTGGCAACCTTTTTTCCCCCTTATGATGCTCAGAAAGAGAAGAGTCTCACATAATTATTCTGCTTTAAACTCTGATTTTGTCTGTCCTTCTGGCTTGTGTCCCATGCTTCTCAGGGTGGTGATCCACCAGCAGGGGCAATGCAGCCTGGCTGACATGGCTCGTAACTCCCGCGTGGCTGCTTGAGATGCCCGTGGATCATCTCAACCACTGCTGCAGTGGATTTCCTGACTCCACACAGCACATTGCCAGATGCAATACACACTTCCACCACGCCACAGGGGCTTGTCCTGCTCATATATCTCATAGTAAGTTATGGAACAGGGTAGCATACAAAAATAAAGCTGGAGGTGACCTCAAGTGTTCATGAAGTTCAGCTGGCTACACCTAGACAGGATCACCTCTAACTGCAGCTTTTCTCTTTTTCAAAGATTTGTGGGGATGGATATTCAACAATGTCCTTGGGCAATCCCTCTCGACCTTCATTATTCCTGCCAATAAAAAATTTTCCCTAATACCAAACCTGGGTTTTTCTCTGCCATTAAAGTTCATCATAGTGGGGTGCCTTGCTCAGTAAAGTCCCAGCAAAAATGTTAGCTATTTCCCCTGGGATACGTGTGTGAAACTTCAATGCATGTTGTAAGCCTGCCTGTGCATTCTGCATTTCTAAAGCATTTTGAAGTACATTTAAAAAGTCAAGAGAAGTTGTACTTCTGCATTTAGTGTCTAAAAGCTCTGTTCAGCCTGGAGAACAGGAGACTGAGGGGAGATCTCATTGCAGTTACAGCCTCCTCATGACGGGAAGAGGAGGGGCAGCTGATCTCTGTGGTGACCAATGACAGGATCTGAGGGAAGGGATTCAAATTGAGTCAGGGGAGATTTAGGTTGGATATTAGAAAATTATTCTTCACCCAGAGGGTGTTTAGGCACTGGAACAGGCTCCTCAGGGGAGTGGTAACAACACCAAGCCTGACAGATCTCAAGAAGAATTTGGACAATGTCCTTGGGCACATGGTGTGACTCTTGGGATGTCCTGTGCAGGGCCAGGAGTTGAACTCAGTGATCCTTGTGCTCCCTTCCAGCTCAGCTGATTCTGTGATCTTTTAGTTATAATGGGCTGCATCGGAATGCAAGGTCTTATGCCACCAGTGCTTGAAAAAAGGTTGTGCATCACTATCCCTCAGTTCACTGGGATGAATCAGACATTCCAGCATCTTCTTGTACCTATCAGGGTGGACAGTACCAGGAATTATTTAATGACTGCAAAAAAGGGAAACAAGGGGGATTAATATCACAAGAGAATAAGGAAAGTTGCCTACACACTACACACCATCCCTTAAAAAATTGACCAGGGGCCAAAATCAAAACCATGAAATATTCTTTTTTAGAGGTGTAAAATAAGAATAACCTGGTTTTCCTTGAGTTGTCAAACTACCTGTCAAAATTTCCCTATAAATTCTTTGCCAGAAAAAGAACTGGAATAGTAGATTGATCAGCAGGACAATAGAGCAGGGTTACCTCTGTGCAGACACCACGACTGGCTGACTGATAGCTGAGTGATAGATGAGTGATAACTGGCTGATAACTATGTCAGCTTCTAGTCAGCATGTTGTTCAACACAGTCAATTTTCATTTGGATCTGGCAGTGTAACTATGATGACAAGGATAAAATATGTATGGGTTATTACACACTTAATCTTTTAAAAGTGGATTTTGTTTTGGTTCTTATCTCATATCCAAACATGGCTCTGAGGCTGAGTGAGCATAAACTATTTTGAGATAAAATGCCAGATCTTGTCATTGGTTAAATATGGCTTATATTTGTTTCAACAGTAGATAAAGCACATAGCTGACCTAAAAACATATTTGCATGGTACAGAGAATTTTGCCCCTACTTAACAAGAGAATATTGCTGCCTAGATTGCAAAAACCGAGCAAAACTCCACAGATAGGCATCATGCTGTGAGCTTTTATTGTCTGACTGCATCTAATGGCTGAACTGCCAAAACTAGCAGCGGGATGAGAACAAACTGTGAACAAATGTAGAACTCTCTCATTCTTGTGTGATAATCCAGATTTCCTTTGTCTATAAATAATGATCCTAGGGTTTGAAAATGAGAAGGCCAAACATTATATGAACAAGTGGTAGGAAGATTTTACATCCTCCATAGAATTATTTTCTCTGACAAATCAGAACACCACATGCCTAATATAAACAGGATGGAAACCCTGTAAATTAAATGTCCATATAAAATATCAATGCCTATATAAGATGCTTTATATTACCAAACTTGGTGTGCATGAGTTCTTTGTAACCTTAGTGTTTTGTATTCATGAGTATGATGACCCTCACAGTCAGTGTTCTCTTTATAGTCTCTTTATATAAGAGGAACAGGGTGTTTTTTGCACAACAGATTGCCCAACCTATTAGCTTATTCACATAAGCAATATCATTTAAATCAATAGGTTTCCCCATGATAATTCTCTCCATGTAAAGAATGGCATGCTTATTTACAACCACATATACCAACATCACTAATGCTAATTCTTCTTTGCATGGATTTATACCAGAGAGTTGAGTTGTTTCCATGAGGAAATCACACTCAAATCAGGGAACTATCCTCATACAAATAGGACTAATAAAATGTATATTTGCACCTTTACTGTATTTGATGAGCAGAAGTTAAAATGGAACATGCTTCAAGCTGAATATGATGGGGAAAGAAAGAGAAAGAGGAAAAAAGTGTCAAAGAAAAGAGGGGAAAAACAGACAAGATGATAGAAAAGATAGGCAGACCTTTAGGATGTTAATCTCTTTAAGTTTTGAAATGTTCTGCCAACTTTAAATTATTATTTGGCAGAATACATCAAATGAGACTTATTTTGACCGTGACCTCAGGTACCTGCCTTCCTCTCGCTCCTATGGTCTCCTTTTAAATTTTTTTTAGTATTTTCTCTTGTTCTTCCTATCCTTGTTTAATCTTTTAAATCCAAACTAGCCCGGTTTTTCATCCAGTTTTACCTACAGGAAGATTCTGCTTCTCTGAAGTCCCAGTGTTTCATAGGGCAAACATCATGTCTTTTTCACAGGCAAGAAGTTCCCTATTGGACTGAAAGCTGTTAAATTATTTAGGCAGAATAACTAAGGTATGCTACAATATGAATTATTCTTTACATGTTTACATCAATTTGTTGCCCTGGCCCACTGGCTGTACAGTCTGAATAGAAGTCTGTCCATTTAAGCCTTTTAACCTACTCACATATGATTAAGACATTTGGAAAGAGGTTGAACGTGGACCAGGAGACAAAATATACAGATAGCATTAACACTTCTGCATACAAATAATTATTAACAAAAAAACCCCAAACCCCAACAAACAAACAAACAAAACAACAAAAAAACCCCAAAACCCCAAAGTTTTATATATGAAAGATTGTTAGGAACAAATAAGAAGATTGATGTATTTCCTAGTACAAAGTTGTTATGTCAGAAGACACCTTTAGCTACAAGTCATTGCATGGATCTTGAATTTTGCAATTTGTTTCTTTTACTTAATGTACTAATATGGCTTGACCACATAGTTTATATACAATGTCCACAATATGTTAGAAGTACTAAGCATATAATTATTTCTATCATGTATGATGACAAGAATCCAAGTTCAGATCCTGTATGGAGGGCTCTAGAAATGAGAAGAACATCAAATTTGTACCCTGGTGGAAATATAAAATTCTTGTCTTTGGCTGCTTTTGAAAAGAGGCCAAGAAATTAAAATTTCCTAGACCCTCTCAGCATGGAAGCTAATTGAATCAATCTGTTTTAATAACTCTGCAAGAATTAAGTTTTTTTAAAAAATTACTTTGTTTTTGCAAAATAAAAACTGCCTAAAGAAATTGTATGAAAGAGCTATTTGATATGTACCACTATGGGATGCATGCAACATTTACTTTTGCATTACTAGACAATATAGAAGTCTAGTAGCCTAGGTAAAAGTGATTGAAAACATAGTTTGTATAGGGGCTTAAAGGAGGCAAAAAAACCATAAAAAGGACCAAATTAATACAGAATTGGTATGGATTGCTTAGAATTATTATATATCCAAAAGTGAGGTTTGGGAGAGATCTGCAATTCAGATTCTGCGTGAGTCCCCTGATTTCCAGTAACTACAGGATATAAAGATTTGTCAAATCAGCATCTTTGTTTCATAGAAGGTACTCATTTCACTTCCTGCCTAGCAAAAAAAAACAGAAACCAAAAAAACTACTGTGATCTCTGCTTTGATGTTTGCAAGAAAGTGGAGTGGTCAAGAACATCTGAAAGGAGATTAACAAAATCACATATACTCAAGTGAAGTCTTGCCAAGTTGCATTTACTATGCAGGATAAATTTGATTTGCAAAAATGTGGAATATAGATTACTAGATTAATGAATTAAAAGAACAGACCTTGCTGTCTGTCTTTTGCTCATTTTCTGTCTCATGAGAAGAATAAATTATATTTTTTCTCCTCAATGGAATAATTAAAATATTGAAGAGCATGCAAGTACAGTACTGAATAATTACTTATCCATTTGCAATTTTGCTAAACTTCCCTTGTCACAAAGTGAACACCAGTGTCTGCACCTAGTCATTAAGAAGAAATAAATGCCCTACTCAAACTGTAATTTTTGCTTCCTTTCCCTCTGATTTAGAGTGGGTCTGAACTGGGATTTTGGAATTATTTTTCCCCCCATTTCTTGCCTCATTGCAATTATTTTTCTCACTGACTTTGGATCCTGAATCGATTTTGCATCTGCCAGTGAATATTCAGATTGTTGTCTGTGAATGCCATGGGAGGGGAAACATCTCACACAAAGGAAGAATCTGGTGAGAGGTTTTTATCCAAGGCACAGTGAGGCCTGTGAGATCCCTTCTTAAGATTTCTATGCACACACAGGCGAGGCTAGAGCACCCAGTGCTCATCTCAGACAAGTAAGGGTACTTTGAGGGGGCATAACAGCAGCAACCATCATCCTCCAGAAAACAGGTACATACTGAGGCATATTTGATTATGTGAGAAAGAAGCAGGGCAACTAGCAAGGAAATTCCAAAGACAAGAGGGTGTATGTTGCATGATATTAAAAACAAAAAGAGAGACTTGAAGCTATCAGGCAAGCCAAAAATAGGGCTTGGTGCCAAGGAGAAAGAAACTTCATTGCATTATTTGATTCCAGATAAGGCAGTCCAAAGCAGATGTAGTCTTGATGGAGGGAGAGGAGCAGTTCCTCCTCTCCAGCTGCACAGAGGTGTTGTTTTACTGAATGGGCTGCTGCAAAGAGGACCACAGGTCTACAAGCTTCTGTGCTAAATGAGTGTCATGAAGGAAACATGAGTCCTTGCATTTTTTGTCATTGCTGTTGTGAATAAACAGTATTGCATATAAAAAAATACCTTACTTCTTTGTCAAATCTTTAATCAATGTCTTTATCAATTGTTTCTGGTAGAAACAAAGTATTGGGCTGCACACCCTGGCTGATAGCCCAGTCTCTATATATAGATTCTGTGTGTATGCCTATAAAATATTTCTCCTCTATGATGATCCCTCTGCAAAACGCCTATTTCTGTCAGTTTAGATTAGCCTTTGAAACTTCAGAGCCAGCAGCTAACAGGCTTAACAGCATAGCCTAGTAAATCATCTGTCTTGCAAAGGCACTTATGTGGAAGAGCTGAGCATCTCTGAAAATCAGGCCATTTCATTTTACTGGCTATATATGGGTTCAGCAACTTAAACTAGGCATACAGAAATGTTAGCAGTGGAATTTTCTAAAGACTGATTGCTATTCTGTTATTAGAGCATGCTCCATATGCTCGTTTCATGCCAGAAAATGTATGACAGCAGTACTTCACTAGCCAAATGGACATAATGACCTTTTTGAAATGGCTCCAGCACAGAATGGGGCTGACAGTGCAGTATCACCACATGCAGGTGGGTACTCAGAAGGGCAGGGGTTCAGCTACCACAGTGGGCAATTTTCATCTAAGAAGATGAACTCTAGAGTTGATAAGTTTGTGTGGCCACCCCACAGCCCTGAAGAGGCTGTCTTGGATGGGTTGGGGGGTGATAGGAGTATATGGCTGAGAACAGGGGTCAGACAACACTAAGCATGTGCTAAGCCAGTCACTGGCAACCTTAAATTGATAGAGCATGTATCTTTCCAGCTCCAGGATAATGTTCTCAAGGGAGCTGGGATCCTTTGCCTTTCCGAAGAAGTTCTCTCTAAATACTGCTTTTGGAGCAGTAGTGCTGCTTTTCTGATCTATTGGGTCTTGCAGCCTGGTGCCAGCTCAGCTGTCTGGCAAGTGAAATCTGTTTGTGCAATGGGCTGCTGGCTCTGCCACCAGGCCACTTGCCCAGAGATGATGATGAAAGTCATCCCCTAAAGCTGGGGTTGTTGCTACCCACAGGCTCTGTCTGGCGTTGACCTGTGACATGATCTGCAGCATCCACAGATATTTGGTCCCCTTCCCACAGAGTTCTCAAGGCCTCTGAACCTACCTGCTCCCAAAGGAATGATCAAGCACAGCTTGGATCACAATGTATGTCATGGACTGTTCCTGAAAAATCAGCACAAGCAAGGGGCTAAGTCATGCACAGATTGCAAGGTGTGTTCTGCCAGTTAGCCTCAGGACCCATGGTCCCTGGACTATTTTACTCAGCGGTATAGACAAAGCTAGAGATTACAAAGATCTGACCTTTTTTCCCTGAGTCTGAGAAGCAAGACCATCCTTAGGATACCTCAGATTTGGTACTTGAATGACAGAACTGCCTGGGAAATCTTGTAGCCTGAGATTTTAGAGATTTCTGTCATCATAAATGCTTAGGCTATGTACAGTTTTATGCCAGAACTGGTTGATGCCCTTTCTTCCGAAGGCCCTGCAGGAAGTCTGCACCCTTTTAAAGAGCAGCAGGCCATGCTTTGTGAACCACAGGTAAGGCAAATGCCAGGTAAAGCAATAGCTGCTGGGAAACATGTACCCTTCCTGAGTCATCCTTGCAATCAGAGTCAGTCTGAAGTTTTGCCATAAATTACATAGCAACAAAAGTGATGAGAATTGTTTAATAATTTGGGGGAAAAAATGGGTCTTAGGCTGATTAGATTATTTTTAACACCTTTGAAGTTTAATAGAGAGATTTTCACCATGCTTTGGGAATTCCCAGTGAGGGACGAACACAGCTAATGAACAGCTTTCAAGAGCCTAAACTTGGCTAAAGCCTGTTCATGAACCCCTTTGATAATCAAGAACAACAGCAGAAGAATGAGACTGAGAAGACAAAAATCTATAGCTTGACGTTACACTATGCACAAATTAAGGAGCTGACTCTTACATGTGATCTTTTAAGTAAAAAGGTCATTACATTAATACTTCACTTTGCCTCTCATCACCTCACTCCTGTCATTACAATTCAAATGGTGTTGATTCTTGATGCCACTGCTATATACATTAGCCCAGCTGGACTCCACCTACATTCCCATATTGTTCTGCTGTCATGTCCTGTCTTTGAAATGTTTCCAATTTGTCCTGCTGCAGCTTCTCCCCTTGACCGTGAATGCACAATCCGTCAGATATTCTTCCATTCTCTTTGGCTACTGAAGAATGAAACATTTTTGGCTGTTCTCCTCAGCAAGTACACAGTTAATGGGAGCTTGATGCCACACTGATCCCTGAGCTCCATCCTGATTTCATTGAAAACCCAGGATGGCTGCACTTGGCAAAGCTGGGCCTTACATGCTGGCAATACCTGCTTGCAGTGAGCAGACTATAAAAGGGCTCTACCTAAAGGGAAACAGAGCTCGTGGGCAGGCTGTCTCTAATCTGTCTTCTTTATAGAAGGAGTTACAACTGCTTTGTTGCTGTTGCTTTGTTGTTCTTGCCTTTTGAAATTCTTTTTTTACTTTTTTTTTTTTTTAGAAAGAGAGAGCTGAACTACTATTGTACTGATTGAATTTTTCCGTTTGGTAAGCAGTCTGAATTTCCTTCATTGCCAGCTGCTGCCCAATGTAACTGTAATTGTGGAGATTATTTTACAGAGACGACTGGAGTTTTGAAGTATGTTGCATGGTGGTGAATTGTTTGTCACGGAAATTTAACTGTAAATGCAACAATATATGAACAGACTGCATGAAATTTGCAGTCATGTGATACTACTGCTTTTCTATTTTAAAGATAAAAAACCAGGTTGGATGACTACTGAACAAATGAACAGATGTTCCTTCCTCACCACTGAGCACACTGAGTGTCACACTGATTTATATGACCTGGAAAGGATGTATTTATAAAATATTTTGGATCTGGAAAAGCAGAATAATTATAAGACCAGTTTTTTAAAGTTCCAGTGCTGAAGCACAATCCAGTGTTTGACTGCAAACTGTTTGATTCCCTCTTCAGTCTCTTGCTAACAGGAAGACTTAACTTGAGCAATTTTAGCAAGAGCAGAATAACTGCCTTAAAATGGCTGCAAGCCTGGATATGTCACCATGCTGGTTTAGAACCAGGTGGGAATTAAACTCCAAATAAGCTGCTCCCCTTCCCTGCACCTCCCTCTCTCAGAGGGAGGGACAAAGGCAGAGACAATGGGTCGAGATAACAATTTTCTGAAGGCAAACAGCAATGGGCTGAGAAAGAACCAGTAACAGCAACAATATTAATAAAAAAAGTATACAAGAGAGAGGGTGATTTGCACACGAAAAGGTGCTCACCACCTCGACTCAGTTCCATGTCCACCGAGACAAAGAAAGGATGGTGGACATTTCCACATTCCACAGCTGGCATTCCCCTTCCCCAGTTTAGAAAACTTCAGGATTTTTTTCCCTATAACTTGTTTTGTAGCTAGATTTTCCAACAGAAAGGCTGTATCTGGCAATCAGCACTGAAAATTGCCACAAAAAAGCCATTTGGGCAAATACCAGTAAACTTCCCTACGGTGTTGTAACTCTTTCAGTAAATATTTTACTGAAAAATTTTACTAAATTTTCTTTCAGTAAATAGCTTGTGCATTAGATGAAGGATATCATCAGGCCATTCTCAGGGAGCTGTTGTGGTCAATCACATAGCTCTGAGGTGAGACACAGAGGACAGGGCTCACATGGAAAGATGAAACTTCACATGCTGCAGCCATCCCCCTCTCAACTTGTTGTTTAAGCTCCCCTTGCTGTCAGTGCAGAGAAATGTCTACTCTGGAAGAGCAGGCATCCCTTAAAGTCAGCCAAGAAGAATAAGCACCTCCAAAGATTATGATCACATCTAGGATAGGCAAAGGATGAGTGTTTGTCACTTCACAGCAAGACTTTCTCTTCCTGGTGACTGGAAGAAATAGATGACTGATTATATAACAAAAAGCATATTCAAGCATTGGTGGAATTGTGTCAATGTAAAGAGTACATGATAACTTATTTCCCTTCCAAGCATACAAGCACTTTTAACCATTTAGGCTACATCCAAACAAAATGGTGCCATGATATTACAACTGACCTCTGGGGCTGGATAACTGAGGATCCTCTTAATAAGTCTCCTGAGATGAATTATGAATATGCAACTCTTTAACTCTCTTTAAAAAGAGAGATTAATTTCCATATAACAAAGGGCCAGCAACACGGTTATGAAAGGGCACTGTGGTTTACACTATGCCTTAGAAAAAGCAAAGTTTTTTTACAATGCAGTCTGGCATCCCGTCTGTCCTTCTCCTCCCTCATTGGGAGGTCTAGCTCTAGTGCTGGCTTGTGCTGGACTGATGAAGTTTTCTCTTGGACCTGTGGCAGAAATTGGCCCAAGATGTCCCCAACTACCCACAAGCAAAGCATTTTAGGTGGGGTAGTGATGCAGTGTGCAGAGCTCCCATCTGTCAGATGGAAGCTTGAATGGTGGATTTGGCCACCCATGGATGAAGAACAGTGTTTTCCTTCAAAGACAGATTCAGCACTTCACATATATTTAAGTATAATTGAATGGCCCACCAAAAATGTTCCTAGTCCTTGTGGGATAAGGCAGCTTTTTGGGGTATGTCTCTCTGGTGATGAAAATCCTGGTTCTATGTAGGTTCTTCTTTAGGTACTTTTGTAGATCTGGACCATCATCATTTACCTCTTATGACAGTCACACATCTTAAGATGAAGCAAAGGTATGTGATTAGTAGCCACAGGGACAATCTACTCTTCATATCTTAAAATCTAAATTTTACCCACTTGAAAGGAAGCACAAATGGATCACTTGCAAAAGATATTTGAGAAGGACCCATATTTGAAGTGACAGTGAGCTGTCACTGCAAAAAAAATCAACAGGTTTCCAAAACAGGTGTTTTAAAAGCAAGAAGGAAGATGTTACAATTATTTTGTAGTGGGTGAAAGGGAAAAGTCAGTTGGCATGTTATGTGATGTAGCAGCTGGATTAAATATGGAAGGATATTTTCTGCTGTCTACATCTAAGTGACAACGCTCATGTAAAGCCCTGAAGTAAAGATTTTCGCCAAAAAGCTGAGATTATTAAATGACTCATTAAAAGCTTGGATTTTCTTTCAACACATTAGTGACAGGAAAATCTAAAAACAGTCCCTGAAGAATTAAAGTGTTAAACCAGCCAAGTCCCTCAAATATGCAGCATATCCATGTGCTAGTTTAAAATTTCATTCTCAGTAGCATAGATGTGAAGCCTTCCTCTGAAGTCAGTGGAGTTGTTCTCAGTTACAGTGATAGAAGAGAAAGCACATGTAACTCACTGTATGGGAAAAAACCCGAAAACCAAACCTCAAAACTTGCTATGCCTGAAGCTGAGAAAGTGTTTTATTATTTTGTCCAAGTAATATCTTGACATTGCATTGTTATTTGAAAAACTTCCTGTTTCTTGAGTCTGAGATAGCACCTGCAGGGCTGACATATGCATAGTGAAGGAGACATCTGGTCTGGAACAAAGCTGTCTTTTAGCTCAAAATAAAAGTCACTTTTTCTTCAACCACTAACAGTAGACAGAGGTAGGGATGAAAGCCAGGTGAATGTTATAAAGTGCATATCAAAAGTGATTATAATAAGAAGAACTTACAGGATATGCAATTTAATCACTTCTCCAAAATTCAGGGCATTTTTCTGCTTTTTTTTGTTTTTGCAGAGGCCTCACTGTGGTTAACCAGGTTTGTTTTAGTAGCTGAAGATGACATTGCAGACCACCCCATGAAGTTCTGTGGGACAGGATCTGCGTAAAGCTTCTTTTTTCCTTTGCCCAGCTGCCCCCATGGAGGGACTGTGGGGGCAGGCAGGGAATATGCTTTCTGGAAGGGATAGGTCGAATATGGTACCCACCTGGTTCCTGTGCATCCCTGTGATGCTCCTGTCCTGCTGCTCGGTCAGACACATGGGACTGCAGAGTGGGAGAGGTGCCACAGGGTCAAGGGATCTTTAGCCTTGTGTCTGTGAAATAATGAGACAAAGAACAAAGGCCAGTGCAGGGTCCTACTCCTGGGGAGGAATACACCCCTTGCACAAGCACAGGCTGAGGGCCAGCCTGCTGGGAAGGAACTCTGCAGAGAAGACAGCGAGCTCTCCATGAGCCAGCAGTGTGTTCTGGTGACCAAGAAGGCCAAAGGTCTCCTGGGAAGAGCACTGCCAGCAGGTTGAGGGAGATGATCCTGCCTCTCTGCTCAGCCCTGGTGAGGAACATCTGGAGTGCTGTGTCCAGCTCAGGGCTCCTCAGGACAAGAGAGACATGGAAATCCTGGAGCAGGTCCAGTGGAGGACAATAAAGATAAGCAGGGGACTGGAGCATGTCTGTTATGATGAAAGGCTGAGGGAGCTGAGCCTGTTCAGCCTCTAGAAGAAAAGACTGAGAGGGGACCTTATCAATGTATATAAGCATCTGAAGGGAGGGTGTCAAGAGGATGGAACCAGTCAGTTGTTGATATCCTAGCCCTTGGCACCATCTGCAAGGGCCCAATACGAATAAAGTGGGATGTGGCAACATCAGTTTTTAGCCCTGAATCTGTCAGATATTTGCCTCTAAAATCTATAAAAGTGACAGGATTTGCGTGTAGAAATTTGGACTAGGTGCAGTAGTTGAAAAATTTTTGGATGCTTTGCAAATTAGAAACAATTGGCAACCTGCTGGAAAAAATGTCCTTGCTGACTTTTGCAAACTGTCATTTCTGATAATACTGGCAAGAAAAGCTATTTTATATCCTGGAGGACTGTTCTTGAAAAAGAAAATAAAATAGCTTCATTCACTTTTCTTTCAGTGTGGCAACATGGAAGAAATTGTGCAGCAGAGCTGGGTGTATGACAGGGAAGAGACCACCCTTGCTGTTAATGAATACCCACTGGAAGAAGGAGTGTGATGGATCATTGAGGATGAATTTGAATTTTGTGAAGGGTATGACTTCTGGTTTCATACAGCCTAGAAAAGTAGTGAAAATTTAATTAAGTTTTAGACACTAACTCTTGGGAAGGTCACTTCAGGGCCCACTGGGATAGATGGATTTTCTTGACAGAAATACTTTTGCAGGCTTCAGTGAAGTGTGCACCTCATAGGCTTAATATATCTGGGGAGTAACTGTGTGTGTGCTGGTTCTGCATACTAAGTCAGACATCCTGAGCACATCAAGTGTACAGCAGAAACACAGACCATCTATGAAATCCACACACCAAAATCAACCCCTCAACACTCCCGAAGAATCAGACTTTTGAATGGGTGCTGAAGGTTAACCCTCCTCCCCAAGGAGCATCTCTGTGGTTTCTGGATGCTGAGCAAGCCAGAAGTCCCAGACAAAAGCAGGGAATCCTCCTGTTCTGCCCAGGCGACGCATCCAAGCTGTAGAAGGGAGTGTGAAAAAAGAAGCCCTCTTGGAAAAAATCACTGGAGGACAGAGCCAGGAGATATCCAAAGGAGTGTCATGAGAGGCTGCCTGTAGTCTTAAGAAGAAGAAATTCTGTGGAAGAGGCCTTTTTTCATGTTTTTTTCAAGCTGGTCCTGATAATTTCCTGAACAAATTAACTTGGACAGTCTGCCATTTTCGGGGATGGCAAATCCTTTGCTTTCAAAGAGCTCTGTAGATATATCCCAGCCTGCTGCAGGGACAGCATATGCACAACTGAGCAGGAGATAACAGAATTTCTGCTTGAATTTCCACTGTAAACCACAGCAGGTTTTCAGCACTGGTATTTCACAAATATACTATGGTTCATTATGAAGGTAGTCTTCTCTCTTAAATTCTCCAAGTACTTCTTGTAAGATTGCCACTAACATCATTTAGACACCCACTGAAGGTAATTGAGACTTGCCTAGAACAAATGTCTTTATGAAAGACCAAAGGGAAAGGGAGGAAAAGAACAAGAAATCCTTAGAACAGATTAGTATCACTAGAGTAACTGTCTCAAAAGGTTAGTGATGCTGATGTCATGCCATTTATGTTCAAATTTTACAGGATTCTATAAGAGTGGAAGGTCCTCCCCAGACAATCATATGCCATTATTCATTAATCTTGTTTTGAACTTGGTGACATGCTTTTGATCTCTCATGATCTTTCTTGGTACCTATTGTTGGAGGTGGCATGGCTTGGTAAAAACCCAAACTCCTTGGTATGATGCCCTTGTAGAACAAATTTAAGTTGCTGTTTTTACCTTTGGAGTTCTTATAAATATAGGTAGTTCTCAAAGTAGCCAAAGTATTTTTCAGTAAAACAGCTGTCAGTATAAATCTCAGACTTGTTAGACACAGATAACCTGCTGAGTTACTAACTAGCAGTTTAACACCAAGTGAAAAGTTTCCACCTCCTTTCCCATGTATGCCAGGTACCAGAAAAAGGGAGCTCCTAAGGCTAATATGTGAGTCACAGAGAAGCTGGTTTGGCCACAGTAAATTAAGCCTCCTAATGGGCCTGTTGAAGTGTGTAGACAGCTACTGCTGGCTGCTGTTAAACGTGTGAAAACTGCTGCGGGAGAGGACTGGAGAGACAAAGGAAAAATGTTACAATTTGCACATTCAAGTCCGGTAATGACTAGAGCAAAATACAGCACAAAGGAAAAGGTTTGTAAGAAATTTCTGCAGTCATACTTCTCTGTGTGGATAAAAGATTAGAAACTGAAGGCACAATCTCTACCAAAAGGGAGCAGTAGTAAACAGCTGCCAAAAAACCTGTACTTAGCCCAGATGTGTCCCTACTGCCTCTTATGGCCACTCTCTCCTCATTCCGGCTTCCCAGTAAAAAGAAACAGTGCTAGAAAGATATTAATGTGTTCACTGAAAAAAGTACAAATGCATAGCAAGAATAAGTGTTTTTTAAAAGTGGAAATAGTCTTAAATTGCAAAAGGCCTTTCCAGGATAATGAAGGCATTTGGGCCGAAATGAAAGTGCACATTAATGTTTTGAGAACAAAGCCTAAATAAACCCAGAAATGAAACTGATTTTGTAAGTATACAAATGTAAAAGAAAATGAAGCTTTAAACATTTTGGTTTAATTTTGTCCAAACTGCAACACCTCATCTCTTTACAGACAGTAGCAATGCCAGTGTAAAAAGCATGTGACACACTTACTTACTAGTTGGCAATTAACAGAAAAAAGTGTTTAATGTTTTTAGGCATAGGTCCAATGCCTTTTGAGAAGTTTCTCTAAAAGTGAAAGAACACAGACATAAAAATAGGAAATATTGCACCATTGTGAAAATAGGTTGCTTGGTTGATTTGGTTTGGGGGTTTTGTATGTTCATCTGTTTTTTCTTTTTTAAAGTACAAATTAGTTAAAATTAGTTTTGTTTATTTCATGGTTTGTGATGTTTGGGGTACTTATTTTCAAGCCTTTTTCCACAGCAGTGATGCCTGACAAAGCTAATATTTGTTATTTCAATGAGCCGAGATTTCCATATAATCACTTAACTTGAGGATTAAACATGGCATTTAATGTTATGATATAGCTTGTGTTATCAGATAACATTATTTCCTTCACAAAACCTACCAGGGAGCAATTGCATGCTCCAGCAAGACAATTGAAGTGGCCTTACATGAGAGGGTGTTAACTAGCAAAAAGAGAAATTAGCTAAGAAATGACCTGGTTTCCTATTCTTTCACAGCAGCAACACAGTGGTACCTCAAGAGGAAAGGCAAACCCACTGACTAGATGATGGCCTTATCTCATTTACAGAGTGCAGCCTTGTGACTTAGAGCTTTAGTAACAGGTTTTTTTTTCTCCAAAGAGCAAAATCTACCAATTTAATTGGCCTGCTTGTTGGATTTGAGCAAAGGCTGTTCCCTCACATGCCGGGGCAGCAGCTCAGTGATTTAGATAAAGAGCTGTTGCTTGTTCACTTCCTAGCAGTCCTGCCCTGCTATGAGAGAAGAGCGTCTGGAAACTCCTAAGGAGCTGGGGATTAGTTTCATGAGGACCCTTGCACAGGACTTAAAGTCTGCCAGATCCTGATGACTGCTTGAGGAATCCTGCATTTACTTATAGAGATCTTAACTGGGTCAACACAAGAATATTCCATTCGCAGTGCAAATGAATCAAAAATTGTTAGTTAGACATGCTCAGTTGTGTCAGATTAAACCCTGATCCTAGAAAAATGCTAATGTTATCCTTCTGCTTTTTTGTGCTAGATAGGCAGCCTGCTAACTGAACATACCTTGACTCATGCTTGACAACAAAAAGCTACATTGTTCTTACAGCAGTTCAATCTTATAGAAACAGGAAAAACAATTTGAACTCCACACTCCAGTGATGTTAACATCCATCCTGTTCTGTGTCAGGTGCTTTCCTCAGAGCTACTGGAGACACAAATGGTCTTACAGCAAAGCTTTAAAAATTGTAGACCCGAAAATTAAGGAGAGAAGAAACCTTTAATAAACATTCAGTTTTAAGACAATGATAAAATAGCTGTTGTAACCAGTAATAAGCCACAGAATTTAGGCTCTTTTTACATCTTCTGACAGATTATTCATCAGCATCACTACTATGGGTCGTGTCATGAAAGCAGAAACATCTCACCTTAGACAGCTGTCAGTTTTCAATTTCACAGATTTAACTAGGTAGCTTAATACAGAGACATTTTTCCAATGTACTTAACTAACAAATATTATCAATGTCAATCCTACTTATTCTATGAGTGTGAATCAGCTAAGGGAGGGCTGAAGAATGTATATTATTATATTTGTGCAAAATAACACCCTCCAGAAGGGTATTTACCCTCACCAGATGATTCAGTCTTTGTCATGCATGGGTACAGTTGGTTTAACCCCCATCCTGGTCTTCAGGATTGTTGTAAAATGTGAAATATGTAAAATTTTCTTAAGAAAGGATGTTCTTTAATCCTTGATCTTTGTATCCTTTCAAACCCAATCAATAAGAAGGGCAATTTAAACCATTAAACAGAGAGCACCTAACAGGATCTAAGTGATGTCCTTGTGTTAGAAAAGCAAATTACTTGTTGGTAGAATTGCCTTGTTAAGGTTTAGGGCTGGACATGATCTCAGGGGGGTGTTAACAAAGCTTAGGAAGAAGGATGCCTACTGATAGTGGGCACAAAAAATGCAGAATTTACAGGCTGCAAAAACAACTGGCAGAACTTCCAAGATAAGGCAGAAACGAATAAACCCAACTCAGCAACTGTGCTGAAATCAGCTCCAACTGGGTAAAAGGAAATTCTGGCAGGGGAAGATCTGCAACCCCTGACACACTGACCACCAACCTAAGAAACCCACTGACCCAAAAGAAGAGAAGCACTGAGCCTGGGGACTAATTAGCATGAGAGGCAAGAGAATCATTAATCAATAGAAGACAGAATGCTAATTAATAATAGAACTGTGTAACTTGTATGCAATGAACACTAACTCCTTTGTTTGCTAAAATGTATGAATAGTAAAAAGTTTTGATAGTTGGTGTGCTTGATTTGTGGAATTCCACCAAGCACTCAGACTTGCACTCTGAAATAATCAATGCCTCTGTTGAGTGTTTAATTACTGGCTTGCTGCACACCAGGTAATGAATCCAATTTTTGTGGACAGCACCCCTGCCCTATGAGAACTGCATCTGAGCAGCTGGGCTGTCAGGTAATGCCCCAGAGGAGCTGCAGGATGCTTTGCAGAGCCCAGCCCCAGTGCACAGAGGTCACCACGTTCATATATCTTTGCAGGATCAAACCTTTCAATATAAATCTACCTTTATCATCCTCCTTGCCTTTCAGTTCTGTTTCATTTGTTGCTGATTTGTTCCTGCAAGCTCTTTGGGAGGTATATTCCTCTGCACCTGGCAGGCTTCTGCTTTTCAAGGTCATTTTATCCATGGAAAGTGATATTTCTACTCTTTTTCCCAAGGGACTTTTACAAAAAAACCCCATCAGTACACTGAATTCAGACCACTGTCCAGATTTGTGATCATTGACACTTGTTTTGACACTGTCATTTCTGAGTGAAGCTATTATCAATCTGTAGGAGGGGAAGAGTGCTTGCTATCTTACCTCACTGTCAGCTTACAACTTCTCATGTCAATGTTATGGATGCAGTTCTGTTTATATTTGTGAAGACCTGGTAAAATGCTAAGCACTCTAGTAGTGCTGAAGATTAATATTACTTTGCTCTGCAGAGCACACAGCTCTTTCAATAGGACAAGGCAGTCCAAATAGATCTTGACAGAGTCTGGATAGCAAAACAACACCAAGCAACCCCTTGTTGCATTTTTTTTTCTGCAAGCAAAAGGCTGAGTTATGTCTGGCTGGAGGTTTTTCTTTCTCTGTGTATTTTTCTAAAATACCGAGTCACCACATAACTCACAGGAAGAAAGGTAAAGAAGCTGCCTTTATTCATGTTTCTTTACAGCCCTGATGCCTCTTCATGGTCACAGTAAGTGCAGAAAAACTGTACCTGCTGTGATTTCTTTTGATCTGGGAATGGCACCTGCTGGTACGGGGAACTGGAGGCACTTTGATGAATGATGGCTCAGCAGCAGCCAGCTACACTGAGGTTAGAGATCATGGAGTTGATGTGCAAGGGTAGGTCTGAAGCCCCACTGAGCTTTCTTCAACCCCGTTCTCAATCCTTACAGCATCTGATTTGAGAAGCAGCAGCTGTGAAAAATGAACAGCAGTTCCAAGACTGCTTTTTTCCCCACCAGAAAGCCTTGAGCACTGCAATCAGCATTTCAAGAAGTGTGTGTATTTTTATCACTGAGAAGTCCTGGAGGTGATTAGACCTGGAATGCCCCACCTCATCTCACTGCTCAAACTGGGCTGTGAGGAAGCACTGGGTGCTTCCTAAACTGCAGCTCTCCCAGTGAGCCGTGGGCACTTAGCCTGATTAGTGGTCTCTGAAATACAATCTATGAGTAATACAGACAGAAAGGAAGAAAGTAATTTGGAAAATAACAGAGAGAAGGATAACAGTATTTTTAAACATTTACTGCTGCATTTGCACCTGCTTGGCCATATTAATCAAGTTTAATAGTCAAAGACAGAAACAATCTAGATTTTCTAAGAAGTTTTTAAGTAAACCACAATGCATTGAGGAATTTTTTTTCTGTTTGATTGCTTACTTGAAAAAGTTACAAAAAATGGCTCACCACACCCTCACACCCTGACAGCCTTTTTTTTTTTTTTTTTGCACCCATTACAAAGCATGTAGGCAGTGCAACTCATGGTGCCTGAGTTCAACGGTGGGGTGAGAAATCTGCCCAGACTGCCAGGCCCCAAGTCCATGTGCAGTCACTGGAGACAAGCAATTAGGGCATCTACTCTAAGATTTAATTCATTTGCCCTAACTAAAAGCATCTAGAATTCAGCACATTTAAGGATTTTTCAAAGCTGTGGTACATGCACTACTACCTCTGACAGACTTGCCTTCCAGCAGCCTTCTTCCCTACTTTTTCTACACTCAAAGCCAATTCTGAGTCATGGTGTGGGTATTTCTTTGAGAAGGATAGTTTAAATTTCCCCTAGCAACTTGACATTTTTAATTGCATAGCATGGTACAGAATTACTAGACTGAGCATAATACACCATGTCAATAAGCCTTGTATTACATTTTTAACCTGAGGCTTCAGAAATCCATGTATTTATGTAGGTGTGTTTCCTGTACGTGCTTTGAAGCCCAAGACATGTGTAGCTGAAGGGAGCTGTATGATCTTCTTCATTTTATACAGGCAGCTGTGTGAATGAATGGAACTTACAGCTTTGGTCCACACCTACAATCATTTTTCTGTGGTTGAGAAATGTTGCTTTTTTCAAGTACAGAAGACCATTAAATACCTCAGAGTATAATAAATAATGACTCCATGTCTCCATTCCAAAGTGGAGACTTCTGACAACAGAGACTCTGCCCAGAATTTATACCCATAGAGGAGGTGCTCACATCTACTCTTTCTGTTCTGGGAGTCATTGACGATTTGTGACACAAACTGAATATGAACTCAAGTAAATATGGTATCTCCCCAAGGAAAAGAATGGACTGTGTTTAATTCCCTTGATTATTGCATGAAAAAAATACTACCTAAACATGAGATCTCCATCCTGGCAGGTAATGGTCCCCTCCCTGGGGCTCAGGCATGGAGATGGACAGGCTGCAATCTCCAGCATCCTTGGCAAGACACAAGGTACCATCCTCCTAAACAATTTAGCTCTGCAGAGGCTCCTTGATCTCCATCACTCAAAGCAAGGCCCAGTGTGTATTTGGACCCTGGCTCACCTCACCTGGGCTGAGCAGGAGGTGAGAGGGCAGTGTTCCACACAGGTAGTCGGGGCGAGAACCTGCAGCAGCCGTGAGGTGACAATGGGTGTGCGTGCAGGGAACCTCCCAAGCCAGAGCACAGCTGGCAGGCAGATTTGCCTAGGAGGAGGGTTGGGTGCATTGTTTGTTCAGCACTTAGGGGAATTAGCAAGTAAAAGCATCTGGGGGATCTCAGTCTAGCAAAGTATTCAAGTACCTGTTAAAATTTAATCAAATCAATAGCTTGTTGACTTTGGTGGGACTAATGATGAGCCTCATTTTCAGGCTGTGTTTAAGTGCTTGGCTGGATTCAGGTTTGAAATATTAGTTGCTACCGAGTTCTGTGTATTCTAATGCAGGTAAGTGTGGAGAAAACAGGTGGTGATACCACCCCTAACATGAATGCTACTAAACTTGTTTTGGAAGAATCAGATAATTGCAGTTCAAGGTGGAAAGCTAACCACCTGTTTTGCATGAGAACACGTTTTACAGTTTCCTCTCCTAGCTCACTTTAGGACACTGCCATTACTGTATTTTATTTGCCCTGCCCACCTCCAAGTCCCTTCTACTTGTTTCCTTCCTTGTTTCACTGTTCTGGGAACTGGAGTTAAAAGGAAAGCAGAGACCCTTTGAATGTGCAGCAAGCTGGATTAACTGGGTTAAGCAGCCCTCCCTCCCCTCCCTTGCTCTGCTGTTTGTAGCTGAGTGATAACGTCAACCAGCCCTTGCTCCTTGCACTGTCCCATTTTCTCTTTCTGGTTTTTTTTTTTTTAACCTGTCACTGGCTTTAATTCCACATGCACCAGTGAACAGCAGCTGCTAATGCTTGATCTAACCACTACGCAAGAAAAGCTTTTACACAGCCTGCAACCTGAGCTTCTGCAAACACAATTCAAAATTCCAGCTGGTCAAGGTGCACCTCTGCTCACATTTCCTTTTATCAGAGGGCTGCAGGGGACCGTTCTGGGCAGATTATTTACTCTCCTCTGTATGCAGCCTTGCATTTCATATTGGAGTTTGCCACCCAGTAACTAAACATGAGATAAATAGTTATGAGCAAAAAATACTTGCTCTTTGTAGAATATACTTAGATCATTAGGGGATCACATGCTGTTTGTTAACTCATATGAGCAGGCAGGAGCCAAGATGGGGATGCTTGTCTGCACCAAAACTCTCTCCCTGTTTATTTTCAATTCTTTTTGCCAGCATAGCTGAGAATCCAATATGGGTGAAAATAAGAATGCCAGGCTCCAGCTTCCCCAAAGGACATCACAGGGTATGATGGTAAAGCCGTCATAGTTGACGTAGCTTGCTTACTGCCTGGTGGTATCTAAAAGGACTTTGAAAAGCAACCTGACCCACAGTAGAGGCTGGCACTGAAGGTTACTCCTGCATCCAGAGCAGGAAGGTAAGAAAGGCCAAACACCATGGGAAGACCAAAAGCAGTGGAGGAAAACCACATGTATGTACGGAGGAGGAGCATGAAAAGGCTGTCTAGCCTGTTTCCTTCAGGCTTTCTTCACTGCTTTTATTTCCTGGCAAGGAGAAGTCATTTTTGCAATGAGATGGTTGAGACCTGGGCTGTGTCTCACCGACAGGCTGGAGAGACCCTGCTTCTCCTTCCCCAGTGACTGCAGAGGAAGGCAATGAAGCTTTGTCTTAGCCTCTGAAGTGAGGCATGAGCCCAAGCCTCTGCCTCTTTTGTTGATACTCTCTATACTTAGCAAAGAAACAAAAACGTCCTTGAAACGTGTGGACATGATAGGCACTTGTTTGCATTGGGTGTCCCCAGGGAATTCTCAGCTAGTATACATCCTTCTGCATTGCACCACTTTGGGGAAAATTATAGAGCTCCCTCCTGCCTTGTAACCGTGTTACATAAAGCATCTGAATATGCTACCCTCTGAGAAGTTGTGCCAGCTCCAAGAATCTCATTCAGATATTTCAGATATGATAATGACCCATTTAAGGAACTAATTAAAATTGGATGAGTTTCATATCTCCCCCGCTTTTAGAAAAGAAAAATCATAGGCCAAATATAAATTTAAATAGGCCAAATATAAATGCTTGATAAACCTTCTAAAGGAAGAAATTTGGCAGAGGACGTCAAGACCAGGACATTTTGAGCAAATGAAAGAACCTAAAGCAGGACTTTGAAGTCTGACCTTCAGAGTCTATAATAATACACTGGATGACAAAGGTAATAAATACCAGAGAGTGGGACAGCATGTATCTAATTAAGCAGTTTTAGCCATGTTTTGGCATTCTTTTCAATTATGTTTCTTACTAGAAGGATTTTCAAACTTACCAGCACAGTTTTGCAGTGATCTTAGTCCTGAAAACACTGCTTTTTTTCCTCTGTGCAAAGCAGCACATCATCAATTATTTTATAGTCACATCCACTTCAGTGGTGTCATTTCCATTACAGCAGTGGAAAGCTGTGACTGTGTCACTTCACTGAGAACTAGGGGCCAAGCACATTTTTCTGAGCTTAATGTTAAAATCAATGGATAAGCTAATAGGATAGACACTGCCATGTGAACCAGAACACCAATTTCTTCTACTTCATATGGAGAGGCTAAAATCTGTGCTTTCTTACTCATTTGTTTTGCCAGAATCACAAAACAGATGAGTTGAAAGGGACTTCTGGAGATCTCCCATCTGACCCCCATGTATTCTTTACAGTTCTGTTGATTGTTTATGCACAATTGTAAGTAGAGCAGAGGGCAGGGTCACATCCTTTGACCTGCTGGCAACACCACTTTTAATGCAACTCAGGAGGTTCTTGACCTTCTCTGCTACAATTATTTAGTGTTGGGTCACGGTCAGCTTGTTTTCCACCAGGGTCCCCCAGTCCTTCTCTGAAGATCTGCTTTTCAGCTGATTGTCTCCCAGAGTCCATTGGTGCATGGAATTTTTTCTCCCCAGGTGCAAGACTGCATTTCCCCTTACTGAACTTCAGGAGATTCCTGCCAGCCCATTTCTCCACCCTGGTCAGGTCATGTCACTTTGAATGCCCACAAAACTCCCTGGTGTGTCAACCACTCATTACAACCTTTTATTGTCTGCAGTCTCATTGAGTCTTCTCTCTGCCCCCCCCATCATTAATGATGTTATGAGAGACAGTGTTAAAAGCCCTGCAAAAGTCACGACAAACATCCCCTGTTCCTCAGTTTCATTGCAGAAGGCTATCAGTGCAAACATCTTTTTCACCTTCCCTGTGATTGAGATGACTGGCCTGTAGTCACTCATCCTCTTTCTCACCTTCCTTGAAGACAGTGATATTTGCTCTCTACCAGTACTCAAGAACCTTTCCCAGCTGCCATGACCTTTGAAAGAGAATGGGAAGTAGCTTTCCAGTGACACTGATCAGCTCCCTCGGTGCTCATGGCTGCATCCAACTTGTCTTTGCCCAGTGTATTCACAGGTTCCCTAAGTGATCCTCCTCCAGAAAGGCAGTCCTTTTTGTTCCAGTCTTTCTCACTGATCTCAGGGCTTTGGGACTGGTGAAGGACAAGATCAGTAAAGACCAAGTTGAAGGCAGCATTCAGTCTCTCAGCCCATTCACTACATTGTCCTTTGTCACCAGGTGCACCACCCCATTCAGCAGCAGACACATTTCTTCATCTTTCTTTTGTTTTCAATATATCTGCTGAAGACCTTGTTGCTCAGCATGTCCCCCACACGAAAATTTAACTCTAGGTGGGCTCTGCCTTTCCTAACCCCATCCTTGCATGTTCAGACAGTGTACCTGTATTTCTCCAAGGTTTCCTGTCCCACCTTCCACCTCCTGTTTTGTCCCTTTTTATGCTTGAGTTTATAGAGGAGTGGCAATCCTTCTCACACCTTTGCTTTTATACCTACTTATGAGGATGGACCATTCTTTAGCTAAGAGATGACCTTTAAAAAGAAATCTTTAGAATCCCTCCAGAACTGTATCCCATACAAATTTTCTATATAACTATCCGAACAGGCCCAACTCTGCTCTCCTGGAGACCAGGGTTATGATACTTCTTTTTCCCATGGTTCCTCCTCTCAGAATTCTGAACTCCAGCAGCTCGCGGTTGCCACAGTCAACTGCCCCCTGATCTTTATGTTCCTGTGAAATTCTCTTTCTTTGTAAGCATGAAGTCCATCAGAGAACCTCCCTCATCGATTCTTGTCTCTGAACTGCAGCCCTCAGTAGCTGAAGACAGTTGGGTCCCTGCTGGCAAAGCCCAGGGATGGATGATGAGGAAGACCTTACAGGCACCAGTCACAGATACAGAGGCATGGCAGATGCAGGGTGGATTCCTCCACATTCTTCGTTCCCTGCCTCAGCTCTTGGTTCACAGATCCAGAACAGCTGTGCAAAATGATCTTGCATAATATGTGCTTCCAATGCATAGGATGAAACCTTTTCCCAAAAGGCACCCACAGCAAGGCTGTTCTGGCAGTGGCCCCATTCCCCAGGTGCTTACTTTACAAATTGGCCCATGTAACAGGAACTTGCAAGGCTGAGAAAGGCTGAGACAAAAACATCTGCTTGAGTAGCTTTAGCTACAGGAACAGAAAAACCTGATAACCCAGGAGCTTTACAGTGCTCACGTCAGCGATCAAGACTAATACACGGAAAGCACATTTGAAATTCTGGAGGCTTTCAGTTGTGGGATCAGCTCAGTCATTTCATGTAGATTTGTGTGTGCTTTGGATGAGCACCTGCTGGAGGAAAAGTGGAGGGCTGTTGAACTGTAAGATGCAAAAGGCCACTCTCCACAACAGAACCATGCTGGGTGCTGTGACTGTCTGAGCAGCAGAGTGCAGATTTGCATCAGGTTCACTGCCCAGTCCAAAGTAAATGCATCATGCTGTGCTATTGAGAAGAACTCTCTGAGGACATTGGAGACTGAATGTTGTAAGAGGTGGACACAGAATGATCTGTTCCAAGTATGACCAACACTATCTGGATATCTATCACAAAAGTCACCAGGCTTCCCTGATAGTCCAAGATAGAATATGTCATGTTAAAAACTGTTAACACTAGACTGGTCCCTGGTCTTGAAGCTCACATTTTTTTCCTGTTTCCACTTCTTCCAAGACACTTTTGCCAACTGCTAACAAGTCTTCTCCTTTTCTACCTTCTCTTCATACTTGATTTTCTCACCTCATGCTAGAACAGCACAGTAGTCATATTTTTCAGTCTTTGCCTAGTATCACTTTTAATTGAAAACACCATCCTATGTGGAAATTGATTCCTGATTGCATATGGTTTGCCTAACCCAGGTTCCTGAGCTGCACATAAGCGCCTGGTGCTTTGGTGAAGCAATCCTGCTGAAATGAGGGCTTCATGGGGCTCTGGTGCTCACTAGATTTTCACAATCTCATAGATGCACTCAGTTGCAGCCTCATATGCCCTTTTGAATCACTCACTCTGGGGGATGTCCTCTGTGCCCTGGCTGAATTCATCTTTGACTCTGTGTGCCAGCACAAAAAGGTGACAGGCTTTCTGCAGACTGAGGTGTCACTAGGGCAGTAATGGCAGATGGTCCTTCCTGTCCTCAGGCTTTGAATTGTGAATATGTGAAGTAAAAAGCTTTTATCCCTTGCTGAGCTGGGTGACACATGCTTCTTGCAGATTCACAGATACATCGTAACTCACAGAATCATAGAATGGCTTGAGCTGGAAGGGACATTAAAGACCATCTAGTTTCAATGCCCCTGCAAGGGGAAAGGATGCCTTTCACTAGACCAGGTTGTTCAGAGCTCCATCCAACCTGGCCTTGAAGACTTCCAGGAATGGAGAATCCACAGCCTCCCTGCTCAAGCTGTGCCAGTGCCTCACTATCCTCACAGTAAAGGATTTAAAAAAATATTTTAGGATCTAATCTAAGCCTACTCTTTTTCAGTTTGAAGCCTTTCCTCTTGTCATGTCTCCACATGCTCCTGTAAAAAGTCCTTCTTCATCTCACTTGTATTCTTCCTTTCGGTACTGGAAGGCCACAATTAGGTGACCCCAAAGCCTTCTTTTCTCCAGGCTGAACAGTTCCAATTCTCTCTGCTATTCTTTCCTCATAACAGAGCTGCTCCATCCCTATGATCATCTTGGTGGCCTCCTCTGGACTCGCTCCAGCAGGTCCATGTCCTTCCTGTGCTGGGGACCCCAGAGCTGATGCAGCACTGCAGGTGGGGTCTCACCAGAGCAGAGGGGCAGAATCCCCTCCCCACCTGCTGCCCACGCTGCCTTTGATGCAGCCCAGGATACAACTGGATTTCTGGGCTGCGAGGGCACACTGCCAGGTCATGTCCAACCTCTCATCCACCATGTCCACCATATCTTTGGGGGTTTTCTACATGAGGACCCAAGTGCAACGTGCACTTAACCTGGTGGTCCAGCGATGTGGGGTGTCTGTGTGGGGTGCTCCAGTGCCATCTGTGAGAGCTAAGCTGAGAGGTCAGAACTGGTGTCTAACCACGGTAATAATTTTTATATGTATCTATGCACCTTTATCCAATATATAAAAGATGATTAATACTACAATTTGTAAATAGCTTTGCACTCTATGAGTTGTTTGAGGCTCTGTCATTGTTCCCAGACTTTACAAAAATCAAAGATACATCACTGATCTCCTTGAAATGCCTTGTGGTTTACTGCTTAATTATTTTACATGCCTCTTCTAAATTAGCCATGGTTACTATGTACAAGTTTGTGCATGGCATTGACTGCACCGTAACATGCACATACCTGAATATTACATAGCATGATTAATGGTGAGTTCTTAAACACCAGCCTTGCTGGCAGGGATTGAGTGAAGTCATCTGTGTGACCTAAATTGCTTCATGAGCTGGGGTTGCTAAGAGAGAGTGAATAAGTGATGGGATGGCATTATGAAATCATGTTTTCTCTTGTATAGCTACAAACAGCTGCAGTCAAATACAAGTGGGTCTAAGTTTACTTTGGGGTGTGGTGAACTCGCATATTTGCAGTTTCACACAGGAACAGAATTTTAAAAATCCTTTTCTGAAGGGCTACTTTGCTGAATGTTAAGAAGATTGGGCAAGAGCTCCATGCTCTCACTGACATTTGCTACTTGTGTTTGCTGTCTGCCAAGGAACATTTTCTCAGCTCTTCAGTGCTGGAGGGTTTATAACAACCATCACAAAGCACTGCAGGTAGATGCAGGCAGAGCTCACCTGCTGTGCCATGAGCAGTCCCAGCAGCTCCAACAGCCCCTGGCCTGCAGCAGCAGCAGAGAAGCTGCATCAGAAGACCAGCCTGGAAAGTGCTGTGCATTCTAAATGATCACTGACTCCATGAAGGATCAGCTTGTTTCAGATTTTTAGGAAAGTTTTCTGTATCAAAAGGATACAACAAATAGTGACAGTTACAGTCAGATCAGGATAAATTACCTTTTAGAAAAGAAAGGGAGCAGAAGATTACTTGTAATGCAGTAAACTAGCACATTAGGGCTTTGCACCTAGGTTTGGCACAGCTCTGACTTTTCCCATTTTCTATAAATATATATATATAT
>VZSE01007178.1:338304-498150 GCA_013398275.1 Promerops cafer | reverse complement strand
TATATATATATATATATATGAGGTCTCTAATTTGTTAAGTAAAGCACGTATGAGTAAAGGGATTATCCAAAGCATCATTTCACAATATTCTGGGGGAGATTATCGAATATCCCAGAGAAAATCAAACCAAACTCCTCAAAGACATTTATATTAATTTTCTGTTGCTCCATGGAAATTATGATTTTTACTGTGATAAGGACAAATCAAACCCTACATTTCTCCATAAAAGGAAAAAAAATAAAATTTGAAGACATGTTCTAGTTATCAGGGAAGCTGTGTAACTGTGGAGCTAAAAGGCCATATTCTCATTTCACATTTCCTGCCTTAAGCAAAGGCTAAAAATTGGATAAACTTCTTACTTGCTCTAATTATGGAGCAAATGGAGAAACTAACTGAAAAGGTGCATTTATTTGTAATTATAAAAGAAAAAAATATTGGGTTTGAGGCAGCACACAATTGTGTTGCTGCGTGTTCTTAGGATCATGGTAGCTCAATTATGGAAAAACCAGTTGTCCTCAGAACAGCACTATTGAGTAGGTCTATGGCTTAGTGACTCTAGAGAAAGCATTCAATATTTTGTTTCCAGCATCCCAGGTTACGTGTGTAATGATAATTTTTCTTCTTAAACTCTGAGGGAATCCTTTCAATGCCAAATCCAATATTCTGGCATCTAGCCCTAGTCATCATTGTCCCCTAAAGAGAACAGGTTTTAAATTTGTTTCTCTTTCCCATGAAAAAATAAAATCATAGTCCTAATTCTTCTTCCTCTGAAATGATAGTGAGGTTAGAAATTTCTGTAGTCATAGATTGTACTGCTATTTTCAGCAGAAAGCTCTCAAAACTATCCACTAAAACTTTTCAAAATAATTGAAAACAAATTTTCAGTGGTTCTATCCTTTTGATGTTGTACAAAATGAAAACAAGATCCATTAATATTCAGGACTGCATAAATGTCTGTGGTAAATTTTTTTTTTCCTAAGATGAAAATTTTATTTTTTGATTGTTCTAAGATAAAAGCTTCAATTCTTTTTTTGTCAGTGTGATGTATTTCATATCAATAATCCCATGATTAGTTAGCATTTAAGGGGTATACAAATACTGTGAAGAGTTTATCAGCTGGCCCTTTCTCTTGGCTTACTGCCTAATTGGGAACATGACTGATCAACTTCCAGTTCAGCAGGCTTTGGTGCTTCTATTATGTAAACACAAATGAAAATGGCTACACACAGTGCAATGATTATTAAACCATTAATGTCTGCAAACTCCATAAATGTCTGTGTTGTGATATTCATTTTTATTGCTAACCAGACCATATTAGGGGAAATCCACTATTTTGTAATGGGTGTGTCAGTTCTTCTTTCACACCCAAACTCTCTTAGGAAAGACACTGAGGAATTCTGAAGAGAAATTGCTCCTAATGAGAGAATCATGTAACTGAATGGAAAGAGATATGATAAAATGATAAAATCTTCATTTAATGGTTTAGAACATTAGTCATGTTTTAAAATTATTTATGTGTCTGCCTTTCTTTTTCCTCATTCATCTATTCATTCATACTGCTCTCAAAAAAGTGAACAGTATTTCTAATTCTGGAGAAGATAAGAGTCCATATGCAGCTCTGTTTTACATTTCAGGTTGCTGTATTTTTAAATGTTATTAACTTTTTTTGGTTGATAGATCAGCAATTAGATGAGGGATGCATGTTTACAAATAGGTCTGCCAACCCCCTCCCCAAAATAAAAGGCAATAAAAGAAGAGAAATGTTGATGTATTTTGTAATTCTCTTGTGTACCTGTGCTTTTTAGAATCATTAATCTTTATCAAAAAAGGGACTGAAAGGCTTTGTCATTGTGAACTGTGTTCTTGCTGATGCTTTTTAAAGGTAGGTTCAAATCCATACAGTCATTTGGTGGTACTTTCCCTCTAGCACTGATGATATTGAAGTATTGAAAGAACAGAGAGAGTCTATTCTGAAATCTCAATATCCAGTGCATGTTGAGTCTGTATTTTAAAATATCATATTTATAACCAGGAATCTAAAACAAAATTCTCAAAACTTTGAATTATGAGCTGCAGGAGACATGTTGCCAATAAGGAGTGGGTTCTCATGTGGCTTTTCTGCAGAGCTGGACTGTCAGGCATGTCTGAAGTTGGCCTTTCTGAATCAGTTCCTGTGTTCTTAGGAAAAGCTTGGTTCTATGCTGAGTTCAGGCAACAAAATGGGAGCTCTTTTCTTTCAGAATTACAGAAATTTCTCAACTGCTAATGTCTTTAATGAGGTCTGTGATTGAGTAGTTTAATTGCCCAAGTATAGATTAAGATACTAGCAGTATTTTGAAAATGTTGGCTTTGTTTTGACTCGCATCTATTGTCTTTACTGCAGCTGTCAGACATTTCTGGACATCTCCTAGAACGTGAACTGCTTTTGTTGCAAATACGTAACAGCTTTGTGTCTGTGCCTCCTCAAGCACTTGGGGGTGCAGGGTTTGAAGGCAACCCTGTGCTGGTGCAGAGAGCACCATCCTACAGCTTTGGGGGGATTCTGAGCTGTGTGGGTGCATTTCCCACACCATAAGCCTGGTGCAAAGTAGGTGGCTTCCTGATGGATTCACAAAAATATTAAAAGTTGTCCCAGTTACGTGTTTTGCCCTTCACAGCTTTTAATCTTTGCCAATTTGCCAATTTTTCTTCCTCAGAACATGCATGGTATTAACAATCCAATAAAATATAAATACCAATCCATTTAGTCCTGTATCATATCTTCAAAACTAACCAGTTCACGGGACTTCAGCAAAAGAGTTAAATATATATCAAAAAGAAAAAGAGCCCTTAGGTCTGAAGAGCTGATGAAAGGACCTGAAAAGCTATCAAAAAGCCACAGCTTAATTTTTATTAGATAATAATAAGAGATATTACAGTCTTTTTTAAGAACCTATTATTATTGCAAACCTTTATTTTAATAATAAAACAGACTATTATTCCCTCTATACCAATTCTCCCATGACATAATATCACATATCTCTGGTAAAAATGTTTTTTGGATTACTTTGATCAGCAATTCCCTTTTAAACTGTCTCCTCTGAGCTCCTTCTTTGATCACCTTTGACAGACTACTACAGTCTGGAGAACTAGTGCATTTAGAAGAGCAAGAAAAATCTCTGGATACAAAACATATTTATAAGAAATATGACTTAGGCATGTCTCCAAAGCAGAAAGTCAGGATAAAAGACATAAAAGCTAGTATAAGGAAATGGCAGGAGCAAGAAAAATTGCCTGGTGTCTCCCTGGTGCTGCAATTCATTGTTTGCCTTAGGGTTTCAGAAAACAGCAGCTGCCTGAACCTTGATGGCTAGAAATCAATAATACAGATTTCATCTGCAAACAAATGCAGTCTCTGCCCCTTTATGGGAGGAGCAGCCAATACCTCGGGCAAACACAGGACATGACTTTCAGGTACCCCTAGTGAATGCCCTGGGAAGTGTCATGTAACCTTGCAAGCAGCCTTATTTTCATAAGCAGAATGAAAAATCAAAGGGCCAGATATGAGGGGGAAGACTGCTGGGGACAAATTTAGGAGCAAATTTACTTCTAAACAGGTTAATAAAAGCATGTAAGCATGATTCTAAGAAGAGTGTAATTTCTTAGGAAGGATAGCTACCAACAGGTCATAGGCTTTGTTTTAAAATATTTTATTGATTTCTATTTCTTAGACACTTTTATTTCAGCCTGATATTGCCTGTGATTCCTTCCTTCCTTCCTTCCTTCCTTCCTTCCTTCCTTCCTTCCTTCCTTCCTTCCCTGAAATTTCCCTTTCTAGTTCTCTTTCAAAGATAAAAAAAAAATACCTTTAGCATCAGCATGTGTTTTCTCAATTTTATGGGATTTTAATTTCCTTTTGCTTAGTTTTCCACACAGAAATAAAAATATCATTGTGGAAAAAAATCTGAAATGGGTGTTACTTCCTGGATGATTTAAGTGTGTTTCACAACAGACTTGCTTTTCATAATAGTAGGGATAAAGCAACATTTAAAGAGGGTACATAGACATTTAGAAAAAAGAAAAAGATAGCTAGAAGGTAAATTGCCTTTAATTTTCTCTCTGACGCAACTCTATTTGTTATATGCAAAGTATTTTATCATAGCACACACAAATCACCAGCTGCTGACAGTAACATGACTGAGAAAACTGCAGAGACTCAAGGTATGGTTCCAAAGAATCTTTCAGTTAGTTACACATTAACAGCTTCAGTAGTTATACATTCACATATTAAGATATAATCCAAGTTTAGAGTTCAAATGAAAACTTCCTTTTCAGTGCTTTGCACTTTATCTGGAAAAAGTAATGTCTCATTATATTGCACTCTAATGGCCTGGAACATATTTGTCTGACTGGAATACTAATGAATATTAAACTTTAATATTCATAGACTTGAGAAAGTATATGTACATATGGAAATTTTAAGATGAAGGGGGTACACTGCCTAGACCCAGTAGTGTACTAGTTGGTACAGAGTTTTGCACTAGTGAGAGCTCTGTAAAACTCTTGTCAGTAGTTTTGGCCTTTACCTACAACAACAACAAAAAAATATTGTTCAGCTGAACAGTTACTAATTAATTGTATTCAACTTTTCCATGGTCTGCCTCAGGACCAGAAAGAACCCAGCACCCAAAATGAGCCTATTTCTGAATACACCAGATGCTCTGAGCACACCAGATGCTCTGAAGCATACTGCTTCCTCTACTATGTATGTGATGTTTTGCTTCGACCTAGACTGTTCTTCCTGGCAAAAATATATTCATTTCCAGAGATTTCTAATTTTGTTGGTGCCTAAAATTTTAGGGGTGGAGGGGGGAGGATATTCATTCAATACTTCTGTGAAAAACATGAACTCCTTTGAAGACAAGTTCCATTATGAAAATATTTTTGTTGGAAATTTTTTGACCTGCCTTACCATTTAGGTAGCTAGATTTATGTACATAAATGACTCACATCTCCTTCCTCCACTGATTTTCAACACCTTTGCTATTGTTTTGAAAAACTGCTCTTTCTTCTTTCATCCTGAAAATAAAACAAAGACCATTGTATCAATCCTTGCCTTTGTTTTCCCTGGCTTTCCAGCAACTGCTTCATTTTTTGGCTAAGGTCACAGCTCTTTTCTGGGATAGGAGCACACCACTCGATTTTTCAGATTTGCCTCCTGTGTTGCTCTCTATCATAAGGATAAACCAAATCTCACCATGTCTCAGTTGGCACTACTTTAACTTGCTGGTTGTGAGATTGAAATAGCCTTCAAAAAAGAGATTTAAGGGACCAGACAACAAAGAACTTGTTCTAGACAGCCACACTCCACAGAAGTTAATTAATATGCCAGACATTAAGTTTATCCTTAACTAACTTGCCTATTCCTAGTTAGGTAAGGACATCTTTTACACATCCTCTCGATGTTAGGGTACCACTGTGGTGTCACATTTCCTGAGCCCACCTAGCCTGGAGGCACCAGACATTCTTTGCCCTATTGGGACTTTCTGCCATCTCATGCCATCTTTCTATTCATTTCTGCCAATGACCATGTTGGCTCTACAGCATTTCTTCCAGGGCCCCTCAGTTTTGACAAATTTGGGGTTTACCAAGCTGAAGCTTCTTCAGCCACACCTGGGTGGGGATTTTCAGAAACAGTATGCCAAAGCAGTGACCAAAATGTTTTACCTCAATAAAGGACAAAAAAAGGTGACAGACTCTCTCGAAAAATCTCAGTAGGCTTTATGACTTCAGACAAACACTTTCACAGTGGTACAGCTTATGAACACCAGATGAGGGTGGGACTGCTCTTGCCTAAGTTTAACTGGCCAAAGGTTAGTAGTCTAGCCTAAATCAGTCACCATTCCCCCCCAGCAGCCAGCAGAGAGCTGTAGGTAGCTGCAGAAGTGATTCATTCCAGGTCAATCTGAAGACAGGCTGACTCACTGGCTGCAGATAGGCCCGCTGGGGTAGGCACTCAGGTCAGATGTACTGTGCTGCTGGGCACTGCTTGTTAGCCTGCCCTTAGAACAAGGCAACAGCCTCAGCTGTAAAATACCCACAGGCTGCATCACCTCCCATTTGGAGCTGGCCAGGAGCACACACCTGGACAGTCACAGCAGCTCACAGGACAAGTGCTGGCAGGTTTGGCTGCCAGAGTTGAGTCATGTGGCTGAACCCTTAGTACCAGCATCTGTTTGCAAAACTTCTGAGATACTTCTGATAAAGAGAATTATGATTTGGAAAGGTTGCGAGTTCTTTTGAAACATTACACCATTTCCAACAGCTTAAGCTATGACCCAGTATCTTAGCACACCCTCTTCTTGGCTGCAGTATCACGTGGCTCTTTCTAGCTGTTACTACCAATAATTTATTATTACTCAAGTTAATACAGTGACAACCTTAAGCCTGAAAAGCAGAACATTTTATAAAGACAAAATCTATGACTTCATTAAAATGATTCTCACATCAGCTTACTTTTACCTTAGAAGTTCACCAGACTCAAGCAGCATAGTGGATCCAACCCAACTATTAATAAAGAAGTCAAATAGTTGACATATTTTTCACTTTATTCCTGATAAACTTTTCTTGCCTCCTCCGCACAATGGAAAACACCATCATCACAGCTACATTTTCTTTCTACAGTCTGGGAGCTTTCTAGTTCACCTTATTCCTCATATCCTAAGAATCCTCCTTGATGCAATTTCATTTTCACCTCCCTTTTTAGCTATACTGGCTTTTCTCATACTTCTGATGGATTTGTTGCTATGTGGCACAATTCTTCATATGAAACACATCCATTTATGATTGACTATTTTGTGTTTCCATTGCACCATCCCGTTTGATTTCACTCAGAACCACCCACGTTTCCTTCCTGCTTGGATGCAATTGGTTGTCTTTGCTTTACATTTCTTCCTTGATGATAGTGGCAAAGGTGTGATCCTGACTGTGCAGAAAACATCATTGTGTCTCCAGCTATGTCTTTGAGGTTTTTCACAACAAATAGAAGCACTAGGAAAGGCTGGGAAGGCTGCAGGAAATGGACATTGGAGGGTTCTTGATACCAGAAATATTTCTACTGGGCAATGTTTATGCTTTGCAGTCATTCCCGGGACATTATCATGCTACATGTGTACACCTACAACAAAGCCCAGCACTTATCCATGACCAGACATGCTACATACCATAGGTTCCTCGTGACTCTCCTGCCTCCTCCACTGAACTGTGAATCTGGATGAAAACCAGGCTTGTAGCAAAATGTAAAATTGGTGTCCTTCTGTTTCTTGTCCACATTCAGATCCTGAACAGTCCTAAATGCTTGGATGGTTTTGATCTGGATCATAACTGTGTTTATAGAACTATGAAAAGTTTTTATTTCAAAAGAAATATACCTATATATACCTTGAAAAGATATCTATGCAGAAGAATGTTGAGTAAAATCAACAGAGAACAAATACAGGAGTCCTTGGTCAGTGTTTGTTTTAATTTAGGAATGAGCAAAATAATTTTAAGCTGGGCTTAAACTGGAAATATGTATTTAGAGACACAAATATAAAATTTTTTGAAGTGGTAGAGCATTCATTTAGATGAAAAGAAACCCTGTTGTCTTCCTTTAACTTACTGGTACATATTCTATTTACACAGTGGGCAAGGGCCCTGAAGCTGGAGCAGCTCTAGCTGAGAGGATGATCCCTGGCGAGCACTTAGAGAGTCCAGGTCAGCCACCTTTCTTCCTAGCAGGCCTCCCTCCCAGCAGTCCCCACTCCTCCATCAGCTCCTGCCAGGTGGACAAGAACTTGAGAAGATGTCCAGTGTGCTGCAGCACTACAGCGGGGCTGGCGGTGGCCAGGCTCTGCTCTTGTGCACCTCAGCACACCTCGGAGGCTGGATTTGCAGCTGGTGGAGGGTAGCTCCACAGCACTTGATAGCCTGATCTCAATCATGGCCACATCTCAGCTAAACGAGTGTTTCAGAGTTTCAAATCTTTTCAGTTGTTTCTGTTCAGCTGAGCCCTGTGGCAAGCTGACTCGAACTAAGCAGAGGGAGGGCTGCTGAAGGACAGTTGAGCACATGGACATTTGCTACACTTTTGAATCAATTTTATTTTACAGTTAAAGTAATGCAAATAGATTTAAATCCATACTTCTATTTAAAAAAACAGTTTCCTGTGTCTCCCAACTGCAGGCAGAATCTGAGTTCTATTCTGTGACGAAACATCTCTTTTGCAATTTACTGCAACCTTCCTAGATCTTGCCAGCTTTGCTGAACCATTAGATAGGCTGTAAATGCCTTTCTTAGGGTACTCTGAAAAAGGACAAAAATATATCAAATTATGTAACTTTGGGAGTTAAACATTCCTCCAAATCAGTTTTCCTTGCTTCCCTGCATTTTGCAGGGCATGATTTTTTATTGCATTATGTTCATTTTTACCTTAAAAAATCTTACAGATTGTCCCTATGTAGTGTGATGTAATTAGCAGGCTTAAGATTTTTTATGTACTACTGCTTTTTTACAAACATTTTACACATGAAGACTGTTGTTAATATTGGTCTGAGTCCCCAGGTAAAGCAAGATTCTAACATAATACAAACCACACTGATTTGTGTCGTAAACATTTGAAAATCAGGGGAATTTATTTCCGACAGTTTGAGAACAAGCATAAGTAAATAGGGATTTTAGACAAAATGGCCATGGAAGAAAATCATCCTCTTGGACAGTGCATGATAAGACTCTCAAGCACATGGTGATTCTTGGGATTGTCCTGTGCAGGGCCAGGAGCTGGATTTGATGATCCTTGTGGGTCCCTTCCAAGTCAGCATATTCTATGATTCTATGATCAGTGGGCAGAGAAGTCCTCTTACCATCATACCACTTTGTTTCTGCAATTGTTTTAGAGCAATATAAGATGATATATGAATGTCTCAAACTCTGCAGGAATAAGATGATCCTTCTACCAACTGTAGGGTAATAAAATTATACAATCTAAAAATCTGAAAATTTAGGAAAATTGGAGCTTCCAGACAATGTCTGTTTTGGAATGTTACATTGAAGGCCTGTTCTCAGAAGTCACACAATTTTCAGCCTCTTTATAGTAATTGACATCAAGGAATTTAATCCTTTTTTACGATGGAATCCTATTCTCATTGTTGTCAGAGCAAATGGAGGCAGCTCTGCAGATGCTCTTCTCAAACCCAATAGAGGCCTGGAGAGTCACCTCAGCTTGTGTTTGCAGGTGAACCCAATAGACTACATCTCTGCTTGATGCTGGTTGACTCTTACACGTGATAAAGTTCTACTTAAATTTACTTCCCTGTAAATGTTGAGTAAAGACGTGTTCCCAAGAAATGAGTGGTGAACTGCACCTTTCCAACAAGCTCAAGAGATACCTTGCTGTCCTGGGTTCCACACAGCACTGCTCCAGTCTTTCTTTTCCAGCCCTGCTACTGCAAAGCTTACCCAACTGGCTTTCACTGTCCTAATGTTCTTATTTGGCCCCACCAAACTTCCTAGAAGGTTTAAACTATAGTACACCATGAAAAGACTTGTGATTCGGGTTTGATTTTGCAGTACCTGTGCTCAGAGCTCTTTGAGGACAAAGTGTCACCACAGCTCTGAAAAACATCCTCTAGACGACAAAAACCAAGCCAGAGATGAGGTTACAAACAGGTATCAAAGAAGCAAACAATGAAAAATTGTTGCTAAGCTATGCAGGAAGAGCCATATAGATTAAAAAAGACTAGAGAGTTCATCTCAGATCTTGTAAGCTTCTGCTTAACTACACAGCACATTCGTTTCTTGACTTTTTGCATTATTAGTTCTTAGTTTCCTTAGGGCAGAAACAGAAAGATTGCAGAAGAGCAGAAGAGTGTAAAATCTAACTGAAAGCAATACTCAGAGGAAAAAAGATTACAAGAATGAGGGTAAATAGAACAGTGCCATGCGTAATGACTGGCACATGAATGAGTTCACTGGAAATGCAAACACGGAAAGGGACCGTCGGAGAGGGCGTAGGATGAGCAACTCCGTCCGATGAGTAACTGCGGAAGTGGGTAAGACTTCCTGGTCACCAAAGAGAAAAACAGTGATGCAAGAAGAGGTTGGGCTGAAAGGAAGGAATAGGAGCAGCATTCCCCTTCGTGTGCTCAGCTGTTCCTGCCTCTTTGTGTGTGACTCTACATCTTGGTGCTTGTTGCTTCAGTGCTCTAATGCCGATCAATAACCGACCAATAATCACGTGGTTTTGTGATGATGATTGCTACCCTCTGGTTCCTGTTACTGCCTATGAAAAAACCATAAAAATTGGTACTCCTGTTGAGCTCTTGATGACTGAGGCAAACTTTGAAACCCAGAAAATCACAGCTCTTAGATATTTTTAATCGTAACTGCTGAGGCAAGTCAAGTCCAGTACAAATGTGTAAGCTAATTTTACAGGATTTCATGTTCTTTCAGTAACTAGATTGATTCCTGGAGATGGATATATGTAGCTGACTTCGATCTGGAAGGTTGTTTTCTTTTTTTCCTATGATACTGTTTGTTTTTCTGCTATATCACAGATTTTATTGGCAAGTATAATTGACCTAAATTCCCAACACCTTTCATCATGGAGACCTTGACAGACTGCTGTTACATCATTGCCTGCAAATGACCTGAGTAGTCCTTTCTAAATTCATTTTACTTCCAAGGATGGGGAGTCCACCACCTCTCTACAACATTATACTCAAGTGAATTGACATAGTCCCCATTCAGTACCACAGCCAGGATAGGGATAAAGCCAGGATAGATACAGCCCAATCACAAAACATCCTCAAAATTTGACAGCATCTCTTTGCAGAGTAAAGTCAAGTCCTGTATTTGCTTATTTGCCTGCTGTTGACATAGGCCCTTCTTTGGCAAAATCTCTTGGAGATAGAGTACTTTTGCAGTTGTGTGTTCAGAATGCCTCAACATCCACAATACATCTGAAAAGATGTTTTTTCTGGGTTCTTTCCAACACCTGTTTACTACTCAGAGATGAATCAGAAGCAAAGCAGTGGATGGGTAAGCTGTGGACTTTTAAAGGGTGCTTGCACCAGACAGTCTGAGAGCAGGAGCTTGCCAAACCTTACTTCTGGAAGAAATCCACTGGACTTCATAAAATACGGGATAAAGGTGTTATCTGAAAAATTACTTGAGAGCAATGCTCCTATCTGCTAAGCTGGGCTGTAGCCCAAGGTCATTCTCAGACTACAATGGCTCTGTTCTCTCTAAGGCAACAAGACAAGCAAAGGCTTGCCATGGGAAATTAACCTCCACAGAAAGGGGGATGCATGTATTTCACCCTTTCCAGACTTGCTTCATACCTTGCACTGACATAGGTCACCCAGGATTTGTAGAGGAAGGTTACATGTCAGTGATAAAAAAGTTGCTCTTGGGTTTTTGTGGAAGATCCCAATCCTTTAGCCCTACCTCAAGTCGCCTTCAAATGCTGGCTGGTGAAACACTTGAGTCTGAGCAGATTAGACCATACCAAAATGATAACTATGAAACTGGAGTGCATTGGTTTCTGGTAAAAGCTCACTGTATACAGCCATTATTTCTGCTGCTTTCTTCACAAAATAAACAGAGATTTAGCATGATATACTGAATTATTTCTATGGAAAGAACAGTCGAACAACAGTTTTTTATAGGATTCTGGAAAGAATATATTTTCCAAGCAGAACTTCAAACTCCCTCCCACTTTGGACATGGGCTGAGATGAATGTGGTATTGCCTGCAGCACATTGTAGCTTTTGACAGTGAGCAAGACCAAATATAATACTAAATTTGGAAAAAAATAGTACCCTTCTGAAATAAACTCTACCTTTTTAGCCATATTCTGAAATAAAAAATATTAGAATGTTGTAGAACAGCCTTAGCCTCATATAATTCAAATTTACTGATACTGAGAGCTACTAGTTATTGTGCCACCTCCTTGAGAGATTCCGTGCCTAAGCTCTCAGCCAGGGGTCTGGCCATGGCTCAGGGATGCAGTGCACTTTCAGATGTTCACAGTCGAGTATCAGCCTCACTCACAGAGAAATTAATTCCCTAATGGGATTCCAGCTTTAAAATAATAGCACTTTAATGGAGACAGCAAAATAGAAGTATACTTTAAAAAAACAAACATTACATCTCAGAGTGGTAGTTTTATTTGTATGCATTCAATAGCACGCAGGTTTTTTCACAGGAATATAAGTATAACAATGGTGAAACATCCGTATCAGATCTGACTAGTATTCCATTTCAAAGGATTCAAACACAAATGCAAGAAACTCCACAGGAGGCAATGGCAGGACAACCTGCTCCAGAAGAAAGTTTCTGCTTAATCCCCACTCATGTAATGCTTGGCCAATTTAATAAAATGTGTAGACTTACACCCCTTAGAAAAGTAATATATACATAGAAAAATCTGTATTTCTTATAGATTTCTGTACAGTAATATTTACAATATATTGCAGAGATTTCAGTCTTATCTCCATATTCCAGGCCATAAACCCCAGACTTTGTACCTTTCTCCTGTTATGCCACAGCTGCAGACATTGCCCCTTGACACAGCACTGGAGAACCACGGAACACTTGGGTGTAAACAGCAATTTGCTCTGCACACTTGCACCCCATGTGACTATTTTGTTTACACAGCTCTAGTCAAACAAAATAATACAATTTATGACTAGCCTTTGTCATCAGCCGCCGTTTTAGGCTCCCCAGACAATTGGAAAACCAACTCCATTGCTAAAACTTCTGTTCAAACTGCAACAGCCCACTTTTCCACAGTTTAACACCAAAGCTGGAAAATTCCATCCATCCCGAATGATATCTTTTATAATCAAATAGTAAAAAAAAAAACCCAAACCAAAAAATGATTATTCTATTTTTTTTTTGAGAAAAAGATAGGTAGTGGCTAACATTAGCAAGTTCTTGTCATTTTGAAGGATATGACTGAAAGACCCAGCAGAAGAAAGGGAAACCCTTTAAAATGTAACAGTAACAGGAGTGGAATGAACACCAGAGCTCTCATCATTTGGAAAAAGCACTGAATTACCCCTTCCCAAAACATATGGGGAAAGAAAGATTGTATCCTATTTTTGTTCTGACATACAGGAAATGTAAATTATTAGCTTCCCCAGAAGGTATTATTAAATAAAGGGAATCTATAGCTTATCAGGCGAAGATCTTAGGTCCACATCAGCTCTGAAATAAATGGGAGTGCTTGAGATTCCTACAGAATTTGAACAAAGCCAGAGAAATTTTGCCACATCAGTGTGGAAAGTCACCTGAACCCTACTGAACTATCCACAAAAAGACAGGGATTAAAAAAGTATTCAGAATGGGTCCAGTTCTGATCTCACTAACTTCTGCCATAAAAACCTCACTGATTTTCAGAAAGGCTGATGTTCAGTATTTTCAAGCAAATTAAACACATTCCTTCCTAATACCGAAAACTCATGAGTAATACAACATTCATCTTAACTTCTGAAAGCTGCTTAACTGACAGAGGAACAACAAATAGAAGTTTGAAAATGAAACAAAAAATTTCCTTAGAAACAAAACAAATTAATTCTCTTCTCCTGTGGCAGGGCACTGGATTGTAACTCAAAAGCTTTTTCCTGCACTCTGAGCTGTATACAGTCACCCACGTTTTTGAAGAAAAACATTCCTTAGCTCTGATATATAAATATATATGTAGTACAGCATCTTGCTGGGAGCATGAAGAGAACAGAAACATCAGATTATGTTCCTGACTAAAAAACCTAGACTGTGATCCTTAAAAACCTGCACCTTCAGTGTATAAATCTTATCATATTAGCAGCATCTTGAAGTTTTCTGAGAATCATCCTTTTATAATAATGTAACAAATATATATGGAGATTTCATTATGTAAGAAAATATCCATATATACTACCTTCTCTCTAAGTTTGAAGGCGCTCACACAAACGACCTAATTTTCTCCCAGTTGAAAAGTAGGTTCCACAATTATTTTATCTGGAATTGTTATCTAGTTATCTTAAGAACTTCAGACACGTAGGCCTTAGTACCTAACACTAGAAAAAGAAGACACTGCATTTCCAAACCGGTGCTGTAATTGAGAACTAACCATCCAAGGACTGACCAGCACATTTAAAACCCATGGAAGTACAACTCAGATGATATTTAGCTGATGTAGATGAGCTCTTCAAGGGCAACTCTTCCACAACCGCGGTAACACAAAGTAAGCTTTTAACCTCTGCAGGACCAACAGCTGAAGTCAACATTATGCCAGTCAGGCAGCTTTCACAGATGGGTATCACTGCAAATGAAAGGGAAAGTGGCTTTGGCTTTTTTTTTTTTTGCATTTTTTTGTGGTTTCTAATGTCCACATAGAAATGCTTTGATTTTCTAGGAAGCAATGACAGATTGGGGTGTTTGAGGCATAGCCAGCAAACCCCATGAGTTACTGCAGGGGCCACATTCACTACACTAATGATCCAAGTATCACCTTTTAAAACATGTTTAGCTCAGGCAGCCCAAATGAAGCATTTTACTGATGATTTTGAGTAAGGTGGTGTCTGCACTGGGTGTCATCAGGACATTCCCTGGCCTGGCTGTGCCCTACCATGCCTTCCTGCCTTGCAGCGCAGCGATGCCGCCGGGCACAGCCCTGCTGCAGACCCACGCTCAGCAGTGTGGTGTAAATTGCTGCTTTACACAGCCTGGCACAGTTCCCTAATGCCCTTCTGTAACAGCCTGCTCACTCACTGCCTAAAACTAAAGGTGTTACACCACGACTGCCAAACCCTGCAATGTTTGCCATGCCAGAGTCAGGCACACACTGCAAACAAACTGTACCGTTCTGCAAGGCAGAAACAATGCCAAACCTCCCTGAATACCCGTTTCTTGGAACCATGCTCCTGGAAAGATTTGGTGCTATTCTTTCCCAATGGCTGAGCAAGCTGTGTGACAAACTAGCAAGAGCAAACTAGATGGTTACAAGGCACACCAATTTGGCTTGCGTGCTCTCAGAGAAAGAGAGTTTTGGCAAGGATTTAGCTTACAATATGTTTGCCAAGTATCTCAGCTAAGGCTGCCACAGCTAGTCCTCATCAGCCAAGCAAATGATGGTGAATGATGTCAGGATGAGCTCTGATCAAACAGTCCTGGTAAGGCAGAGCCTTGGAACACCCAGGTGGAATCTGTCTGCAAGGGAACCCCTGACCCTGAGGTCATTGACACTTCATTCCCACTTTCTCCCCCCATCCCTGTTGTCAAATGCATTGCTGGAAAGAGCTGGGTGCACAAAACAGACCTTCTGTCACAGCCTGGAATGACATCCTGAGGCAGTGAGCTGATGTTGAATATTACTGTGGATGGCAGCTGCTGCCATGCTTCACTTTTCCAGGGGCTTTTGTTTCCTGCTGTCTTGCTGAGGCACAGATCACAATCACTACTTTTCACTGCAGTCTTGGACACCCTTGGGCTTGACAAGAGTGAGGCTTCCAGGGGATGGGGGTGAAGGTAGGAAGCAATAACAAAATACTAAACTTGGACAAAGTACACATAAGCCAGATGAGGGAACAGTTTCTTCCTGCGTCTGGTTTTGTTCAACTTCCAAGTCAACAATTCTGAAGAAAGAAGAAAAACAGCGTCATTTGTTATTTATCACATCAGACAAGCATAAGGTGATACTCTAAAGCCTTTATTCAGCTGCCTATGGCTACTGCCAATATGGTAAATTACCCTCCCTGGAGATTTCCACTTGAATAATGCTCACTCATTTAAGAATGGTGAGAAACTCAAGGCTGAATAATCTTGATTCAGCTCAGGAAGGAGGATGCAGAGTGAACCCTCTTCCTCGAATCAAGCAGAACTGACAGTGAGAGAAACTGAACTGCAGAGGAGAACCCAGGCAGCTTTCTACCGAGAAACAGTAATGACCATCTTGCTAAGGACCTCAGTTTTCTGAAGCTCACAACCCACACTCTGCAAGCATCTCTCTGATGAAACATGCTAAAGAACCTGATCCTTCAACCAGCTCTTTTATTTACATGGTGCTCCACCAGGTCCCAGAGAGCTCATGAAAAATTAAACAGAGAACATAAAATATGAATGGAATGATCACTGGCCCATAAAAGCTCTGCAGTTCTTGAAAGGTGTTTTATATGTAACAAATGTTGGGATTTCAGAGATGAGGTTTCTGCCTCATTGTCCAAAGAAGACCCAACAATTTTCAAGCCTCCATAGAAAACCAGGAACTTCTAAGGATGTGCCTGGGAACACCAGGAAGAGTACGTTGCTCCCCAGAAGAGAACAGCAGTCCACTACCCTTTAATAAGCAAACTAAACAGAGCCAAATACTTGGATATTGTGAAAACACACAGGTATCCGACTTGATGTTGTATTGTCAAAGTGAATGAAAGTAGAACTGAATGAAAATTTAGAGTAGAACTACAGGACTCATCTTGCAATCACGTGGTGGTAACAACTCTCTCCTTAAATTCTGTCCAGTAAATGTAGTATTTAACTTATGGTAACTCTTGATGACCCTTGTCCTTTATTCTGGGTGCTGTGTACAGGTATTTTTAGCTGACCTTTCTGAACTTCCCACTTCTGTGGCCTAAATGATAAGTATGTTCTCAGTTTTCAGAAACTACCTGACAGGTGAGACCCAACAGCTGAGGGTTAGCCCTAGTATTCTTAAAATTAGGTTTATAAATAAGGACCCTCTGAATTAGTCTTTCCTAGGCTGTCAAAAATTTGGTGCCAAAGGAAATTGCTACCACAGTAAGGTGCTCCCTCATTCTAGTTATTGCAGAATGAACATAGGATCACTTGAATAAACGTGCTGTTTATTTTATTGAGATCTTTTCACCACCTTGTTAGGCTGTGTACTACCATTTTATCTTACATGGTAAAAATAAAAAGACACTGACCAAGCCCATGTGAAGTTACAGTGGTTCAGCTCCTGGTACTTCCCACCCTCCTGCCCTTGCCTTCGCCCTGGTGCAGCACCTCCTCTGCAGACTGCATGCTCCCCGGGGTGCTCACCAGCATCTCCTGCCTCAGCTGCAGCACTGGACACACTTAGCATCCTGCAAATGGATGGGGAAAGGACAAGCTGCTCCCTCTGGAGCCAGCTCTCTGGTGATGATGTGGACCCTACCCCCATCAGGGGCAGTCAGGAGCAAACACGCTTTTATTTGGTTGTTTTTCTTGAGTGGTTCCTGCTTGCTGGAATCTGCCTCCCATCCTCTTGTTTAGCAAGGCTGGCAGCTGCAAGGAGCTTCACAAAACCACCACCTTCTTCGTTTTGTTTTGTGTATCTCCCCGGCCTTTTATCACAAAAGGATGAGCAAGGAGAAATGATTAGTTCAGGAGAGCCCTTTCTCTCTCTAAGATTATTTGGGAAAGGATTTGTTACATAACAACACTTCTTTTAAGTTGTCAGCCGGATACCTGAGAACATTCTTATCAGCATGGCCTTGAAAAGTTTTTGTAAAATGGCTCTCTCCCCATCTTCCTCCTCTTGCAGGAAGAAGACTTCCAAAAGAGACTCTTGAGAAAAATTCTAATTCTAAAGGTGAACCGAATTTCACATCATTTAAACCAGTTTCAATTAAATGGACTTTTGCCTTACATGGATTAAAGGAATTCAGTGACAGCCTCACGTCCACATAGGAGTGAGGATCAAGCACTACAATTCTCCACATTCGTAAGACCCACATGCTCTATCAACAGCTGTATCTACACCAAATGATGCTCTTCTCATGCACCAATTATGAACTGTCAGAAAATATACATGTAATCCTTCATATCAGGACCTATTAATGCAATTTTTAAATACCTCGTGGTAAGCTGCAGTCGTTATCCTAGGGGCTTTATGTACTGGAAGGAGAAAAACTCTTATAGATTATCAACACCACAGGCTCCATGAATATAGTTTTTTTTCAGGAGATCATACACAAAATAAACACCACTTTTATTAAACCCGGGACACTGGACTTTACCAGAGCTAAATTTGTTGTGCTTCTGTCTGTGAAGTAATTGATTTCTAAGCCTAGGTCCAATTTTGTGTTAATTACCTTTAGTAAAAACAGTGGAGCACCCCTCTGACCAAGGCAAACCGCACAACCCATTCCCAGCTACCAGCACCAAACCACACAGCAAAACCCACTGCAGAGGAAACCCCAAACTCTGTGAAATGCCATGAGGTCACCTGGAACGAACTTTTAGGGCCCCAACAGAAAGCCATGGAGGAAATAAGACTGCTAGCAGGGCAGTGATTCAGTTTTGCTTTTCTGATATTTGGGGGTGCCTATGTGTAAGGGGAGGGAGAGAGAGTGAAGGAAAGTAAAGAGGGGAAAACTGTAGCAGTGTAGAGTGTAATACAGTACACTCCTGATGAGTAATAGTTTCAGCAGTAGAGTATAAATACAGTGTACTCCTAATTAGTAGTAGACTGTTCAGTCTGTTATCCAAATAACTGTAACTAAAGGTTGAATACTTTTCTAAGGTTTTTTCTTAGCATTTAATATAGCAGAAATTAGAAGAAATAAGATATTTGCAAAGCAGGAATCTGCAAAGTGCAGGCATCCTTCACAGACACTGACTGTTTAATTTCCTGTGGGGGGGTCTGATCTAAACCCGGCAAGTTGCAAGCATTTACTTGTTTGTATTTTGGTTTTTATAATAGCGCAGATTTCTGCTTTGCAAAAAAGCCATGCTTGGAACATGTGGTAAATAAAATACATTTTCCTTCAGCCCTTCCTGAAAAGACTAGTATAAACCATGAGAAGTCAACTGCTCCGTAAAAAGGAAAGAGAAACGCAAATTGTCAGGGCGAGGCTTTGCACACACCTTGAGTTCACCAGGCTCCAACGCATGCTGAATGAAGCCATCACGCCAGTTCCTGGATCACCTTACTGGTCTCCTTGGCTTTCTTACACGTGTACAACCATTTGATTATCCGAGCATTGCGCTCAATCACAGAGGTGCTGCTGGGGACCTGCTCCGTGAGCTCGTCCTCCAGCAGCCCCTCATCCCCGCTGTGCCTCGTGAACTCACTCTCCGATGTTGCCACACTGATGCTGCGGATCTTGAAGGAGACATTGTCAGACACCACAGAGAAGTTCTCTCTCCCAAGATCCTCAATGACCTCCTGCTCCAGGCCACAGTACTTGAAAAATGTTTCAAACTCAGCGAAGGACTTGGAGTAGCGAGAGCTGATGTCTGACTGGGAGCGATGGAGACCTCTCCTCTTCACCTCCTTGACCTCTTCAGGAGGTGTACTCAGTTTTGAGGGTCTCTCATGCTCTTTTGTACATACCCCTGCCCCTTCAGTGCCCACAGCGATAGTCTGCACCGTTCCATGGTCGCTTGGCTCATGGTCATCATCTTTTGCTGAGAGAGGCTCATTGCTCTCGGTGGCTGTGATGTCCTCCATGACTCTGGGCAACTCAGGGGAAGCCAACTGCTTCTCCTTTATGGACCCATGGAAGATCCTCCTCACCAAGTTCCCCCGTGAGCTGTCCTGGCTTTGACCTCTCCCGAGCTCACATTTCTGACGGTAGATCACCAGGGAATCCGGCCGCATCTGCCTCTTGGTGCTGCGCCTGGCGATGGGGGGGCCGTGCTGCAGGGGGGCTCGGCAGGAGCTCACCGCCTCGCCCAGCTCCAGGGGCTTCGCGCCCGTCCCTCTGCCCAGGTCCCTGCTCGCTGCTTTGCTCTCCACGGAACAGGTCTCGCTGCTGCTCTCTGAGGCTGAGCTGAGCGCGATGACGGGATCCTGCCTGGTGCTGATGACCTGCTGGCTCTTCACGTACTTGGCCTTATCGGCGGCCAGTCTCTCCACGGCACTTTTCCTGCCCGGCTTGCCGGCCTCCAGCTGCCTGCGGAGGTACTCGGGCCCCTTGTTGAGGAGCCGCAGGGGGAGGGTGGAGTGGAGGTCGGAGATGGCGTGCATTCCCACGGCCCGGGAGAGTTCAGCTGGCATAGCAATTTCAGGAGCACGGATCCTGCTTCCAGTCCCGAGAGGGAAGTGGGATAAGAAGAAAGANCAGCGGCCCGGCCCCCGCCACCTCCCGTGGCGCTGGGGCTCCGGGGCAGGGCGCTGCGGCGGCGCGGGGCGCCTGCTCCGACGCCGGGGCACTCGGAGGGTTTGCTCCCCTCAGAACCATCCTCTCCCGGGCCGCCGCTTGGGGACGGGGCGCTGCTTGAGGGCCGGACCCGGCAGACCCCAGCGCATCTTCCCTCCGGGGGGCACCACCTTGCGCCGCTCCTTTCGCGGCCCTTGCGCGGTGCGTTCCCGCACGGGCTTTCACTGCCCGGCCGTGCCGAGCGCCGCGCTTTACCGGGAAACCTTGGAACCATCGGGAAAGGACGGGACGGGCTTCCAGAGCACAGCGGCAGAGCAGAGTCCGGGCGCGCCGGGCGGGCAGCACAGCTGTGCCCCCAGCTGTGCCCCCAGATGTGCCCCCAGATGTGCTGGCGGCATCCTGCCCTTCCCGGGGCAGCGGCAGCAGCAGGGACGCGTTTGTCCCTGGCCCACAGCTGAGCCGCGGCTGTGTGAAGTGAAAAGTGAAGTGGAATGGCCTTAGTCTGAACTGCGTGTCACAAATCTTTGCCCTTCAGAAAAATAGGGCAGGATTCCTATCTGGGGCTGGCAATTCTGAACAGGTGGGACAGAGCCATTGGCTGTAATGTAAAGTCCCAAAATTTAGACTTGTAAGTCGTAGGTAATCACCTGGGGCAATCCAACTTTAACTCGTGATCTCATGTGAGATGCACTGTAATAACTGAATTATAGATAACATTTGTTCTAATACAGGGAACAAAAGCCAGTTTATACCTGCAGGTTTTTTTCATGCATTTTTTTACTGGTTTGGCTTTGTTTTAATTTGTCTATTACTTCTGGGTGAATACTAGAATGCTTTTGTGGTGATTGGTTCATGGTTCATCTTTACAATCACTAAGTTGTAGCTAACAAGTTTAGAAAGGAAGAGATGAGCCTCCCTGTCCTCGTTATGAAGTTTCAGGGGACACCACTTTGCTACCAGCAAGGTTCTCTCTGTGACAAGAGAAAGGTTACGATCAACCCTGGAGTCAGAGTTTGGGCTAGCTCTTCAGTGAAGACCTTCTTAGAAACACACAAAACAGAAATATGCTCCTGCCAGCACGGTTCAACTGCTGGTTTTCCCCTTAATTTTACATCATCTTTATTTCTAGACACGTAGCTCTGAACTCCAGAAGCCCCATAACACATACAACTGCCTGTTCACAGCGAGGATCCCAGGTATGATGCTTGCCTGAATCATGACTGAAATTTGTGACAGGCCTCGAGATCACTTAGGGTGAAATTCTTGTTGATATGTAGAATGGGTGCAGTTTTTTGACAAAGAACTTTTTTTTTTCTTTTACAGGTATACAAGTAGAGCTGGTTCACGTAACAACTTACCTAAAAATCAATATTCTCGAAAACTGAGAGACAATAATAAAAGTTTGAGCACAGTTAATTACTAGGGAACTCTTTCCTGTTAAAATACACACACAGATGTGTAAGAGTGTAGTTAATATCATTACATATTTCAATCCTTCATTGGATGCTGGGCTTATAGAGAAGGCTGATGTCTTCTGACAATTAATCTGAGCAATAAGCTGATAGATGTAATGAATTTATTAATGAGATACTAAGGTTTCATTCCCATATTGACAAATCTGCCTTAATTTTTTCCTTCAGCAGTTTCCTTGGAGTTGTATAGCACTGAATAATGTAATAACACATATTCACATTTCTCCTTGCATTTTAATTTGTGTTTGTTCCAAATTCTAGTGTCTTGTAGAAGCTTTAAGAACTTAAAAAAAAAAATCATTTGTTTGCATTCATTTGAAATAATAAGAAAAATGAAAGCACACGAGTATCAGTAAGAGGGATCTTATTAAACAACCACAATTCATTTCTTTATCAAAGCTGTTCATTCACTCCCTGCAATATTATATAGCTATTCTCAGTGGACAATAGCTTTGTGTTTAGAGTTGATACACAAAACCATTTTAAAAACATTGGTTTTGATGGGAAAAAAAAGCGTTTAAACATTAAAAAAATTTGATATATTTTCCTGTCTCTTAAAATGACCTTGGCTTTAAATGCATGCCTGAAAGACTTGATGGAATATTTTCATTTTTCAGACAGTTTCATCCTCGTCCCACTGACAAAAGTAAATGTGGGTTTTGATTTTCCATGAAGTGCATGTCGCAAGAAATTTCTCTTGAAAAATTGCAACAGTAATTTCCAGCTGACTTTCCAGATATGTGAGATACCTTTCCCTGAGAATCCTGGGTGATGACAACAGCATTTAAAGGGAAGAAGAGTCTTCCCAGGGTCAGAAAACATTGCAAGCAACAAATTTCTGTCTCCCTGTAGTGAGGTACATCAATATAGCAGCTGCACAGTTAAGTGATATTTTAAATATATTTAGGTCACATATTTTAAAACTTAAATGCATTTCAGTTTAAAATATGATTCTCTGATTTGAAGTACTTATATTTGCATTTCTTGGAATTATATTTATGGATACACTCTTACAGTATTTAAAGAAGAGGGAGCCATTGCATGTCTTCCTTCTGGAAAGCAGAGAGAAAGAGAGTGTATTATGAGAGTCCCAAGCAAACCACCTTTGCCCCTGTCCCAGAACAGGCTTGCAGATAATGAAATGGAAATAAAAACGGGTGCAGCAGCACCCATCCCTCAGCCTGTCAGCTGCCATCAGTCTCCCTCTGGCACCAATGCATTAGCCAGAGGTAAGAGAGGCAAGCCCTGCTCACACTAAGCCTGAGCTGACACAAAGAGCTTTCCCACGGCAGGAGAGTCCTACAAAACACCTTTGAGTCAGCTGGCATTTAAAGTCATCACGAAACAGAAAGCAGTTGAATTTTATGTGGGGTAAGAAAAACCACTTCTCCCTGAGTTTTTATTAATAAGGGATGTTTTCAGAGCACAGCTAGAGTCTGAGCTAGAAGAAAGCCAGAAACAGGACTGGTACAGTGGCACTGCAAGCAAACAGCAATGTGTGCAAAGCTTAGGTCATTGCTGCCACTGCTCCCACCCCATTGCCAGTGTCAGTGACACTCTCATTTATAGCGGTCAGAGGTCAAAAATGAAGTGGTGGCAGTGGGAGGTAAAGGCAAGGAGGAAAGAGAAAGGGGAGCTCAAGCCCTAACAGAAACAGGACACTCCCATTTTGGAGACCACCAGAACAACTGTGTCCCAGGACTGAGGTTTCTACCCCCAGCAGCTCTCAGTGCTGAGTGCAGGTGTTGCAGCCCACATCAGGAGGTGATTCACTTCCACTGTGACACTGAGTGGTGCCACTGAGTGTCCTGTTGGCTGCACTGGGGGGATGTAAAGCAGCCTCAACACAGAAATGAACAGCTTCCAAACAGCTGTCTCCAGTAGGGAAATTTTAGGTCTTTCAGCATGAAGTCAGTGACTGCACTGATTCTCTCAGATTCACACAAGAGAAGATACAGGCATGCCTGTACATCTTCAGGCAGAATTTTAAGACTCTGGGCTTGAGCACTGTGTGGCAGAGGCAGACCCACATCACTTGTGTGTCTTCTTTTAGCCTCTCCCACCACTGCCAGACTGCTTAGCATCCTTTTCCACCATTGTGATTTTGGGTTTTTTTACTTCATTAAACAGCTTGGCATCTTAATCAGAAAACATCTTCCTCCTAAAGTCAATCCCGCTTGCTCACAATTGTCATTAGTGGGCTTCATTTTTTAGTAGAATTTTGGAAATTCACCCCAGGGGCACCACTTTCCAGGCTGAACAACCATCATGGAGCTCAATGGGACTGTGAAATTTACATCACAGTGATTCATGGCAACATATGGGGAGCCTTATTAGAACAAAGAGCAGAAGAGAAGTGATGGAGTATCACAGTGGAAGCAAGAGATGAAAGGGAGAACAAATGCAACATGCATTACACCAGGCAGTTACAATGGGGAACGTGCTTGCCATAGCATGCTTTTTTTCCCTTTTTATGCCTTCTTGTCCCTGCAGTACATCTGAGCCTATGCTAATTCCTTTTTTCATACACCTCTCACATGCCTAAAATGTAAAAATAAAATAATCCAACCCAGGTTTGGTGCCTAACATATTTAAGCATGTGTTAAAATACTGAGATTGAGTATTTTGATATGAAAAGGCTGATATGTTTATCATGCTGTTTGATCAAATTCACTGAGTAATTTGGAAAGGAGGGGAAGAGCCAGAGTTTTCACAGTAAAATGCAACTATGATGCTGTAAAGGAAATAAGTCACTGAACTCCCAGAACAACTCTGTTTGATCCTGAAAGGGATTCCTTGAATTTTGAATTGAGATACTTAATGAATGAACGCATGTTACATGTGTTAAAATAAACTCCACACTCAGAAAAAGGTTCTTAATGTTGCTTCTGTTGTGTACGAGTTGGATAAATGTTCCCACAGGGTTCCCCATAGGCCTAGTCATAGCTTGCAGCTGTAAAACTGCCACTCAGTGGTTTCAACACCCTTTACCAACCAACCAAACTCACACATAGTCACTTCACCCAACACAGGGATGGGTCAGGGCACTTCTTATATACTTTATGAATTTTATAGGCTGCATTGCTGCAATCACCAGCATATTTTTCCACAAAGTTTTCCTCTGTAAAGGTCCTGCTAGCCTAGTCTCATGTATAGTTACCGTTGATCATAGAAAAGACTTTTCACCTAATCTAAAGCTAAAACCCATAAAGGGTTTAAAGCCATCCCTGATGTTTCAGGGAACTTCTAGCATCTGTGTGTCACCTCTTTGCTGTCTGCTTGCCTGGCAGATGCCTAAAATAATCAGGGCAAAATTTTTCCTGCTGCTGTGCCAAGGCAGTAGATGCCTGTCTGTGGGCCCAAGCAGGTGAGAGATAGAGCACACAGGTTTGTTCCGTGAATTCCGCTGCGTATTCACAAACGGGCAGATTAGCAAGTACACGGAAGGTCACTGATTACTGAACTTCTGACAGAGAATTGCCTGTTGTCTGTTACATATCATTTTTATCATGGTAGTTGGGGTACTCGCCTATGAGGTGTGAGAGACAGTCTTCCCCTCCCAGATTTGCAGCAAACTTTCAAAACTGGATTTCTTGCTTCCCAAGACGGCAGTTATAATGTGGGTCTGTAGTTCATTGTCACTCAGATTCTCTTGCTGAAAACATGCACATTTTGCTTGTCTAATTAGAAATTTACTGAAGGTAATGGTCAGAAGATATTCATTCTATAGTCTAGTGTGCATGCACCTAGGAAGTTCATGGATTTTTAGTTACTCTTGTAAAGTAGAAGGATTTATCAGGGAAGGTTGAAAAAGTCTCACCTTCAATGTTGTTTAAGATGTTCACTGGAGGTGTGCATTCAAATCACAGAATGGTATCTGAAAACTTCATCTCTTCTACCATACTTGCTGACATGCTCTTATAAGCTCTCCCAGTCTCATTTTCAATGATACAGACTTGAGTTTAGAAATTAAACAACAGGATATGTTCATATTTGAAAATCCCAGTGATGCACAGGAACCAAACAACACTCAGAGCAGTCTACAGACTTTTGAATGTGTCCTAACAGCTTATGCAGGTATTGCCCCATTCAGACCCTGACTGCTGGAAATCCCATTCCCTATTGGTCTTATCCATTTTCTGTAGAGTATATGAAATGTTTACAACAAGTAATGAGTCAATAAACTCAAAATTTTTCTATTAAGACAGAAATTCTTTGACATTTTCCTTGAGAGAATGCCCATCAAAGAGCTCCTTTTAAATGTAACTGAATAAAATTGTCCAACACTGTGATGGACACAGCTCCCAATGTTCAAAGAAACCCATCTGTCAAACACCTAAACACTGGAAATATCATCAAAGGAGCACAGTATCAGAACCTGGAATGAATGGATACGTATAACACGTGAAGTCTGTCATCTTCTGTCTAAGGTTTTAATAGCAAATTGGATGACATCATGATGTGTCTTTCCCAAGGATTTCTTGTAGTCTCTCTGAAGATGCAGCTGGCAGTTGTTCATATTTTCTTATGAAGTGATTGTAAATTTAAGGCTCTGTCCTTGTGAAATCTATGGAGAACAGACCAGTGTTTTATCTGTACTTCCTATGTATTAATTTGGGGCAAGAAGAGCTCTTGCATGGTCTCTCTAGCAGAGTCATTGGCAAGTGAAGTCTGCATGTTGTCTTTCCACAGAAGCAGTCAGTGTTTTTCATTGCTGAGATACCTTGTGCTTTTCTATGATGTTTCAGTGCTTAGAATCTTTCCCAGATCCCTAAGGATGTGGGTTTGCAGTTCAGTTCTTGATGGACATGTGATAATTAAAGGAGACTGTTGGAATACAGGCTGTCTAAGCACTCCAAAGGCTGATTGTTTTTTTACTGTTTAGGCACAATAAATATGCAAATATAGGAAAACTGATAAATGTGCTTGTATGTATTAATGCAGCTTTTTTGCTTCCCCTTTCTAATTATTTTCAGGTCTCTTTCAGTTTGCTGATGCAAGAGCTCCTTTCAGAGTTTAGAGGGGAAAATGAACTCATTTATCAAGACAGTTGCCCTGCCAAGGACAAACATTTACATTTAATAGTCATCAGTCACTATACCTCTAAAGGTGTGGTGGTTTGTCCTGTCACTTTCTAAAGGACTCCTGTACAGTTCAGACATAAAAGGCAAATATCTTCCAAGCGTAAAAGGGAGCCTGCACCTGCCCCATCTGTATGTACAGAGGAGATAGGCTATGTCTCCTTAGCCTGGCTTTGGGAATCAGCACAGGCTATTGGCTATTTTCAACTATCTTATTTGGCTAACTGCTGAGTTAAATAGTGCAGATGTTGTCAAATCATGTCTGATTTAGTCTTGAGATCAGAGAATAAATCTGAGCCCAAAGATGCAATTCTGAATCCTCACTAAAAATTCAATTAATTGTCTGTTTGACCTTCTCTAGATATTCACCATGACATGCAGCAGTTCTATGCTTAGTCTAATTGTGAGTTGGACTGAGTTTATTTGATAATATTCAGCTTTGATTTAGGAAGATGAGTAATTTTCTGTTACACTAAAGCATTATGTTTTAACCAAGCTGGGCAACATCTGTGTTACAAGTGGGTTTTCTGACACAGTTGTTTACATGGTGAAATCGAGCCTTGTCTTGCCCTTTGCATTTCAGAGTCCTTCTAAATGCACCCCAGCATGACCTCAGCTCCACATAACAACAGAAGAAAATTCACAATACTCTTGCAATGACCTGACTACAAATTCTTGATGTACATGAATTTATCTTGAAAGTCATAACAGATTTGTTCTAATCTGATTGACTCTGAAAATTAAATAACATCTTGGATAAAGAGAGTAAAATAGCTTAGCTGTTCTGTATCATTATATGGATTCCAAAGCTATACAAAACAAATAAACATAAGCCCCAGTATTCAAGCTTCATTAGGTTTATGTTGCAACAGCTACATTAAACAAAATTACAGATTCAGTAAGATCTTATCATAATGATGCAGCAGCTGCTCTGGGCAGGGTCACATATTCTAATATGTGATGTCATCTAATATGATATTCTAATTTGTAGGTTTTTCTAGGAAACAATAATCCAGACCTCTTCCATGAGCAGGTCCACCCCTGCCCTGCAAACTTTAAGTCAGGTGCTGGCAAGATGCTAAACCCCATCTGAAAAAGTAGATTCAATGAACAGAAAAGGCTGGAGATTTTAATCATTCATCCCATATGACTATTCAGTGTCCATCCAGGAATTTACCTGTCAGAAAATGTTTGTCTACCTATTTTTTGTTATTTTCCCTTTTTACAAGTACAGCTGGTACAGACATCTTACTTATGGCACCCTCTCTATAAACTCATCCATATGTTTAAGTCTTTCTAAGATGACTTTTACAGACAAATATAAAAGAGGAAAAGCTTCCTGGATTTCTGAAGTAGATGCCAAGGCCATTTGGGCTTCACTAGAGCTTGAGTTGCAAGGTGGTGAACGAAACTAAGGGATGGGTTGTGACCTGATGTGTGTGAGGGGTCAGGGAGGGAAGGTGAGCACTCGTTTCAACACTGGCTTTGCTCTGGAGCCTCCAGTCACCCTTCTGCAGAACAGGCAAGTCCCCTAGGTGCTGCTCAGAGAGATTCCCCCCAGAGCCACTCCAAAGGGATACATGGAGAGGGCTCCCCCAGGTGTGGTTCCTTCTGCCCTCAGTGTCCTTCACCCTACACCCTCAGGCGTGCAGCGCGTGGTCTCCAGCACAGATAGTTCATCCTGTGGAGCAAGCACAATCCTCACTTTTCAGATGTTTTGGACAAAATGACCCCTCAGCCACTCACAGATGGTAATTATGTCTCAGAAGTAACACAGGAGTCTGGAGCAGAGGTGTGGGGCGGGTGTAGTTTGGCTCTAGGAGTGGTGTGGGTACACACAGGGTATCCTCAGTGCCATGGTCTGCTTTCACTTGCCAGTGTCCCTCTCCAGCGTGGGCACTGGGGCAGCCCAGGACCACGTCCTGAGGGATTTGGCAGTGTGGGCATGGCCTACGGGCATGCTTCGGAGTAAGTGGAGCCAGCACAGGTCACACGATCAGAGGGAAATTCATGTTGAATTCAGGTCTTCTAGTCCAGGTCTCCAGTCCAAACTCTTCCTCCAAGCAGGCTCAGCTGTGAGATCAGGGCAGGTTATGGCCTAGACCAAAAAACAGTGTTGTGGGGAAGGATTATATGAAGACCTATAAGATTTGGCAGAACAAGACAAATAAGGCAAAAAAAATAATAGTTGGTAATATGATATTTTTGAACACCTATTTAATTTCCATTCTTAATGTGATCCATTCATTTAGTTTTTCTATATAGATTTTAGGCTTCTGGTTTTTGTGTTTAACTGGTCTGTAAATTGCCTACAACATCGTTAAGCATAAAATAAAAAGATTCTAGCAATATTAAAATCAACTGATATACAAATAAATGTGATATGCTATTTACTTACAGTCTAAAGTAATTATTTATCCCCACTGAAAATGAGACTTCACTGGAGAGAAAAACAACTTCAGTTTATTGTTCTTTGACTTTGAATAGTGAGTCTCTATTATTTTAATAGCAGCTGAACTTAGAGGGAGCCTGTAATGTAGGCCTAATAGAACTCATTTCTTGTTCTGAAAGAATAACTGCAGATAGTATTTTAAATTTCTCCTAGAAAATTGCTTCCATTACCTCATCTGCGAAATCCACTCAAAAAATCCCTCCCCCCCAGAAAAACCCATTTTTAAAATATTTTAATGATTAGACTTGTGGGTTTTTTTCTCTTTCACATGAAATTAGCTCAGCTGGTTAGAACATGGTGCTAATAACCATGCAAAGTTGTGGGTTCAATCCCTGCATGGGTCATTCACTTAAGAGTTGGAATCAATGATTCTTCTGCATCCATTCCAACTCAGAATATTCTGTGATTCTGTGAAACTATTTGATTAGTCTATTGTCGTGTTCAGGATCTGTGTCAAAAATTTTGTTAAAGGGAAGAAAATAAGGATTAACACACAAATGCAAGTCATGCAGTATGTTGTAGAATAAAAGTTAGTTGAAATCCTTGTTCCTTTGGTTTAAGACTGATGCAAAGTAATGAATGAACAGATAATATGGTAATTCAGATTAGCATTCTGGATTACCAGAGAAAATATACTTCCAAAGCACCATAATTATTAAGTTTTCTAATCTGGGGGTTTGTGCACTGTGTGTGGTTCTCCCATTAACCCCAAATACAGAGCAGATTTGATCCATCCAATTTTGCAGAGCTGAGCATTCAGCCCAGACGGAACTAAAGCCATTTCACAGGAGGTGAAAGCTGTGTGCAGCCAGGCACTGGAACACAGGGTCACACAAGATATGAGTCTCCCCTTGGGCTTCCTGGTGCCCCTGTGCAAGGTGCTGGCCCACAGCACCAAGCATAGTCAGCCCTGGCTCACGGTGAGGGGTGACGGGGCAGTGCTTGGACTAGCACATCTCTTGTCCTGAGCTAAACCCATCTGGGGCTGGAAAAGCAAAGTCCAGCCACTGCAGATATTTTGTGGAATGGGGGCAGCTCTCCAGGGGACAGAGCAGGACCCTGCATCCACCAGAGCCCTTGCAATCCCAGCACTGGCTCTGGCTTCACGTGTTTCATGTGGCGCCTGGAACTGACCTTTATCTGATTTCAGCAGAGACAACATTGCTGAACCATTTGTGAATCACTTGACGCTTGCACAGACTTGTTGAAAAACCAAAGTCATCTGCCAGACCACAATATTCCTGGCTTTTCTTTCCTTCCCTCGTGAGACTGCTGCTTCAGCCAACTGAAATTATGTGAGCATGGCAGAGGTGAAGAGACAGGCCAAGATGGTGAAAAATAATTGTGTTCTTGTAGGTTTCCATGCAAAAATGAAGGCTTTCTATGTATCAGTGAAGCTGTAAACAGCTCCAGTTCCCACTGGCTTCAGTCAGAGATAAGGACACGAAGCATCAGGCAAGTTTGTTTGCTCAGAGATACAATCACTCAGGAAATAAAAATAACTTGCATCCTGTCAAGTTAGTGAAAGACATCAATGCTCAATGAACCTTTACAAAGGCTTTTGAAAGGAGATAAATAGTGTAAAGAGCTTAACTTATTACTTAACTAATTATATTTTATTTTTAAATAATTTAAAGTGAATGAATAAGTAAAATATAATTTAATATTTATTTAACCTTTTTAGAAGCTTAAAAGTACTGTAGACAAAATATGCACACATTAGTTTGCTGTTGTCTTATTTGAGAGGTTTATGTTTTGTTAATACTGTCTAGGCATTCCTAACACTGAATATAAAAATGGATACAACATCAGAATGTGAGGTTGCATCTCTGAGCTTCAATGTCAGAGCTTTGCTTTGTATGCTTCTATACAATTTTTGAAAAGGCTGACATTATGCATTGGTCACTAAGTTGCCTTACTATGATTTAGAAGATTTTAGAGATCGAAAAAGGATGATTAGCAAGGATATCAGCTGGCAAAATCAACTTCCAACTCCATACTGCTCTGCAGAGCAAGGAGAAAAAAAAAAGCACAAAATCTTTCTTTTTCTAGACAAGAAATGGAGATAACAGGCTATGTTTTTAATGAACACTCAAATCTTTTTACACATAATTTTAAATGGTGGCACTTCCAAATCCTTCTGCTAGCAGAGCTGTTACCCAGTGAGGGTCCTGTGTTACTAGCTGGTGAGTGTAAATACAGCACTAGTACAGCTCACCCCTTGGAAGGCACCTCATGAAGGCTGTGGTCTGCATCTGCCCCCCCACCTTCCTAACAGGGCTCACCACTCTCCAAAGCCAGCACTGACCTCTTCAGTGAAGAATGCATTTTCCTCCATATGGTTATGAATTTTCCTTCTGTTGGAAACTGGAGTGCCATTTATATGAACAATATTTGTCCTGCATCATGCTGATGGTCTGACCAACAGCCCTGGTGTGCACTGCACACGTGTGAAGCCTGGCCCACAGCATGGAGCTCTTTGTGGCTCAACACAAGAAATGACAGCAAAGCACATGGAAATGGTCGGGGGCTGTGTTCTCCAGTACAACAGCAGCAAGGGTTTGCTTTCTTTGCCAGCAAGACACAGCTGAGTTGCTCAGTGGAGCTCTGCATGGCTTGAGGTAAGGAGTATTAGATTACCAGCAAAGTCATTGGACTAAAACGTTGCGCTGGGAAAGGCTGAAATGCATTTACCTACATAATGTGGTTGGTATTTTATCTTAGAGCACACAAGGCCTGCTGTCCATCTTTTCCACTCCCTTCTCCCTCTCAGCTCTCTGTTATCATTCCCCCTTGCTTCCCACTGTCCCTCCCTCACTGCTGTCTTTGGCCAAGCATTCAGCCGCCTGCAGGGGAGGTGGCCTCTCTAATCACGTTTGTGCTAATTGGGGCCTGATGAGAGGCATTTGCTTTCCCCTCTGTGCTGATGGCTCCCCAGCTGGGGCCCTGGCTGGCTCTGCTCTTTCCCTGTGTCTCACTGTTCCAGGAGGACAGCAGATGCTCCCTACTCATGGAGCAAACATGCTGGCTGCCCTCCCTGCCGTGTCACAAACCAGCTTGTGCACCATGCCAGGACACTTGGAGTCCTCCACCATCATCCTGCTCCTCAGGAAGAGCCCCATGCTGCAAAATGATAATTTTCTCTCACAGAAAAAAACTAAACAGTTGTGTCCTGGTCTCAGTGCTCAAAGCAGGAACCCTGCAAGGATAGATAGCATCTCTATTGAAAAATGCACACACATAAAGCAGAGATTGCTGTGAAAATGTGTTGGGTCTTTTTTTTTTTTTTAACAGTAATTAACACAGTTTCTGAAGAGAGCCATATCTGACGGCTAAGGGCAAGGCAGGACCTCATTCACATAGAGCTCAGTTACAGGGGTAACCCACTGGATTTCTGTATCAGTTTTTATTCAATTCAGTCATGGGATTTTCTACCCAGTCTCCTGATCATCTCCTTTTACTGCACTTTGGTTTTTACTTTGGTGTGATGTCAGATTTCCTGGATGGGGTCATATTTGATAGAAGTAGCAGGGCACCCTACATCCCAGTTATTGACAGGCAGTCGATGGGACCCGGTCCAGCCTGGGTGGCAGGTTGGTGGATGTGCTTCCCGTGGGCTGTGCTGACTGCTGACCTCACCCACATGTCCCCCAGAGCAGCCAGTTGTGGCATGCCTTTGCCCAAGATGGTAACAAGAAACTGACCTCCAGCCTCTTGTTTCTATGGCCTGACAGAGCTTGTCCCCCTTTTCCTGGCTGTGGACACGTTTATGTGTGTCTGCTGTAGAGGGAGAGCATCTTCAGGGCCTTTCCAGAGACTGCAGCAGCATTATTCTGCTGGAAGCAGGATGCTGCCAGGGACTCCACACTCACTACAGCTGCAATCCAGTTCATCCTCTGGGTGCTTTCTTCACTCCTGAAGGATAATTCCTTCCTGGGGCCAGATCTAGTTTAAAAACAATCTATGGGAAATTTTGACTTCACTGTAAGAATTCACGGAGGTTTTGTTTTGCTTACAAGCAGAGGAATGTGAAGTTGGTGGTCTGTAGTGCACTCTTTGTAGAGCAGGTTGTGGCCATTTGGTCTGTGGTCACTGAGAACACTCACAGAGAGACCCTGACAGCTCCACCTTAAACAGGGCCTGATGCCAGTTTCTAACAAGCCAGCAGAAACAATGAGTTTTTGTCAAGTACGAGTTCTCCTGAGCATGGGGGTTGGAAAAAGAATAGTGGTAAAAGAGAGAAAACTGTTATTGGAATGTTTTTAATCTTAAAATATTGCAAGTGGCTTTAATCACTGTATCAACTGCATCAAAGAAACTGAGGTTAGTAGAAGGCACTGAACACTCCCTCTGAACAGCTCTTCCTTTGAGCTGTTTATCCATGCAGTGCTCTGCTGGAATGCAAACAGCAGAAATAGTATCTGATTTCTGCAAAGCCCACTTAAGATGTATTATGTTGTCAAGGCAGATTGGTAAACTAGCTCTTTCTGATCAGGACCTGTGTGTTTCACCTTAAATCTTCAAAACCTGGCATGTTATCTGAGGGGAGAAACCATCACTTAGTCCACTTTGTCCTCTTCTCCATTGTGCCTGCAGTAAGCCTTCCACTCAGGAGAGTTTGAAATCCTGTGATCGATACATTTTTAATAACCTACTATGTATCCATATGCACTGACTCTGTGGCTGGATTCCTTTCACCTAACAGTATCAGTGGGGTTCAGCAAAGGACAAAATGTTATGTCCCCACGAGTGTCCCCAAGTAGGTGCCATGAGCCTAAATTGTGCCCATGGCCAGTGGAGGTCTAGTCAACACAATCACTCGACAATTGTGTGGGTCACCCTAAAGCCCACCTAAGTTCAGATGCTTAGATGTAGACTTCTGCATCACTTGAGCTGCCTGAGGGTCAACCCGTGGGACGTCCAGCTGCTGATCTGGAAGGAAATTGGTGCTCTACAGGATATGTGCCATATTTGATGGCTCCATGATGCCACTTTATACATCCTGTTGTGACTCAAATGACACCAGATGCCTATGCATGGGGAACTCAGTTTCCTTGTAACACCAGCATGATAGACTTCTATATTCTAACTGGTTCCCTCTCTGTTCCCCTGTTGCTTGCTGGTGACACCTCTTTTATTTCAAGATGAAGTGTGTCTTGTAATATTTCTTTTACTGCATCAGGATTGCCCAGGTCATGGGCTTCCATGCTAATTGCTGCAGCTTTTCCTGGGAATATGTCTGCTCTAGGAGGGGAGCAGCCTGCAGAGGATAATAATTGGGTGTAGCTCAGGTGTTGTGTGGAAAAGGCTCTCGAGTCACAGCCTGTTCCCACACCACTGCTCCTGTCATCTGACTACACTTTGCCCTTTGGTCAGGACTTTTGGCAGTTTTGTAATATGTCCTTGGTTGATACTGTGGCCAAGTTCACCAAGGGTGTGGCATGGGCAGGGTTAGTGCACTCCTGTCTGAATTTCTAAAAAAACAATGTTCAGAGAAGGTAAATTTCAGCAAACAGACATAATGGCAGTATAATAGCCATTGTTTTGGTTTTTTGTTTTGTTTTGTTTTGTTTTTTTTTACTGGATTATCCTGAGTTTAAAACAGAAGCATTGACAATTAAACAGTCTTGCAGCCTGTGGACTGTCAATACTAAAATAATCATCTACACTTTTCTCTGCCACGTGTTTCCAGGTATGGCTGACCAGCTTGGAAACTCTCTAGAGTGTTTTTTGCTGTAAGGGTCTGCCTGCATTGGAAAGGTATCATCACATCAAGATGTGAATTTGCAGTGCCAGTAGCAACATAAGGGTTTCTTCATTTGAACAGCCTTGTTCCCTATCCTGGTCACGTTTAAACTGATGGTCAGTGTACCCTCTCCATGCTTGGTTGGGGCAGACATGGAACTATTTCTGTTCTGGAAGTCATGTAAGTCCATTGCTGCAGCACTGAGCACAAACTGAGGTGCTGACCTGTGCTGACATGCCCTGTGAACTTTGTGCACATTGACTTCATTCATTCCCAAAATTCACTAAGATAAATGAGACAAAGAACTTTTTGAACAAATTGTTGACCTAAGAGTCAGCACAATGTATTATTCTGTACCATCTTCTCATAAAGAGAGTTCCTAGGAGATCTCCAGACCCTGTGTTTCTGGAAGATCCCCGTCACTCTGCTTAGCTGACTGTGAGATAAAGAACTACTTATATGAAAAAAAACAAACCCTAACAACTGTGGTTTGGGAATTTTAAAAGATCACACTCTTCCTAGGAACACCAAGAAGACACTTTGTTCAGTGGCTATATCATAAAAATTATATAGGTTGAGGGCTTCTATAGGAAATTATATAGGTTAGGGCTCCTATACAAACTTTCTTCATAACCAATTCATACACAGCCAGCTGTTTTGCAGATGTGAAAAATGACTTGAGATACTCGTTTTTCTTTGTGAGACCCTGATGGTGGATCTAAGGGAGCAGTTTGTGCTCCTGTGCCTTGTCTTGTGGAAGGCTTAGAATCTGAATCTTGCTGTTTATCCTGGTTATACATTTATATAATGTCCTTTCAGTACACATGGGACTCTGTCTTCTGTCTGTCTCCACTGTCAAGGCTTAAATTTCTGCCTTCTGGTGAAAGGCTTTTTTTTTCCCAGCTGCTTACTCAGTTTGTTGATGGGGCAGGTTGAAGAGGAGAAGCTGCCTTGGATGCAGCAGGGCTGCTCATGCAGTGAGCAATGTTCTGCCTTTTTTGGTTTGCTCAAATGTCTAATAGGGCTGGGCTCTAATATAAGGATAGAATGCAATTGCCTGCTTACACTAAGTGCACATAGAGAAAACGATTATTTTACATTTGGACTTAAGCTCAGCCTTTTTTCCCCAGGCTAATGTGGTTCCTCGTACTCCCAAAACTCTTTCAGAAGTCCACATCATACAGACTACAGTATCTTATATGTTTTGTAGAATGCATTACATCTTGCTTCCTTGAGCTACTATTTTTATGTTTCCACCTTCACAATTTTTCTCTCTGTATTTTGTCCATCCTGAGAAATTGTATATTTTAACAACAAACAAATTAACAAAAATACAAAACCACAATCAAAGAAATAGCTGATGCTTTACATTTGGCTACTTGTTTAGCTGAGTTTCAAAATGATGTGCTAATGGTCTCAAAGTGCTGTCAGTACAGTATGGTGGAGGGTTTTTTTCCCATACTGTTCCATTTTAAATTCTTCATAGTTCTTTAAATTTAAGTCTACTGGTTGAGATAATCCTGTGGAAAACGGAGGATCTTTGGGTAGTGAAAAGCACAGGTAATTAATGTCTTTAAAGACATCATGAGTGAGTATACACAAGAAAGTAAAGAGTGCCAGGAGCTGTTAGTTTGCTAATTATGGCCAGGGTTATTAAAGACATTCTTTGGATAGTTAATTACTCTTTTCTCTAGCTGAAGCCTAACTAGATGATAAGACCACCAAGACTCCATTTATTCTTCTTCTTACATATGAAGGCAATATGCACCTTTAAACAGTGGGCAGACACATACAAATCAGGTAATGGTGCCAGATATTTAAGGATATTTTCCAGTTTCTCCTCGAATATGCTGAAAAATTGAATTGAAAAATGTATAGTATCACCCATAATTAAGTAGGATGGAAACTAGGGTGTTTTCTCTGCCAAATTCATAGGGGAGGTATATAATGGTGATATAAGGTTCACATGAGTGACCTGGTGTGTGAAAGCAGGAGGCTTAATTTAGTGAATACAGGAGAAGAGTGGGTTGCAGCAGCAGATGAAAATGGGTGTATCAGAATCATTTGAAGGACAATACTTGGTGAGACCAAAATCTAAGTATCCTAGTATTCTCCTGCTGGTAGGGTCCCATAATGGGTGCTTAACACACTCAGGAACCTGGCTCAGGGATTCTGCCAGGCACCTGTGTCCCTCTGGTACAAGCACACTTGTTTTCATTAAGGTGTGGGCTGTCTGTACTGTGCTTCTCCTTAACTGTCTGATCCTGTGCTCATCATGCATCTTTCTCTAGACTGTCTGGAGGAATATTTTTGAATGAAATTTTCAGGAAATCTCCTGAACTGCACTCATGAGCAAAATTAAAATAAAAGTGGGGGAAATCAGAGTGTAAGAGCAGATGAGAAACACATGATAACATCAAAGACAGGCTTTAGGAAACGTCTCAAAGAATGGGCATAAAGATTGCAGAAGACCAGGTCTTCAAGCAGTGGAACGCAAGACATCAGGAGTTTGACCCTAACCTAGAATTCCACCAAAATCTGGCACTTATGATGAGATGTTTTAGCCTGGGGCTTTAGTGAAACATGTATTAGTAGGGCATGAAATCTCTGTGGCAGAGGTGATGTCTGTGTTTATTTGCTGTTTTCTATGGCTAACATTTGTGAGTCTGTAGTACCCTTAACTAACCCAGCACTGGTTTTTGGGATGTGACTGAGTAATGGACAGCAGGCTTGTTGTAGAAGTTTACAAACCATTCATAAAGGAAAGGAGCAACAGGAGCAACACATGAAAATAACAACCTAGCTGCTGTTTATTTCATATAGCTACAAACAATACATATTAGAAAATACCAGTCTGTTACTTCTGCAGTGACATCAGGGTCATAAAAGTTGAATGATTATATGAAACTGGAAATAACTTTAAAGATGGTAAATAGAACAATAGCAGTGTACAGCAGATACAGTAACCTTAATCTCTCCATTTTTAAATTTCCTGAAATCATCGATTTCTACACCTCTTAGATAAAAACACAGAAGACTCAAAAAAAAAAACAAAAAACGCTTAGATGGCTAAAAAGCTTAGATGACTCAAACTATGTTTATGTGACATGGAGTGCATCTGGGAAAGGGTCTACGACAATGGAAAGTACCACTGCATCTTGCTTTAGTGTTTCTCAGACCTTATACAGAGTACAAAATTGTGCCAGTACACAACCATGCAAAGGTTGAGGAGCCACTGTTTTCCTGCTACTGTCTTTTACTTGTCACCTGTAGCCCTTCTTCACTCTCCAAAAGTGATAACATTACACAGGGAGAGAAAGATGTTTTTACCCACTGAATCGATTTAACCTACTCTAAATTATATGGGATTTTGTTTTGTTTTGTTTTTTTGGTTTTTTTTAGAGGCTACAGGAACATTTATAATCTCTGCAATCTCAGTGTGGAAAATGTCTCCAGATACACCTCTCTGGCTGGTGGGTCTCCAAAGCAAATCGTGCTAGAAGGAGTATGGTTGTTTTCTGTTCTTTCTGTCTAGTTTCTGGTTTTCTTCTACCTAGGGGGGTATAACTTTCTGACACCCATTTGGGGCTTGGTATTATATTGAAAAATCAGACTTTAAGGTCAACTGAAAATTCTCACTGCTAAAAGGTGGGCTTTTTGCACATTGGCACACCAGATGCATTGCTCTACCACACACAAAAAATTGTGCTCTCACTTAAATGAGTGTGCATGCTCCAGATGTAATAGCTGTCCCTGAAATAACAAATGCACTTAAATTATGTCTTTAGTATGGTCTCATTGACTTCATCGGGGCAGTTCATGTGACTAAAATTAAACAGGTATAGGCACTCCCACAGGTTGCAGTCATCAGGACATCATTACATGCCCCCAGGAACTATACAGCTCTGAGATCAGCTTTCTTTTGCATAAATAAATAACAGTTGCAGGATTAAAAAACGTTTTTAAGAAGGAGAAGGGAGAGTGATGTGGCAGGAAACGGATTTTCCACCTTGACTGACAGATGCTGGAGTGTGAAGAGTGCTGGTATGGGCCTGTTACAGGGGCTCAGGGTCTGCAGCCCTGGCATGGAGCTGCTGCTCTGGGTCTGTTTCAGAGGGTCCAGCAGAGCTCTGTGAGCACAGACAGCATTGCCTGGCCCAGGGCTGAGGCAGCCTGCACAACTTATTGGTAACCAGGGCTGCAGTGATCCTGGCTTCTGTTTTGTTGGCACCTTTACTTTTGACTAGAGGTTTCAGAAGCCTGGGATTTAGCTCTGTCCTGACTTACAAGATGCAGCATCCTTTCCTTTGGTGATTTCTCCATTCTGTATTGTGCATTCCAAAATGCACAGAGTTTTAAGAAAAATTAAAGGAAGAGTCCTCCTTCTTCTCAATTATTTTCTACGAATTGATAGCAGATTTATTTAAATTTAGGGCCAAAATCATGGCCTGTGTCAGCAATTAATTTGGGTTAGCACAGAATGATGTTATGAAGCTCTTGTATAGCCTTTATATAGAGGTAGACTTGGCAGTGCAGTATTAATGGTTGGACTCAATCTCAAGGGTCTTTTCCAACCTAAATTGCTAGGATTCTACACAATCAGGCAAAATGCAGCTACTCTGGCTTACAAAAATGTTATTCTTTGCTACAGGTCAGTTTGTTTGAAAATTTGTCCTAATTGTGGAGATACAGGGACAAGGCCAAAACTTTGTCCTTAAACATGGGTCAAATAGACTTTTAAAATTATCTTTACAATGCAAAGGAGACAGAGTTCAGTGGAAGCTGATTGTTCTGCTGGGGGTGATAAAGGATGTCCCACATGTCTGAAAGCCTCATTCAAATTTATGGGTTCCTCTACCACTGCATTTTCTGTGTAGCCAAAACATTATCAGGTAATTAATAAAAATACTTAAATTCTACTTTTTGAAAGAGTAAACAAGATTCAAAACTGACATTTGAACAGTGCATAGAATACAAACCTTGATGTGGTTTGAATAGACCTGAGTATTATTGGATGTACCCTGTTCAATGCATTGTTTTGACAGTTTATCCCTTGGAGTCTGAATGAGTTGTAACTCTTTTGTACAGAGGCTTTTTCCTCAGATGTTGCCCAAAGGGAATGAAAGATTGGTTTGTAACAGTGGATGGGGAGCTGAAGGTCGGGAGTAAATTCTGTTTACTAAAACATATTCTGGTGCTTAATCTAATCCTGGGTGAGCTCACTCACACAGCAAAGTTTAGGGAAAGAAAGGGAAAAAACCTTGGCAACTTCATTAAAATGATTGGTGGTATGTGCAGGGAAAGAAGAGAAGGACAAAGAAAGGTCCTGCTAGTAGAAGAAGGGTAAATACTGGAGAAGATGAATTTTACTTTCAAAATAATAACTGTGGTCTGGTCAAGTACACCCATAAATCTGTAATATAGCCTAGGATTTCAGAACTAAACCTTTTTTCCTTCCTGAAATAAATTTTTGAGAATATTTCCAGAGATCTTTTTAAGACTCCAATTCAGGAAAAAAAGGACTGGTATGTATAAATTTATTTAGCAAACTGAAATTGTATTTTTCATCCCTTATCCAATTTATTTATTTATACAGATCTTTCTAACACCAGTAAATTGTTATTCATTACCACATGTTACCTTTTTTTCAGGATTGTCCACTGACCTGAAAAGAGTATGGTCTATTAAAGCACCTGTTTGGAGACATGATGCAAGATCTCTGCCCCTATTTCCATTGTTTAAAACAGGAGGCTTTGAGTTTAGTTGGTTGAATCTTTAAAAATACAACATGGGTTATTTCGTACTTTTCTACTAACATGGTGCGTTTTTTTTAATTTTATGAGCATAATGATCACAAAAATTCAGTGGGAAGGACACGGACACCATCCTTAGAAATATGCTGTATAGAAGGTACCTGTGGAAAGTGTCTCTGCCTTCTCCCAGCAGCCCACAGGCACAGTGTTTGTCCTGCTGAGAGGCACTCTCAGAGCCCCATCCAGCCCTGATGCCAGCCCGTGGCAGGTTTGGTCCGTGGCTGCCCTGCCCAGCCTGTGTGCAGCCTCCTGCCACTGTCCTGATGTCTGCTGATTGATGGAATCAGAGTTACACATTGCTGTGGGGAAGGTTTTAAAGGACGTTTTGGTCAAAGTGTAGGTGACACAGATCTTGACGTATTTAGCACGAGGGGAAATGACTGCCGAGTCTCTTGAGAGGCTGCTTTGTAATTGCTCTCACCAAAGCATTGTTATTATCACTATTAAGAGAGCTGGAGCTGAGAAACAGCACTCATTTTTGGGAGCTGGATGTGCAAGGGGAAATGGAGTAAGTAAGGAGATGTCAACGGTTGTCAGCACCCAAATTCTCCAGTGGTGAAAATACAGGAGATGGAATGTTAATTGCTTTCCTGGAAGATGCCTTCTAACATGGGAATTGCTTATATGAGTATTCTGTAGTCCTACAAGCTTTATTTGAAATTCAAAACAAGCTTTTCTCATCAGTGCATACCATCCAGAGTGACTTTTAATTTCATGTTACCCTATAGACTTCCACCAAATGTTAATAAGTGATTGTACACAGCGCAGATTGTACACAGAGTGTTTGAAGAAGCCACCTCAGAAAAGGCTGCAGAACCACGTTGTGCTGTAATTTGTATCGAGATAGTGTCCCGGGATCCAAAATTAATTTGTATTTTTGCAATTTGTTTTCTGTGCGCTTTGCATTTTAAACTACTTCTATATAGGAATCCTTCACTGCCTCAGCAGGTCACAAATATCTGATCTCTGTGGAGGGAGAAGAGATGAAGAGTGGCTGCCCAGCCGTGTGCACACCTGCAGGTCAGGGTGCTGGGGACTGACATGAAACAGGAGCATGTTTGGAGCCAGTTGTCTTAGGCTCTGTGTAGATACCTGATGGCAGATAGCAAGTGAGATAAGGCATTTATAGTTTGAAAGATGAGGTAAACAATGGAAAAAATGAAGACATGCACTCCAAACAGCACCAAGTGTTACGCAGTACCCACTGTACTCACAGCATCACACACACAAGCGACAGCAGGCAGAAGGGATTGCCCTTCTTTGACACTTTGGTTTTCTGCCTGATGGTACCAGCAGCAGAGATCTACTTGTGCTTTGGGGTTCAGAGCCCACCACTCACACCTGGGCTGGCAAGGCTGAAATGAGGGCAGCTAACTGTGAAAAGGAGTTTGAAAAGCACAAGTGTCCCTTGTGCTCTGCTGCCACTGGGCTTGGGTGGGCAGGAGCCCCCAGCAGCCCCCAGCTCTCCTCGCCTTCCTCGCTCTGCCAGCTCCTGGAGGAGCTGTTGCTGCACTGAGGGCAGAGCGAGACACCCCCCACCCCTGCAGCATCCCCACTCCTACAACCATCCCAGACTGCTGCAGCTTTCAAACTCGCCCTGCTTTGATGGATTAAACCTAGTAATAATTTACTGATCCATGAAGCCTGATATTTCATCCGGGGAATGAAAGAGACATTCACAGGATTATGCACTCCCACCATCTTATATCATCAGTCTTCCCTCTGGGTTTTTTCAGGTAGCAGCTATATTGGGATCATGTAGTACATAGAAAACAGGAACTTGAAACTGAGCAAGGCTTTCAAATGCTTAATTTGAAAACAGAAATGAGCATACAATAACATGCAATTTTTCCCGATTTTCATATTCCAAAATAATTAACAGGGATGAAAACAAGTTTATTTTCCTCTTCAGACACCTCAAATGATGTTTGCCAGCAGAAGTCACAATCATATCTTTGGCCTTTTTTTTAAATACAATGATAGTGCAAAGAACTATACTTTTTTATCATTTAGGCTAATGTTTAGTTTGCCTTATTCATACACAGAACTCTAGAGTCTCAGGAGAAAGAAATTAGGATAATGTAAAAATGCAGCACACATCCAAACATCTTGAAAGAGATGGAAAGACTTAAATGCTGTTTTAAAAATGGTTTTTATCTAGAAAATCAAGAAATTTTGAATTAAATAGCCTTAGAAGATTTAAAAGTTCTACATATTCTTTTAAAAGCATATTTTTCATGTGAATTATTGCCAGTAGAATGTAGACCCTTATTATTCAAATAACATTACATGAGAAATGCATTAACATCTAAATATGAGCACAAAAGAATTACTTATTTATGGAAGTATTTTTTTACCAAAACTAAAATAGTAGACACCAGTTTACTTATTTTCATTCTACCAAAATTTGAATGTCCAAGCCTTGCTCAAGCTGGAGCCTTTTATTGCTGCCAAGAATCCAGAACCAGGAAAAGGAGTCTCTCACCTATCTGAGCATTTTTGCAAAGTGTTTGTCATGTGTGACAAACAGGTGGCAGTGAGCAGGGGAGCTGAAGACTGGAGAGCAGTATGACAGTCTGAGTCAAATAGATCACTGGCTGCAAGACAGACCACAAAATAAAAGTTGCCCACTAAATAATTTATGTAATGATGGTAAAACTGCTTTGATTTTTGTAATGATGGTAAAACTACCTTGTTTTTATTTCATATAGCTTCTCAGCTTTTATTGCATCTTCTTTTTATGTATATTCTATATCGGCTTTAACATATATTCTAGTCTTTTGTTTTTTTCTGGCTGACAGCATGGTAATATTCTTTCACTTTCAAAAAAGGTCAAACACCTTTTTTGTCTGAAATCTTAAACAAGAATCTCCAGTCACTCTGCAAGCTGGTGCCTCCCCCATGCATTGCAGTAGGTTATTAACCCCAGAAACTACTGGTAGACATCTTAATTTCAATATTGTAACCAGTTGCTGCACAGGTAATTTTACCACATTCCTGCTGTTTGAACCAGAACTCACTCCTGGGTTAATTACTGGAGAAGGATTGGATGAAAATGGCACTGCTCTCTGCCCATGCCAGTTGACAGAGGGCAAGAAGCCTCAGGATCCTCTCTTCCTGCACATCCAGCTGGCATGTGGAGGACAGCTGGGGTGGGATTCTGGGCTGTACCCAGTGCAGGAGTTTGCCCCCTTGGTTGTCCATATTTCACCACGTATCACTCAACTGGCCAGCACATGCAAAACTCACACCAGGGCATGGCATAAAATGTCTTTTGCCTTGCTGGTGTTTGGGGAGATGGGGACCGTGATGGAATGGAGGATGGGTGTGTCACTCTGAGAAAGAGACTTAAAAGGAGGGACTGTTCAGGATGGATTCTGCTGGAAGGAAGGTGGGGGCAAGACCCTGCCTTTCAGGCAGTAGGAAACAAGGCTGTGGGAAATTACACTGGCAAAACTATTCGTTTTAGTATATTTGAACTTTAACCAACTACTGACCTTGAAAACTAGGAACAAGACTTTCAAAGTAGTTACTGGAAAGATGCAAGAGGCAAAGAGATTTCCTAAAGAGGAAGCACAGCCTTTTGAGAGCTGACTAGCCAGCCCCAGGACATGGTGAATGAAAGGCTGACAATAAACACAGAACTAAAGATACTTCTCATCTCCGGGGCGTTAATTTTACCTGTACCAGGCTGTTTAAGAAGATATCACAGCCTCTGGAAGGAAGAAATAGGAAACTTTAAACTCCAACAAGGAGATCTTTCTTTTCTGTCAGAGAAAAGGGCAACTTAATTACCCTGTTCTGCTTTGCTCAGCCATCGTGGTGTTCCTCCTGAATACAAAGTGCTGAGCAGGAGTGAGGGCTAAATAGAAGAACCAGCACTGAGCTGATTCACTCTGTTTTGAGAAATGACTTATTATTTATTTGCTGGTGTCAGTTTTGCCATTAGCTCTAAGAAGAGAGGTAAACAATATTTTTCTGACGCACCCATCAGTCCTTCCTCAAAATGCAGTGTTCCTCAGATCTTAACTGGAGATGTTTTTATGGCGGGGTTGCAGGCATTTTAACTGCCCTGCTGCCCCTTTGCCTATGGCCAGTCTGATGCTGTTGAGACTTCACTGGGCCTAAAAGTTTGTATTCTAATGAACAAAGGTTTGCTGGCTATATCATTAATCTTCTGTGTACTTTCCACCCCATTTTCTTCCCTGTCAAAAGACTCTGTAATCTCTTGCAATGGTTTTAAAAATGTAAAAATAGTGATTTTCAAATAGCTGTTTCTGTAGTTAATTTTCCAAAATGTGCCTTTCAAAGCTTTGTAATTTTTTTTTGGTTTTTTCTTGATCCTTTTTTGTGTGTTTGAGGGGGAGGGCTTGTTGTTGTTTTGGTTTGGTTTTGGGTTTTGGTTAGTGTTTTTTTGTGGTTTCTTTTTTGAAGGATTTTTAGGTAGAATTATCTATGTCATTAAGTCCACTGTTTTATGCAGTGAATATGAACCAGATTCTTGTTGCAGCATAGCCCAAATAAAGTGAATGACTGCCATAGAGATTCAGCCTTTTAAATAGAAATTGTACAATACTATCAGTGGACATGTTGGCTGAAAAGCTAACTTTTAAATTTTTGAATTAAAAAAAAATGAAGGATCTTAGTCTGCTATCATTGTTTTTCACCTATTCGTAAGTAATGCTAATCTTCATAAGTTTATCTAATTCTATTATGGACATGTTGTTATCAAAGGGAAAAAAGAAAACAGAAGTCCTTTATGCATGCCAGAGAGCCATTTATAGAAGACCATTTTCTTTATCTCACTGAAATTTCAGACAGGGAAGTTGAGTCACTTAAAAAAGGAATTCTGATGTCAGTATTATATATACATTTTTCTAGTGGAGAAGGTTCATAAACTTGAAAGTTCTTAAAGCTTTTCTACCATCAGACTAAAACCTCTGAAGAACTCCTGGACTGAGGTACTTATTTATTATTCTTCACTTTTGACATTTTATGACCCCACACAGATTAGATGAGTACTTCTATCAGTGCTAATTCTAACTAGATAATCAAAGTGTGAGTAAAAACATTGCCACTGTGGGACAACATCCCCTCAGAGACCTTACATTTTCCTTCCTCTGAACCCTTCTTCTAGCTCTCATCTCTGTCCTCCACATCCTGTTACCACAGTAAACATACAGCATGACAATACTGGGGAATAATATTTTATGAGAACAATTTCTGTATTTGAAAGAAGCAGATAAGCTTTCAGGAACCCAAGTCCTTCTTTGGTATAAAATTGAAGCCCCGAGCTCCAGAGCTAAATCCTAGCTACTTTGTTATTAATTAGATGTGTAAATCATTTAAGACAACTGAGAGTGGCTGGGCAGCTTGAGCCTCAGGAATAGCATGGGGAATGTTAGATTAGATAAGAAGGTGTTTATCACTTACTGGAGAAAAAAAACAAAACAGGTAATGTATTGCCTAAGGAGGAGGGGAAGGTTGATGGGGGGAGAGAGGAGAGATACCACAATGTTCCACTAAAAATGTTCCATTAGAAAGTCTGTTGACTCCCAGTTTTATGGATTTGAGTTCCTACCATCATCTTTTGAAAGTGTTTTGTTTACTTAGTAAGGAACACGACAAAAGAGGAAGCAGTGAAACAGAATAAGAAAGCACTTCTGCTCTGTGGCCTCAGGGTTGGAAAGCCACGCTCCTCTAGGGCAGGACTAAAAAAGGATATGCAGTGCCTAAAAAGCAGAGACAGAACAGCACTGGAGAAGAAAAAGGAAAATAAATTTTGGCTGTGGAATGAGCCATTGTTGGAGGTGGAACCAGCTCCACAGCTGGGCAGCTGAAGGACGAGGTGCAATACATTGATTTTCAGTTACGAAAGCGTCTCACAGAGCTCTTTTATATGACATTGGATGCATGTACCTAAAGGAAAATTGCCAAGAGCAACTAAACGGGAAAGAGGAAAATTCTTTAGAGAAAACAGATATAATAGAGATTATGAAGATGTATCTTACCAAGAAACCATTATGGTAGGGAGGCTCTAAGTGAGATAAACAGTAAGACAGCTTGTTCATTATAGCACACTGTGCATTGTATGTCACAATAACTGCACTGTACTGATATTCCAGCACTTCAAAGAAGCTTTACATCGTTTCTCTTTTTTTCTTGGTAGGCTCCTGATTCAGGGACGAGATCATCCTGTGCTAATGAGATTCCAGCATGCGATCCTTGAAATGAATTGGCTAGTTACAATGCTGTAGAATGTCTTCTCACAATAATGTCTATTCTATAGTTTATCTTCTGACTGTAAATAAAAGCCATTAAAAAGCCGTATGAGTCAACGCTTTGGCACAGCTCTGTTTATAACACACCTCTCTATATGGAGATTTTCTGATTATGCTTTCTATTCTGACATTTAAAAAAGCATATTCTGAGCATTTAAAAAGCTCCTTAAGAGCTCAAAGCACAATAGCACAGAATAATTTACTGTTGTTTGAAGAAGGCTTTCAAACAGCTCTCCAGGTGCCTCTGAAGCGAGTGTTGACTGTTTGCCTGCTGGTGTGAAAGCTGGAGGATGGTGATGCTGAGTGTCACGAGACCTCCTCAGTATGTGGGATCAGCCTGCTTCCATCAATGCACATGAGCCACAGGCTTGGCTTTTTCCATGCTATGTGAGTTATTTGTAACTACAAAGAGTGTCATGTTCAATGACCAGTGGCAGAGGCAACAGATAAAATTTTAGAAATTTCACCTGTACCTCACTCAAGTGCAAAAAATGTCCTAAAATAAACTTAGCTTTAGAAAAAGAGAGCTGTCCTGTGATATCTCATATCTGAGGATATTTCTCCAGCTCCTCTGGAGTTTCCATGTCCTTTATTTTCTCAGGGGTATTTCACAATAATAGGAATCTTCCAGCAAGAGTCTGAGTAGTGCCAGAGATTCAGTAGAAAAGTGGACTGAAGTGGACTGAATACCAGATCCTGGGCTGTGCAGCTTTCTGCAGTATCAAAGAATTTTAAGTCTACAGCGAAAACCTCCTTTTCCATGCCAGCAGGCCTAGGACTGAGCTTCATGACTCCTACATGAAGGAGTGATACGAGCCAGTATCACCACATCCCCTCTAAAGCTTTGCCCTGTGCTTTAGCATCTCTGCCCATCAGAATGAGTAAGACCCACAGCTCGGTTAACACCCTTCCTTGCTCCACCCATTCCAGACTGAAGGTTCTTCTCCAGAGAACAGACTGCACTGCATCAACAGAGACCCACTGGGAGCAATGGTCTCCACCCCCTGTGAACTGGTTAATGGACACGGGTCTCACAGCCACCGTGGGTCATGCTGGCCCAGGGACTCTTGCTTTGGGAATTTAACCTGCTCCTAAGCAACACCCAAACAGGAGCTGTGCCTCTCAGCCACTCCTTGCCTGTGAGAATTGTGCACCAAAGGGTCATCAAGAGCATGAAACTTTTACAGTACATAGGGAAAAGCAGAGTTTTCTTCAGCAGTTTCAGTCCTACACAAAGTCTTCAAGTGGTGTTTGAGCTGATCCAAGCCGGTCTCTTATTCACAGGGTATTTGACAAGAGCTACAGCTCTTGAACCAGTCCCAGCTGGAGTCACTTGGCACTCTGGTCTCAGCTGTGGCAGGTGTATGTGCCACCTTTGGCTGGCATTGTTCCCAGAAATACCCAGGGAGAGCAAGTGATACTGAAGAGGCAGAATATTTGTGTTATATGTTTTTCCCCAAATGTTTTGGTTCTTAAAACTGTATTTGCTAGAGCCCTCCAAAGCTGTCATGGACCTTAAAGTTATTTCTCTATCACAGAAATCTCTACTGGTTGTAAACTACTTCTGAGTTTTAGTGGGGTTATTAGTCACTTTCTGGAAGAACACAGTTCAGTAAAGTGCACCAGGACACAAAAAATATTTCTGGCAGAAGACACCAGCATGAAGGGTGATTCACCCACAGGAGGATTACAGTAAATTACAAAGCAACCTGGAAAGCTGACAGCAGGGATGAACGCAGGAAAGCAAATATGATTTTATATAGTAGGAACTTGATATATGAAGGGAAATTAAGATCAAGTTTAGAAAATGATGACTGAGCATAATCAAACTACATCCATCTCATTAAAGCAAGTTTATTTTCAGCTTGTTGCTTTGCTATAACTTTCTTATGTTTTCATGCTATATCTTTAGCCTTTGATGAAGGAAGCTGAATAAAACTGTCCATCAAAGAAGGTTTATTTTACTCATCTTTTGAGATGTGTGAGCCATATGTACACTCCAGCAGCAGGGGATCCTTCCCACAATACCATGACCTGGAGGATTTTCTGGCCTGCAGTAACTGCAGAGGCATGCCTGAGGCTGCCTCCTCTGCACCTGCCTCCTGTGGCTGCTGCAGGGCAGATCAGGGAATCCTGGCAGGTCCCCCAGATGCAGAAACACAAAATGCACCATGACTGAAGAGAAGGGCAGGAGCGAAGGCTGTGCCTGTGTGCATCAGGAGCCCATCAAGGAGAGTGGATTTAAGAGAGTCTCTCTTCTCCTTCATGTGATTCTCTACAGATACATTCACACTGTGGGTCACTCCATGAGTCTTACCTACTTTCCCAGAAAACTGCTATCAAAAAGGCTTTGCTCTTTGAAAGCTAAAGAAAAGAACGGGATGCATAGACTGAAAAGTCTTTGTTACAAAAGGTGTAAGAAGTGGGCTCAAGTCTCACCAGGGAGTTTGCTTACAGAGGAAACACTAAAAACTCCTTTCAGCTGAGTGACAATACAGTAAGATGAGAAAACACTGAAAACCCCCCATTTTGTGGATACAAAGCAGGTATGTGTTTCCTTCAGTTGTGGGTAGTAGGTCTACACCTTTTACTAGGTAATGATGATGCTCTGAAAGAGGATTTTAATAGAGATTTATACATGGCTGAAAATCTGGTCAATTTGGCGAAATACTTTTTAATAGAACTCCTCCTGCTATTACTGAGAATGCCATTACCAAGAATAAGCAAACTTGCTTTAGCTTAAGAGCTAGCCCAAAATCAGCCATCCCTCACCTGCTTTTATGCCATCCAGGTGAATGGAGGGGAATTGGATGTTCTCCAATGGCTCCTGTGAATTTGAAAATCAGTTTGGCTATTAGTGCATGGATATAGAAACATCAATCACAGTATTATACCTATGCACAAGTGCTTGGAAAAAACAGACTCAGGATGTTTCTTTGTTCTTATGTATATTTAATAATAATACAATCCCTCCTGAGTTGCCTCCTTTAAATAGGAGTCTGCCTGCAGAGCAATGTGCTGTTGGATTAAAGCTACAAAACATGCAGACATCAGCAATATATTGGTTTCTGGCAGCAAGGGTTTGTCGTACCTTGTTAGTAAAGAATTTCATTTTCAGCCCAGTATATTGAGTGCAGAATGGGCTGAAGCCCTCGGGCTTTAAATTAACGTTTTAAATGAGACAGAAGAATTCCAGGGAAAAGAAATTACCTCAAAATCACACATCTTCTGGCATATAATTCTACTCCATAATTTTGACACCTAGATTAAATCACGTTTGTATCTCTATTCCTGTTTCAGAAGGATATTTTTCTAGGTTTCTGGTGGAGGAATAAAGGACCAAAGGAAAGAGAGATGCAAAAAAGAACCAGAGAGGACTTCATTTGCACGTAACAAACATGTCATAAATACCAAAATGAAACCAAGGTTCAGTAATTACTCTAGAATAATCACCAGGACTTAGAGACAAAAACAGAGCCTAGAACACTGATACAAATGTTTGACAATATGAAAATTTAAAAATCTGGATGCTTTTGCATTTCAGAAATTGGGTACTGAGAAATTTGAAATGAAAACAGCTGATTTCTTAAACCTGCAAATTTTCTGAAGATAAGGTGGAAAGTAGTTGTTTAATAATAATTACTGCCCAGGTTTTCTTGTTATTCTTTCCTTTAGCCAACTAGAAATAGATGATTCAGTTCAACTGTAGGGACTTTATAATATTTGTATGCTTTATTCCTTGGGAGGACCCATGACACAATGAGTAAATTTTCCATTGTTAAGGTTTCACATGGACTGTGTCCTTCCACATTAAAATAGCATGTCTGAAGATTAAAATGCAACAAAAAAAGTTCAGTTACAGACAACATTTTAATGACATTGTGCAGAGGGATTTAATGTCTTATCAACTCTGATTTTGGGCCCAAAAATAGCATCTGCCACTTTAGAAACACACCAATGTCAGTGAACATTAAAGGAAGACAGTCTCTTTTGTTAAACTAAAGGATCATTTAATTTTACTGGAATAAAGGGGGCATAAAAAGAAGTAGGATCTACAATCATCTAGGCCTTGTGAAGAGAGAAACCTGAGATATAACCCAAACAGCTTCATTTTGTTTAAATCTTGATGAAAACAAACATCTCAAGGATTTTAGATTTCCATACCATTTGAAAATGCAGAAGGCTTGTGTCAGTTCTGTATCCCACATTTACCCTTTGCTGTTATCTCATGTCTTTTTGTAGCATGAATTCTGATGTGGTTGGAGTGACGAAATGCAGCTGATAATTCAGATAATTATCTGATAAACAGATAATTCTGTCCCTGACTTTCAGCCTTCCTAACATCGGGTGCTGGAGCTACTGATCAACAGAAAAGGTAATTTATTTAAATAATGTATTCTAGGATGAACAGTGGTCACAATGCTTGTCATGATTTTCATTCCCACTTAATATCTCTTTGGGAAATGAACAGTGACACAGTACAAGGTGAGAGAGGATGTTGATTCTAGTATATGTTCACACAAAATAATTTGGCTCTGCAAAAATTATCAATCCAAGTTCTGACTTTATAACATGACATCACAGTATAAATATATTTTTTAATCCCACTTTGGTAGGAGCTTGCTAGTGGATTGCCTAGGATAGATCCACAGTTAATGTGAATGAGTGGCCATGGGGAATTGTATTACTTTCAAAGGAATTTTAGTCCTTATAATGATAAATATGGGGAAAAGTCAACCACTTTAAAATGCTACTGCACTACCATGGTTCCTTTCTCTGCATATTCTGAATACGCAGGAATTCAGACTAAGGAGGTGTTGAAATCACTTGTGCTCACTTGGGTATCACTTGGGAAAAATGAGGGTTCACTTGGGAAAGACAGCAGCACAGGGCAGGAGAGTGAGGCCAGGACCTCAATCCAGAAAATTTGCTTTTCAGACATTTTAGCTGCAGCTGCACTTAATTGAAATGGTGATTGTTCACTACTTCTCGTGAGTCTCCCCACAGCTTCAGGAATGTTTTTTGGAGGTTACTTCAACACAAGTAAAACATGTTGGACAATGTATTGGTGTGTCCATTAGAAAATAGAAGCATTGCAAAGCCCAGTTTGATTTTATGCAGTGTAAGCATACATTTCTGTGACTGTTCCCGAAATCCTGATGTAGTAATTCTTCACATAAGTTAGAACTTATTTTCTTCTTGCTTCATGTGATTAATCTTTTAGTGAAGGGAAAAAAAAAAAAAAAAAAAAGATTTCTTTCCACATTGATTATGATCCAAAATCTTAGCTCTATGAGGCAGATGAATTACCATGAACTTTATTTGTAGATGCACGGTCTTGGCGAACACAGCAGGATGTGAGAAGCTCAAGGTCAAACAGTGAGGCAGCACTGAAGGAGAAAACATGCCCTGCTCGTCCTGATTCCTGTTCCAGCACCTCTCTGCTGGTTCATCCTCCAAATTAGCATGGGCTCAAAGAGAAGGCTTAAGAAATTTGCCAAAAATCAGTGTACCTAGGCAGATGATAGAAAGCAGAGGAGAATGTACCGTGTCTTTGAATGTCTCCCCCTGCCCAAAGGCAGGCTTATTTATCTCTGGCTCTGCCAGTTCTGTTGCTTTTCTGTCCAAACTGTTCTTAAAAAACAACACTGGCAATCCCCTGCCTTCATTAGGCAGTCTCTTCTGGGAACTGGGCTGTATACCCCAGGCCTCCAGATTTGCCTTTCATTGCAACAGCTCTGGGGAACTGCTGTTGACATGCTGACTTGTCATGGCCAGCCTTCGCAGAGCTCGAGGGCAGTCTTAGGAGTGAGCAGGTAATAGGAGGGAAACAAAATATTTGAAAGTTTGTAAATTTTAAGATGCTGCAATACAGAAATTATAGGGCTTTTTCAGATAGAACCTAAGGGATGGTTTTCAACCTTACAGCCCTAATGGCAGAGAATAAAATATTAATACACAACATTTCTTTTTTCTTTTTTTATTGAGCCTAAGTGGGTGCTTTTTTAATACCACTCCTTATATACCCAGTACTTATTCTGTCTAAATATCAGTACATCAGTTAATATCTGTAAATCAAGACCAACATGTGTCTCTGAGCACATTAGCCATTCCTAGTGACTACATCCATTGTAATTTTAATAATTGATGTTTCACATGCCCTATTTTTCTCTTCTTTGCACTGGGACCTTCTCCAAATGCATCTGAAGCACTCCTGGTAAATGGAAGGTAATGATGAAGTGAAACTACAATGTAATCTTTTCCCTTTTGCAGATGGACAGAATTTACATGTCAAATTAGAGTCAAATTTCAGCTTAGTCACTGGATTCCAGTTACAATGCTAAGGAATTGAGGTTTTGTGATACCTTCTCCAAATTCACTGGAAAGGAAATCATGAAACATTCATGTAAGTAAATTACAGCTCCACACCCCATTAGTCATAGAACTTGAAAGTAATTTGAAATCTTGAGTATATATTAATTATTGAACAATAAGTGAAAATGAAAGAAAATGGAGACTATAACTTGCACTTCCACCGTTTGTGTAAATTGCTACTGTGGTACCTCTGTTCAGTAATTTCAGGGCAGTGTTGAAAGAGCAGCAGAAACCTGTAATATTTAAAAACAGTAGGATCCTTATTACATAGCAAAGCCAGAAGGCAGCAACAGATCAAAGATGAGAAAGGACTTAAAAGGAAATGTGGATGGTTCCAGTTAGTCCCACCTGAGCTCATGGCTAGGCTGAGTTCTACACCTCTCCTGGTTGCCCTCTTCCCATTTGGCTGGTGGAGAAGGGCACATTGACACATTTTGTTAAAGACAGCTGGGGCAAGCTGAGATCAAAGGTGTGCCCCAGCATCATCTCTGGAAGTGGATATGAACTCTGTCCAAGAGTTGCCATCTATGGAATGAAAGGGTGAAAGATTTTTTTATAATACAGGGATAGGCACTGCAGAATAGCTATATAGAGATACTGATTCAGCTTTTAGAATAGGTGTATGTGTAATCTTGAATTTTTTAAAAGGTATTTTTTTCCTGGTATTCTAGTTTTTACATATTCCCAATTTTTATGTGGCTATTTACCTAAACAATTTTAGGACCTTTCTTTAAAATTTTCTCCTTTTCTCGGTATGAAGATTTGAGTAGCACTTTTTTTATGTCCAACACCAAAGTCTCATTCAGTTTTCTGTACTCAGCACTGTGCCTTCACTCGTTAGCTCTTCCTGTATCCTACAGATTTCCCTTCTGGAATAATCTTCAATATTATTCCAGAAGGGAATAATATGGGCTTCAATATGGGCTCTTTTTGTTGATCCTTCTAGTTAATTTAACCCTACATGAGGCAAGACTAACTTCTGCAGCCACCACTTTCATGGTAACATTATGTTTTAACAAGACCAGATACAAAACATTTCTTTGTTTAGGAATGTGTTATTCAGTTGCAAACAAATCTCATGGCTATCAAACTAGATATCTGATTTTCATGTCTAATTGATATCTGGGAACTAAAAACCTTCCATTGTCATTTGTAGTGTTTATCTTCTTATATTTTAATATCTTTTCTAGTAACCTTAAGGATTTTTTTTCTATGTCATGACCACTACTGAAGAGATTACAGAAGTCTGCTATTTATTTATCTTTTCTCATTATTATTTCAATCTCAGAGATCAAATCTTGATTGCTATTTGATTGTATTTTAGTTTTCTCTATAGTATTTGTTTTTACATTCTGCACAGTAGTTCCAATTCCCAGATTTTATTTTCTGGACTTCATTAACTTCTTGTACATCAATTTCTCAGTTGTTTCTCACTGGTATCGCTTAGTTTCCTACATGGAAACTCATTAACCATACCTTCTATCTGATGACTTTTACAAGAATAATTCTCTCTCCCAGTTCTGCTTCTGGTGAAAGATCCCTTTCTTCTTTTTTTTTCTTCTTTCTGATCAATAGCTGGGGTCTCCAAGATCCTCTACCAATCTTCTCCCTTTAGTCCATAAATTAAAATTCATAGTCATGCACAGACCTCACACACAGACTTTGGCAGAGTTCAAGAGGAGTCCTTTCTCTACAAGAGCTTTCTGATATTTTCTTATGAAAAAGTTTCTTCTACTATCAAACTTTGTGCTCTTTTGATATTTATTGTTTTGACATGTCACTTCATTAAATCCAGCCAAGCTTCAAATGTCTGTTTGTAAATGAGTTTTCTAGCCCTGTCTGTACCAGAACTGTTTCTTGGCTGTTTTCTTTGAGAGGATATGATCCTTCAGTTTAAAGAAAAACTTAGGCTGGCAAAAAGCAAAGCTGGGAAAGGCAGACAAATTTTGCATTTGTAGTTAATTTTAGAATGAGCTGAAGAGCCTTTTGGCAAGTACAAGCTGTACTTTCACAATGGCCATGCTGGCGCAGCCTGTGTAGCACTGGGAGGGCCGAGTGGCAAGTTCTGCAATGAGGTAGTGGCCCTTGCCTGCGAGGGGCCACATGAGCCCCAGTGTGCTGTTTGCTCGCTGCCACAGGGGACCTGTGTGACAAGCAAGCAGCACTTTGGGGACAGGCCAGGCAGCTTGGTCTGCCAGTCGAAATCAACCCTTCACAAACAGGTTCCTTTGTGTGAGTTATCTGGCACCTAGACAAAAGTCAGGCTGAGAGGAAACAGGAGTCCTTTGTGAATGTCTCACAAATAAGAAAAGAAGCTAATTTAATCAAGCGCTCTAGCAAACAGAGTATGGTCAGTTCAGTTTTATGCCAGAGCAGTCTTACTGAACCAGCTGTAAGGATATGAATAGATTCACGTAGTGACGACTTGCGAGCTATCTTTTGCAAAATCATTGTGCCATTTTTAGGTAGTTAATTAGGTCCTGTAGGTATCAGGGCTCCAGGAGGTGATAAGACAGCTTGTGAAAAGGCAGCTTGGGCAGCTGGGGTGCTTGATGCTGGTGAAGTATTTACAGGGTACCTTTGGTTATTCCAGGTGAGATGGACTGCACATTGCTGTGCATACAGTGGCTAGGAAGGACTGGCAATTCCTTGAAGAAAGGTAGAGCCCTAAGAGCCCAGGATGAAAGGGGGAATCTTACTTCTCCTTTTACCTGTGTGAGTATAGTGCATGACTTCTTGATTTGTAACATGAAATTACTCTGCATGCACTTTTTTTGTGACTGAAAAAATAAATATAAAGCTGCTGATTGAAAGTATAACCTCAAAAATAAAAGTGCACCAGAGGCTTTACCCTCCAGCTCACCAAGGACATTGATCAATGCTCAGCAAAGCCTCTTCATCTCACCTCTCACCTCACCTCTCATTCTAACCTCTGGAGAAGTCACAGAATAACAGAATAAGTATCTGGCTTCCTCCTTGTTTAGGCTTTTAACCTCATTGTGCAACCCCAGGGAAGATGCAGCAATAATGTAAGTAGGTAAATTAAAGACTGAGAACACTTCTGGTCTCTGTCCCTCCTCCTTCTTTTTCCACTCCCAAATTAAGAAAACGTATACCAGGATTTTTAATGAGGATCAAGGGGTTAAACTAGGACATGACTTTTAGATGTGACCTGAAATGGGACTTACCTTGCTGTTTTCTGTTCACCAGACTTTTATGACCTGAAATGGGGCTGTGGGAATTCAGTTTGCTTGCATGGGGCATGTCATCTACAGCATGAATTTTTCTGTTGTTATTTAATATAGCATTGCAAAGCACCCACCAATTCTATTTGAGGCTCCATCAATGCACTTAATGTTGCCACTTTTGATAGGCTGTTTATTTCAACAGATAGTCCTCAGAACCTGATAAGTTTAAAATGCTGATGCTAGTGTTTGACATTACACCAGCAGTGCCAAGCCAAAATAAGATCAAGATAAGTGGAGCTGTTAAAAACATAGGGTATTACTGCTGGAAAAATTCTGTTTCCTCTTTCAGCTTTTATTTAAGTAACAGTACACGCTGTTTGCTGAAACTAGTAGATGGAGATATTTTCCTTTTTTTTTTCATTATTATTTGTTTTTTATGATCAGCATTTCACAAAGAGTGAAAATGGTAGCAAAGGCCTTTTTCATTCCTTAGTTTTCATTTTTGACACTGGACATGCCAGCACCTGTGTGTGAAGCAGTGCTCACCTCCCACCACACAATCCCAGAGGGCTGTTCAGGCTTCTACCTGCTCTCACGTAGTGAATGTGCTACCCAGACACTGGACACTGTTGATGGTGTGGAGTAAGGGGGGCATTCAGTCGTGGTACATGACTCACTGCTGAGCCATCACATCAGCTGGTATTAGTTCTGGACCCCTACATATATGCCTATTCAAGTATATGAGAGAAGATGGGCATAGTGAAGACAAAATGAAGAAAAGGAAGTATCATGCAGACAGCAATGCTATGGGCTCTTGCTGAGACATACACAGTGTGCAGTTGGTGCTGCAGGTCCACCCTTATTTCACCTGTGATACGCCAGGAAACTTTCCCAACTTTGTCCTGCAACCCCCCACTGCGTGTTTTGGCAGCACCTTGCTTTTATTGTGGTGAAATATCTCTTTACACAAAGTGCCCAGGGACACAATGGAACATTATTCTTTACCAGGAGACAAGTATTAAATACCATGCACGAAATAATAGTCGACAGTACCCAAATGGATTCCCATGGGAGAGGGAAGTGTTTCCCTGTTTCTCCAGTGCAGGCGTAGGCACAGCAGTACTACCTGTCTGATTCTTCCTCCATAAAAATCCCCAAAAGCCAACCAGTTCCCTGTCTGCTGGGAGAAGAAAAGCCCTTTCCTCCCCTAAAAGGCATCTGATGCTTGCTGATGGCAGAATATCCAGCTCAGTCAGCGACTGAACCTTTGAAAGCAGCCCATTTTGCCCTGGAAGTTAATTTAAAACGAGCTGCATTTTTGATGCTGTCAGAAAGCTTGTCTGGTTAGTCCTCAAATGTTACAAACAAGGAGAGAGAAGGGAGGGTTCCTGTTGTGCTACGGCAACTGTCACAAACTCGTGTACACATTAGCAAGATCAAACGTTTGCTCAGCCTGGGAAAGAGCAGGTAAACACCACACTAATCCCTCTGGAGCTGTGAGACCCACGGGCTGCCAGGAGATACGGCTTTCGTCAAGGGAGGCAAGAAGTCAGTCAGGATTCGTTTCTCTCCTTGCAGTTTATTTATTCAAGGTTTGTGCTTTGCAAGGCTGCCCCACTTGTTCCTTGTCATGCAGCGGCGCTGACTGAAGTACCGGGGAGTGTAGCACAAAGGGAGAACAAGCTTCAAGAGGTCAGCTTTGCTCCAGAAAAGCAGAGAGCCAGCTGATAGCAAGCTACCAGGGACCTTTAAGTCCTGGCTGCGAGCTCTGCGCTTCCTTAACCATCAGACCTATCTGGCTCCAGCAATGTGTTCCCAACAAGCTGAACTGGGTGTTGAGGATGCATTTATAGTACATGATAAAAAGTACATCCATCATCATAAGTGATTTGGCACCCGCATCACGGTTTCCTCCTTTCCTTTGGGATCCAGGCTGGGTTTTGGTATGATCCCAGAAAAGCTTAAAATGATAGTGGTTAACTTGAGTGAGAAATGACCAAGCTAGGTTAATTTTATATCCTCCTAACAGTACTGAAAAAAGACGCTGAATCTGTACTAAAACCTGAGACAGTACTACAGCTGTGCAGAACACACAGTTAGCCTTGGATGCATAATTATTTTCAGGCCATGTGAATTAAAGGGAAAAAAAACTCTGAAAATTATTAAGTATTGAGGTGGACATCTCGGAGGTGCCTTCACTTTGAATCAAGCCAGATGTGTACTATGGAGGAAAAAAAAAGTCCTGAAGAACTGAAAAGGCAATGCAAGATTCTGGTGACACTGGAAAGCTGCTTCCTTGTTTATCCAGATCCATCAGCATCTAAGGAGCAGTGGTTTGGCTTAGCTACCTTGGAATATGTTGAGAGACTCATCTCCATGTAAATTGTTTAGGTTTTCTTTTAAGTGTCTTTCCAAATTTGTTTTCCTAAAGCCTTAATCAAAACTTTATAATAAAGTAAGGAAAGATACATTTAGCAGAGCTTACTGTTAGTGGTAAGGCCTGCTAAACCTGGAGGAAATGCTGCTTCCAGAAAATGAGGATGTTGACATGAAAAAGTGTGTGCAGGGGGAGACCTGCCCCCTCCATGCACTCTTCTGAGCCAGACAGACACACAGCCAGGGATGCAGGACAGGCAGTGTTGTCAAAGCTTCGTGGCCAGGACATTTTGATAAGACACAGAAGAAAACCAGGCTGCATTCCTGTGTCCTGCAATGTTTACAAGTGCTTCCTGAGACAACAGAGAGAAAAAATAATTTGGTTTTCTTAATCAGAAGGAGATGATACAGACACTGCTTCACGCACACAACCCAGGTGAAGATGCAAAAATCTCACATGCCCAGAGCTATGGAGAGCTGGGCCGTTCTGCACCTTCTGCATTGAAAATGTGTCCTCAGCTGAGGGGCAGTGGGTAGAGGGGATAGTGAGGAATACTCTTCCCTGTCTGAAACTAAGGGAGTTGTGTGTGCATTGGAAGTGCAGGAATGTGTCTCAATCTGTGAAATTTCTTAAACTGCATCAAAGACATTGATCAAAGTCCAAAATTTGCTTTTCTTCCCTTGAGTCCCATGGTCTGTTGCTTGTGTGGAAAAGATTATGGGTTTTGTGCTCTTAAGGGGAGGAGATACTGAAAAATTCAGAGGGCTCACAGCCTGTGGTAAGGTTGATAAACTGGCTGCTAATTAACAGCCAGTTCTGAGAGCAGGGAGTGTCTTCATGCTGCAACCTGTGACTGCAGTGAGTCTTGCTCTGCGGTGCTACAGCCACCTCACATGGTAAGAGGATGGTAGATGACTCAAAACAAAGCAAAAAAGCTTCAANTTTTTTTTTTTTTTTTTTACTTTAAAATGTGAAAGTCACAACTGCAAATGGCAAATTTTTAACTTTGTAAGAGTCCTTTTTTTAAATTTTTCTAGCACGTAGTAAGTAAAAGGGACCTTAGGCTACAACTCTTTACCCTTACTTCTGCTACAACTTGAATCCAGAGAAATTGGTGAAGGTTTTCTGGAATAAAATGTCTGAACACCCTGAAAAATCAGTAATATATTCCTGATATGACAGGTAATCCAGTTTATATTTCACTGTTTATTTTGTAAGCAGGGAAAGCTTTGCTCTTACAAGATTTTTTTCTTACAGTCCTTAACAGCAAGATGAATGTATGGCACTTTGTGAATGTGACAGCTGAGTTCTGTTTCACTGCTCTTTAAAATATGCTCTGCTTTCTCTCTGTTTAAGAAAAATCAAGGAATTATCAGGGATTTGCTTTTTCACTACAAATGCAAATGCACAGGATGACAGCTGAGCCTCACTGATTTAAGGCTTCACAGACCCATCTTGTAAACATTAATGGCATTTGAGTCATCTTGTCTGCCTCCTCACAGTCACACAGAAAGTATTAAATGTTGGGGCAGTGGGGGAGGCAGGGGAACCCTTTGGTTTAAGATGCTGTCCACAGCCTTACAGCTGTCATGAAAGTTCAGTCTAACTTATAAGATTTATAGAGTTTTTATAGGATATATATAGACCTTTTTTATCTGTTTCCTACCTATATAAAATGAATTTAAAAACAGACAAGAAAGCTTCCTAATAAGGAAGTCTAAATCTGAAGAGCAAATTAAGGTCAATTCCTGAACAAAATTGAAGCGTGAGCTACTTTTCTTTTTCAAGTAGTTTTACTTATGTTAATAGCCACAGTTCCTTAGTTTATGAATAATTCATGTGTATGAGTCTCCACAAGACTTGAGCCTGCAGGTTACAAACTTGTATTAAGCACTGAGTGGCTTAAAAATACATTGGTAAAGAAGTACAGAACAACTTTTATTTGGTGCTAAAGACAATTGCAATGCAACAGTTAATTATTGTGAATAAACATGGTTAAACAAACACCATCTACATAAGCAGAATGTAGTAAATATCTTCAATATGTCTTCAACCTGCTGTATTGCATATTATACCTTCATTTTATGCAGGAAAATTTTAAGAAGGATAAGGCTACATTCCTCCAAAGGAAAATGCACACACATTAAGCAATATATATCAGACAAAGGTTTTGGCAGAAGAATGATGACTCCAATTTAAAATCTTATTTATTTTCTCTTTATATCCACCAGTATGTTCTCTACACTTCTGAGCAAGGTGAGCCACAATTCTGGGGGCTTTGTTCTGGCAATGTTTTTTCAGTGGTGGCCATTCCTGGTGATTCCCACCACCTCAGTGACAAATGGAGAGCAGTGTCAGCCTCCCTGGTTCCCACTCCCCACAACTGATGTGTGTTGGCATCATTCAGGATACTGTACTGCTTGACAAATAGGAGGAGTCTCGCCTGGAAACAGGATCCTAGGAGGGCCTGTCTTTATTTCATCCAAAATTCTCCTTAAAGTGAAAGAGGCAGCTTGCAAGACCTGATGGTCTCCTCCATTTTCCTTAGCAGTCATTGGAGTTATTCCTCTCTGCTTGTAGGGTTTTCCCACCCAGTGTTCTTCCTTCTGCTACACACAGCAGGGATCGTGGAACCAGGGGCTCAGCAGAGAGCATGGAGGCAGAGGTCAGGCAGGGAAGGAAAGGGAAAAAAATAATGGAGAGTGAAGAATAATGAGGAGGGTTACATGTCAGGGAAGAAGAAGCAGAGACTGTAGGAAGGTGTGAAGGGGAAGTCCCAGTGCCTGTGGGAAGCCTGTGAAGTTCCAGCTGTCTGTACATGGACATGCTGAAAAGGAAGCTGAAATGCCATCTCCTCCATACTGTGACTGCTGCAGATTCAGTCATGACTTGGTGAGGCCCCTGCACCAAGTAATTTTTGTTCAACCTTAGCACACATTCGTTGAGTTTGTTTTGAATAACTGACATGTGACAGACTGATCACATTCTAAGCCTCTCCAGGAAGAGCTGAATGAGTGTTTGTTTGGGTTTTTTTCATCTATATACCATACCTGTTACACACTGTGTGCCAAAAAAAATATTTAGTACTTCACAACAGGATGCGTGTTTTGGAATTAGAGTGAGTGAAAGAGGTCATCTGCACTTAGCAATGACAGGTTGCAGTGGATATAATCCAGTCCTTTGCACTCAAGAGTTTGTACTTTTGAAAGGCAGCCACACTCAGAATAGCCCTGTGAAATTTCCAAAAAATAAAAACCCTCAGCCCAAAGACAGGTTGTTCCTGTCAGCCTACTGAACTTGGGAATGTGAGTACACATTCAAATAGCATTGCATGGCATGAAGCAATGCAGCTCATTGGGTGAGAAGGCCATGGCATGGTGGAGGAGAAAGCAAGCTGGAAATTGTTCGTAGTCTCACCTCAGTAAGCTTTTTCCACCCTGGGTCCTTGCCATGAGTCAGGGGTTAGGGAACACTGCACCCACCAGCTGCAAAACCCCTGCCCTGGTGGCCCCAGCCAAAGGACCTCTGGTCTTTTGCTCCATAATTTCTGCTGAAACTTTTAGTTTTATCTCTTGTATTTGTCCTCTTTGTCTCGGTAGCCCAGTAAATATATCCCATTCTGTGCATCTTACACCACAAGTTGAAATTTGTCTCCTGCCAGTTGGTGCTGTTTCAGTTGTTCACCTGGCAGTGTCTAAAATCTCCCTTTGCCCTTGTGACCTGCTCTATTAAACAGTAAGGGCAGGCTTTAATGACATTTGGATGCTTTCTGCTCTGAGTAAAGGATAAGACACAGATATATCTGACAAATGCTCAGGAGGGGTAGGACGGATCTGTATGTGCTTGATCTCATTAACAACATGAAGTAAAGAACTGAGCTCTTCTGCCTGATTACCATCAGGTTTAAAAGGTCAGGCTAGGGATGATGTCTGTGAAGGCGGTCAGAGACTTGAGGAGATTGTCACCAAATTGTAGGCATTGTTTTCCAGGACGCGTTGTTTAATTTGCAGAGCAGGCATTAATGTATGCTTCCCCTTTGCTGGGTGCTTTTCCCACCCCTCTCCTCCCTCTGCATGTCACGTAGACACACAGGGGAGATGGGGTGTGTGAGTGCATGGCTCATTGGGGTGATACTGGGAGACTGTCTCCACCACAGGTATTCTTCTGACCTCGAGTAAATTGCATAGCTTTCTGCATCCAGTCCTTCCCCTTTTAAACAGCACTTTATGTCTGCCCAGTATATCGCAGCAGTGTACCAAAATACCTAAACTGCCTTTTAACCCCCCCTTTTAACACATTATATTAATCTAAGGGAAGTATGGCATTTATATACTTTAGGACTTCTTGGCTAGGTCTTTGATACATGACACTGCACTGACCCATATAAATGCTCCTTGTTACCAGCGCTTTAACATTTTTCACTTTGGAACCCCTGAAATATTTCAGAAAAGGTACAGGCAGCTTCATAAATGTCCCAGATATGGGTTTTGGGTATGTGAATGTCCTTTCCTTAGCCACCACTCCCTTCAGTTCACATACGGGTCAAACCCTCCATCAGTAAGTACATTGTACAGGCAATCTCTTTCCTTTTACTTGTGTTTTTTTCCAGTGAGCAACACATGATATTGAGGCAGTAATCAGCTCAACACAGGCAGAGAGAGGAAAAAAAAAACAGCAGTGAGGGGGTCTAGGTAATGTTAGTCATTTGAGGAGTCCATGGTGGGCCTGCTCAGCCACCTGCCTGGGGCTGAGTGCCCACACTAAGCAGGGGAAGGCTGGCACAGGGCTGTACACTCACAGTGCTGCCACAGAGGCACAGATGTGGGCACAGTGCTTGTGTGCTTCCCCCCATACAATTTAGTGTGCTTCCCCCCAATACACTAAGTTGGGTCACTGTGTGAATCTTGGATTATACTACCCATCTCTCTCTTTCCTTTCTGAAAGCATGTTTTCACTCAATTGTCACGTAAAGACTTTTTTTTTCTTTTTATCTTCTGCTCGATCTTTGTGCTGATGGGTCTGTTGTTTCTAACTCCGATGACATTCAGAGTTGTGCAAGTGCTTTGCAAACACGGGAGAAGATGAGTCTCTGCTTGAATGAGATTACAATCTTCGAAGGCAACAGCAATCATGGAGCATGTGGATAACTCCTGAAAGCACATCTGAGAAAAGCTGGCTGAAAGACGATGTTGTTGTTTGGAGCAAAGTCTTAAAATTCCAAACATTTAAAAACAAATTAAATTCTCTGATTTCTCTTAAATTAGCTTTTATTGTGTGTATTATTCTTTGTGCTTTCTTGTGAAGATATTGTCATAGTGTCTCAATATCTTTTCCGCTGACTTTTCAGAGACTGAGATTTTAGCAGGTAAGCATTTTAGTAGCTACTGTGGTAACTCTGTGTCCAAATATTGGATGAAAAATAATTAAGCAGCTCAACCATTTCACAAAATAAGAAAAATATTACTATTATTTTGTTGCAAGGAATTTTGTTTTGGGGAAAAGTACCTCTTGCCAAAGTAATTTATTGAGAAAAAGCCAACTGTCTTTTATGGCTCATGTGTCTCAGAGATCCTTCAGCCTGTGCAATGCAGAGCCTGGCCCTGAGGTATGAGGGCCAGTTTGCATACTTTGACTTGAGTTGCAGCCAGGCAGCTGCTTGTACACTGCTCAGTGTTGGTGAGGCAGCTCCACCCCAACCCACAGCAGAGACCTTTCCTATTATACCCAAATCCTGGCATTTTTTCTCTGCTGTGCAGTCTGCGACATAGAGCACAGTTTATTCATGTGCATTGCTTTATTTCCAGCAGGGAATTTACAGAGCAACCATATATTTCCTCATTGAGATGTAAGGCTCTGCCCAGCAAATTAAAACAGGTTAGGAAACTGGCCATTGGCCAAGAGGTTGGGAAGCAACTCAAGCACTTTGCACAGCTTTTGACCTCCATCTCCTCAGCACCTCATCTTGGGTCCCTGTGCCATCATTATTATACTCTGGGAAGTTGGGCTTTTTTCAGCTCAAAGTGCCTGAAAAAAATGTGATGGTTTTGTCAGCTACATTTTTTTCCTGTGGTAGGAGGGTGGTGGTTAGTTTGCAACACCTGCAGTGTAGTGCTGGCATGTGGAGGCATTCGTGGGTGCAAATCCCAGCTTAAACTGGAGGACAGAGCAGAAGGAGCAAGCCTGATGCAATCACAGCCATCCTGTCTGCTGGGAACTGGGCCTCATGTGGCCTCTCCCAAACCTTTCTCAGGAAGGATTCAGGAAAATTTTATCTGGCATATACCAAAACCCCACCTGAAAGCATGTTAACCATTGACTAGTCACATCCAAGCCCTGGATAATTGGAGGGCTGCTCAAACCTGCCTCCTGGCCTTGTGAGCTGTTGGTGGGGACACTGTGATGCCTGTGCTGAGGATCAGGATGGAACTGCCCTTGGCACTAGGTGTTGGCATGGGTAAGGAAACTCAAAATGTCTTTCAATTGTTATTTATCTAATTCTTTTTTAATTTCTTTTTTTGTTGTTGTTGATCTGTTGTTATCCATTGCATCTGATGTTTGTCTTTGAAAATTACCAATTTTCTTCATTTTGAGCCTTCCTGAGTGCTCAATTCTTTGCAAGCACCATTAGCCTGCGGGCAGCTTTTCCTCTTTGTTACTCTCTTATCTATAAGAAGATTATCAGTTGGCTAATGATTTTAATTTTTTTGTTCTTCTCTAGAAATTTTTTTCTGCTACTCTTCGACACTGGGAAAGTGCTGCAGGGTAAACTTGCTATCCGAACTTTGTATCACATTGGAAAATGAATGGAGAATATTAACAATGAGTGCCTTTCTGATAGAGAGAAAGTGGACCTGTCTCTAAGTCCTTGGCAATAGCCTGTCATTCCTTTTACCTGTCCCACTGCAAGCAGGGTGCTCTTTCTGCAGGGAGTTTTCCTCGACCATGCATCCCCATTAATGGCCTAGCACTGCTATACCTTGCTGTGATGGATTTACATTAGCTGATGCTCTGCACTATTGCACAGGACAGAGCATAACCAGGCAGTGTTTCTCATGCACCATTTAGATGATTTAAACATTTAGAAGTTTACATTCTCCTTATTTTGATGAATTCCTCATCTGCATTCCACAAAAGAGCCTCATTAGCTTAGGACTGAAGCATTATTTACCTACCATTTATTTCTCAATATTTTGCTATCCCCCAAGAGTACACTAATGCTTCCCACAGCATGAGCTGCCACCAGCGCTGCCCTGGTGAGCTGACAAATCTCAGGGACCCTGCTGCAAAGGGGACAGGGGCTTTGGAGGGTAAGTGAGGGCAGCCTTAAGAGGATAATGTGGCATTCGGTGACACTTAGCCATAATGCAACAGAGCAAAGGAGGCTTTTAGAAAAAAAACAGATTGAATAAATAAGACATTATTAGGAGATCCTTAGCCAACACACTTCTTGTTATTATGAAACCTAAGATCAGTGTAATCCTTAAAAGGTTTTTAATTTCTGTTAGAAGCACCTGCCCCCTCTCATGGCTCTGAAAGGTAGTTTTCCCAAGAAGACAGATTCCAGTTTTCCTGTATCAGTGACAGTCTAAAGCTGTATCTACATCTAGTGGATTTCCCACAACATTGCCACTGGCTTCAGTGTGGGTGCTGGGAGCATGCAGCTTTGCCCAGGAGAGTGAGGTGCCCTGGCTGTGCCTGCCTGGGAATGCCCTGGCCATACCAGCCTTTTTCCAGTCCAGTCAGCAACCAAGTCTGCTAAATCTGCAGTTATTCACATGTACAAACTCTAACTCAAATAAATAGGTGTGGGCGTCTCTGTGCAGAACAGCACCACAGGAGCTCACCTGAGCCTATGCAGTTATGCTGGTGACGTACATCTGGTTTTCTTACATGTATCAGTGTTGGTACAGTTATCAGCTCAGTGTCACCTCTGTGGTGCAGTTAATGTTCTCAGTGCCTTAATATGTGCACAGCAGAAAAGAGAAGATGACAGGAGGAGACAGAGGCAGTGCAGCTCAGCTTAATTCTTCTATTTTATTTTTCAGAGAACATTACCATTAAACACCACTAGAAGATCTGTGTTCCACTCCTCATCTCTACCCTACCTTTAGATACATCACTCTGGACACTTCCTGTTCCCCTTCTCACCTCTGTTTTCCACCCTACCCCAGTGTAGCTTAACTCCTTATTCCGTGGCTCTTTGGGGCTGGTGCATCGCAGTGTGTAGCTGGAGGGCTTTCAACAGGGACAGATAACTGTTCCTCAAGGTACATTGTTGTTTGGATAATTGTTCCTCTGTGTGAATGCACTACACAGCCACTGCACTCTGACTGTACCACACGCCTATGGGAGCGGGCACAAGCTCCCTTGTGCAGCAAAGGCCAGCTCTGTCACTGCAGTGCAGGGACTTTCTCCCCCTGTACCCCCCTCCTCATGTCTGTGCTCCCCGCTTGGCCCTCCTGCTCTACACGTCAGCCACATGCATGCGACTGGCTTCACTCCATCTCTCTCCATGGTTCAGGACAGGACCTCACCCTTGTCCCCCACCACTGCTGGGTAGGTGAGGTGCTGCAGCCCTGGAGCAGCTTATCTCCCAAACACCTGCACTGCCGTTCCAGAGCCAGGGATGAGCTGCAGGTCCTGCAGCACTCTGCCCTACCCAAGATGTTCATCAGCATGGCCCAGCTGCTTGCCAGATCTTCAGTAGATGGCTTTGCCTGTTTGGGTGGTGACACAGGCTCTGCAGGCTGTGAAGAAGCCCCTCTTTCTTGAGGGTCAGCAGTCAGGGCAGGCTTTACTAGAAGCAAAGCTGAAGGAAAAGATCCCAGGCGGACAGCCAGACACAATCACCTGGCTGAACAGTTTTTGTATCATTGTCAAATCCAGATGTTCAAACAGCAGGAGACAGACTCTCAAAACCATGAGGCTGGCACAACCTTGGGATTTTTTTTAAAAGCCCTTGGTGCCTTTCTTTTTGTTCCAGTGCGTGTTCAGAAGAGGTTTTCAAGGTTTTTACTGCAGCCACCAGCCAAGACTTGGCTGTTAAATTGAGATTGCATTTAAACTGTACTTCCTTAATGAGGTAATTCTCCTCCAAAGTTAAAAGCCAAGCTCCCTGTATAGGTGATCAAGAAAGGAGCTGGGGCTTCTGAATGCTGCTGCAGTTGGTCCCATAAAAAATATTACCCCTCTCCAAAATCTTGTTTTTCTTCTTGTGAGGCACTAAAGAAAGGCACACAAGAACTCCCAGTGGGGGTCTAAGTACTCCTTCTCTGCACTGACTATATGGAAAATCCAGGTGCTGCCTTTGGAGGAAATGTGTTTTTTAATGTTCATCTGCTGGAATTAGGCTAGTAAGAAAATATTTGAAGATTCAGCATAAACCTGCAGAGTAAAAGAAACTAGTAGATTCAGCAGCTGCAGATAATTGCTAAAGAATCTAATATTAAAGATAGCCAGAATATGTAAATTGCATTCTGTGTTTATTTATAATTTGTGTCAGAATTATGTGACAGAAGTACAGTGTACAAGACACCTAAATATGATATAAAATTAAAAACTAAGTCTGAATAATGAACTTTGAAAAATGTAAAATTCGTGTATTTGAAATGAGAGAAGAAATGTGTTTCTTAGGCCTTCTTTACCTGAGAATAAATTCTCTAAATTAACTGGGACCCAAAAAACTTTCTCCTTGGATACATGGCCATTTTACGATGGAAAATTGTTTTATTGAAAAAGAAGACCAAGTGTAATTTGTACCAATAAACAAAAAATCCTACAGCTATTATGAGGCACAGACAGAAAGGATTCATTAAATACAAAATAGTTTCAATAAAAGGAACACTGAAGCAACTGCACTAATCTCCACCAAGGTCTCCTTTTCCCCCTCACAATTCCTGCAAGATAGATGTGGAGTGGATGCATTCAGACAACAGGGAAAATTATTAAGATGGTCCTTAACCAAATTCAAGGAGAACTATCACCTAGCTCATTCACTATGGACAAAATAATGTCTTATTATCTTAAGCCCATTTGAGTGTAAAGAATTGGGCAAGTTCTCCAAAGGAGGAGTCCCCTTCCAGTTCATCCTCTAAGAGATCAAACAAACCCTCAGCAACCAATGAAACAAGTAAGCAAGTATTCAAAACAAATGAGTCAGCCTCAAACACTGATCATGGGGGGGAAAAAAATCAGGTGTTTTTCATGTGCTCCTCCCCCTTTCCCTACCCACCCCTGCTCCAAACACGTGTGTTTGGCTGTAAATCTATAATTGCACACTTTTGTTGATAAATCATGTTTGTCTGGAGTTGAAAGAGTTCTGAGGAAGTTCTTTGTCAATCAGTTTTATTAATGACATAGCTGTAAATCTCACTGTCATAGTATTGACTGAGTAAATAAGTACTTTATGACCTACAGGAATATTTTCCCAGTGAGGAAACTGGTTTGAAGAAAATTGCCTAATCTTTTTTCCGTTATACCTCAAAGTCATGCATGCAACTGGGCACTCATTCAAAGATGAACTCAGACTGTCTGTGTCTCACAGGATCAGTAATGTGCAGATTTTCTAGAGGTATCACTTAGCCTAAAGTCTAAAAAATGTTAAAATTTGATATGTTTTTTGATTGGAGTGTAAATAAAAGAAAACTTTGTATTCTTCCTAGAATCCCTCTCTATAATTTTTATTTTGCATATCTGTGTTTCCAAGTAACAGGGCTTGCCTGGAAACAGACCAGGTTCAGCCATTAATTTCACCTTTTTAAATCCGTATTATCAGTAACCTGCCTCAGTTTCCTTTTCTGTACAGTCACCCTCCGCACCACTGCTGGCGTGACGATTTGCTCTTTTAAAAGCAGCTACAAACGGCGCTCGTGTGAGAGGCATCCCTGCCCCTGCCGAGATAGTCGCTGCGGCAGGACGGGCAGAGGAGGAATTGGTGTTGGCAGCCAGGTCCGGAGTCCAACAGCTTCTCCCCTCGAGTCTCAGAGCCAGGCTGCCCCTCGGCACAGCCCGGTGAAGATCCAGCAGAGAGGAGCCTTTTCTCTCCGGCCCCGCTGAGACCATGCCCTTTCCCCGCTGCTGGGGTCCTTCCCAGCGCTCCCTCTCCCCGCCCTGAAGGCCGGGCTGCGCTCCGCGCCCAGCGCAGCCGCCTGAGCCGGGCCGGGGCCTGGGGCCGCGGCTGCCGTGGCAGCGCTGACAGCGCGGACACACCGCCCTGCTGACACTGGCTGCGCCTCTGAGAAGCTTTCTGGTTAACCCAGGGCACTAGTTTAAAGCTGCGGATGCTTAAACAATTCCCGATGTAGCCCCTGACTGAGCTGAGACCAGCGGAGCTGTTCAATCTGTGCTTTGTCAGCAGAGAGCAGAGGAAAGCAGTCCCTGGGGCGATGCCTGCAAGGAGCCCTCAGCTGAGTGGCTCTCCCCTGCTCTCACCGACAAGCCCCAGAAGCTGGAATGCTCCAGATGGCATCTTTGCATCCCTGTGCCATCGTGGCTGCTCGGGGGTGAGCAGAGTGCACCCACCTTTGCTGCTGGAGGCGCCAGGCCTGCAACAGGTAATGGAGGTGTCAGGGCACTGAACAGGGACCTGGTGACCTTGTGTTGAGATCAGCTGAATAAATAAAGCCATCTCTTTTATAGAATCACAAAATAATTTAAGATGCAAAGGTATCACTTCAGATCATCTGGTTCAATCCTTGCAGTACTCAAAGTCAGATCCACCTTTGATATTAGACCATGTCACTCAGGGCCACATGTAGTCAAGTGCTGATTATTTCCAAGGACTGAGATCCTACTAGAGATTTCAACAGGTTTTATGGATTTTATGCCCGGTGAGAAGTCATCCACAAGTTAATTTATGCCCTTGGATCTCACGTAAGCAACTCTGAGCTCTTCTTGGGTAATTTCTTGAAGTACCTGTGGGAGCATGCTTTTCCATCCTGGAAAAGATACAGGTTTGCTCCACTCTGTTTCTCACTTAGGCTTCCTCTTTTTTTCCCTCCTCCCCTTAGCTCTGTCCTGTTTCAGTGGACTTCAGCAAGAAGCTGTCCAGCAACAGAAGTTATTCCTTTCTGGTTTTGGAAAGTATCTGGTACATTTGAAATGTCACCAGAAGCATGATGAATATTAGCTGTACCTCTGAGAAGAGATTGTTTTACCCATGGATCTTACACAAGCAACACCATGGCCCTGCTGTTGCCTTAACAATGACAGATGTATTCCTGAGGGCCAGATTCAATAAATCTGCCTGAGTTATCCTGAAATCAATTTTTTAGGTCTTTTGTGGCCTTGCATGGGACGAAAACGATTTTTGTTTATTGAATTGAAATGTACCATGTTCTCTGAAAAGTAATTAAGATATTATGCAATGTTAGTTGGCATTCCAAAACTTGCACAGGATGTTTTATAATTCAGTGTAATGAAATGACATAATAGAGTAAATTATTTTGCTACTTTTTTTTAATCTGACATATGAATAAGTGATAGATACTAACAAATTTATTGCATTTATTGAAAGAAAAAAGTCTAATCTCTTTTGCATATATGTACTATCTGTGTAGTTTATTTATTTGGTCTTTAATTCTAGGAATATATGTTAGAGAAATCTTCATATTAAAGATAGACTTTGTCCTGGATAAGATTTTTCTGTGTGCATGATAGCCTTTCATCACTTCAGAGAGAATCAAGCACAACTTCAAAACAGACTGTGGAATAATTTTAATACAGAAAAATGTCTTGTAAAATAATCTATTTGACAAAGGGTAAAAAAGTGTATTCTACTACTGCTTTTTAAAGATAAAATTATTATTCACAATAAAGAGTTATCTGGTTTCCTTAAACAAGAACTATCACTCTATATCATATTAATATCATATTCTACTTATTTCAGTTTCTTGGAAAACTGTAAGACTGGATTGTGATGTTGACATTGACAGAAGGCAAGATCTGAAAGCATCATGGTATAAGAAGTCCCAGAATGGGGGGAGGAGAGGGGCATGACTTCAAAATGGCAACTTACCAAGATAAAGAAATGACATTTTGACTCTAAAGTGTATGGAGCACTTGCCAGCCAAAATCTCTGTTTTTAAATTCTTACTGTGGAACTTTTTTCAATCAGAAGAAAAATAAAATCACCATCTCCATAGGCATAGACCTCAGGAGTTGTTTCCTAGTTACTTGGACCATTAATAGTTTTGAGATAATTAACCACAGCTTTCTTCCAGAAGAAGAAATAAGGGGAGGATTAGTACCTATCAATAATGTTGTTTCCTCCTTCTGTCCCCCACAGGTTAGGCTGATGGAGACTTCCCACCCTCAAATTCCTAAAGTCTGTTGGGAGCTGGTCTGTTATATGCTGTGTATTAAATAAAGGCAGATTTTTGTTTTTACCAAAAAAATTATGACTTTTTAACCAAAAGAGAGACATTGCCAGAATTATTGTTCTGTCTGACAACTGCCTTATCCTAAAAACCTGCCTTAAGGGCCAAGTTCACTATTCTTCACCTAACAGAAATGCAGCTGAGGTCAAAAACAGGTTTTGTGGTTTAGGGGTACATGATGGGTAGAGCCCTGGAGCAAAGCAGTAAATGTTTGTATTAATTACATTGATAGTGTGCAAAAGAAAATAATTTTTGTAAAAAAAAGCTCACAAACTAGCAGTTAATCAGGACTATTTTGGAGGTGAAGGTGTATGCAGTTAAAGCTGTTTGTTGACAAAATAAACCATAGTAACCTTAGGCATTTATTTTTATTTCACAGCTCCCTAACTCAGTAAATCTCCTAAAAATTATAGGGTAGCAAAACTCTGGAAAGGATATATTTGTATTTCAATGGACAGAGGCATCAATATTACTTTAATTTGACAAATACTATAAAAATTTAAATTATACTTTCATTACTCAGTTCCAAAAATCCAGCAGATTGACTATTGCACTGTTTAAGGTTTTCTATGGGCATCATGACTTGATCTAAACATTTGAGATTTAAACTATGAACTGTCAAAGGCAAAGCTAAAAAAAAATGTTGCATATGTTTTGTCTCACAAGGGTGAGCAACTAATAGAAGAACAAAAGGTTATTGAGTAAATATAGATTTTTGGATAGAGGGAGTGGGTATAAAGGTTCAAGATATTTTAGTTCTTTTATGACAGACTGACACAAACATTAAGAAAGTTTGACCTATTGTGTATCCAAACTGCAACAAAAAGTGATTTATGGCTTATTTAAACTTGTGGTACTGAGGTGGAAGACATTCATCTCATTCTATGCATGCTTAGAATAAATCAAAACTGATTTGTGGATAGGACATTAAACTTGTTTTGTGTAAAATTGAAGTTAAAAAAATATACCTGTGTTTTCTCAGACTACTCTCCCTAGTAAAAAAATAACCAGTAGACTGGTTAAAGAAAGTGAAGGTCTTCCTTTTCCTACATAGCAAACATGAACAGCTGCTTGGCTTGAAATGTTTCCCTAAATATGAATAATGGCTCTGGATGAAGGGGTCAAAGTATGAAATAATCATCAACATAGCACAGCCAAACTTTTGGCAGTGAATTATCCAAATCCCATTTAAACACATTTTCAGATCTGATACTCCTTTTGTAACAGCAGTGAGCAGGGTGAAGCCAAGGGGAAAGAGAGCAGAATGTAATAGAAAAATCATGAAACTGTGGTTACAAGAACTCAGAATATAATTTACTATAATATACTTCTTTTAGATGCTGAAGAAGTATCTTATAAAAAACAATCAAAATGGCTGAAGATGCTTCATGTGTATAACAAATAACAATTTGTAACAATCAAAATAGTAAAAAAAGGAACTTTTTGTATTGAAATTTGATCTGCTTTTCTCAAGGTTTCTAAAGTGAGCAGGACTTCACTGATATCAGAACTTCACCTGCAGTAACTCCTATCTTCACACATTACTGTTATATGGTTTGGGGTTTAACATAGTAAGAAGTTGAAGCAGACCCTAAAGTTACTTGTTACCAGATATATGTGTGAAAAAACCACAGGCTTTTAGATGTGTGAGAGTTGAAGCACTTCCTCAAATAAGGTCATTAGGTCACAAATTTTGTGGAATTCACTAATCTTTGCCATGTCCGTTTTGCAGTGCCCATCCAAAAACATTCAAGGCTTCATTTAGTTTACTTTTATCTATCTATATCTATCTATATTTGTATTTGTATTTGTATTTGTATATCTATATCTATATCTATATCTACATATATATATATATATATAAGGACACAGTAAGACTTAAAATAAGCAAACCCAGTGTTTCTATTTGGACATCCACAATTAGCACACACTTGAAGGCACAGCATTTGGTCTTTGTTTGGACCGGTTTGAAAATGATGCAAAATTAAATGTCAGCATTGGCTTTAGTTCCCCAAGACTGTACTCTGAAAGTTTCCATTCTGCATCTTTCAGAGTTTCTTTCACCTTGGTAATAGATAATGCTCAATTAAAAAGTATTTACTAGGAAAAAGGAGAGATTTTTCTCTTGATTTTATTCTCTTTGGGGACATGAAAATTACACTGCGGTCAATTCAGAAAAGAAATCCTAAGGCTTCTAATCTCTCTCAGTAAATGCAGTCCTGCTGAATTACTGCTTCTTGTATAACTTCTGCATTTGCTTAGCATGCACAGATTTACAGGTGTTGTCCTCTGCCCAATTTCAATGTTCAGTAAGGCAGAGAAGGGATCTTGGTTTTAATCCAGCGTAAATCCCTGGTTAGTTTTATGGGGCTATCTCAGGCAGGACACAAGGGGCAAATATTTCTCCAGCCTGTATCAGGACTCTGTAATGAACAGACCCTCAGAGGGGCTCAGAGCTGTTTTGAAGACTTTGGGATGGATTTTTCTGTCGTTGGAGTATTGGCAAACTCTTGGCTTTGCTTTGACTCCTGGACTAAAAGGTTTGATTTGTACTTGCCTTTGACTTAATAAATATTTGGGATCTGACCCTTGAAGTAAAAGAAAAATTAAAATGTTCTACCCTATATAGACAAAAAGGATGGACGCTTCTTAGGAAAACACATGGGGGTTGTTTCAGTGGAATTTTTCTCAAACCTCTCTATCAGACTTCACCTCTCTTTGCTTTGCTGCAGCACCAGGGCTTTGCCTTTCTACAGGGAGGCCAGTGGGTGCAAGAGGGCCCTGCTTTAGTGCCAGGGTCTTCCAAAGCACAGGAAGTGATTTTAGAGGAATGGGGGAGAAGGAGGGGTTATGAGGAGTACTGTGATTTCAGCATCCTGGTTGTCTCTTGTGGAAAAGCTGGAGGCAGAAAGGACAGAGGAAGACACTTTGGCCTCTAGAAAGCACAGGCTGTCTTTTATGTCTGGATACATTGTTAGCTGTTGTTTTTCTTTTTTTTTTCCTTTTTTTTTTTTCTTATAAAAGCTCTTTCTACAATGTCAAATATGTATCTTATTTGGCAGTGGGGTGTGAGGAATGAGCCACTGCTCTGTGACAGTAGAGGGTGTCAAGTTCTGCTATAGTCAGAGTGATTTTGGCACTGATGCACACAAGGGGAATACTCTGGGGGTGGCCAAAAAATTGTGCTGAATCCAAAATTGTAATGTTGAGGAAATGTCCCATCTTCCTGCAGGGATGGGGAAGTAACATGTGTAAGGTGACACAACCTTTTAGCTTTTGTTTTCATGCAGCTTAAACCCAGAACAGACTATTCAATGTGAGAGTTTATTATGACTCATTGAATATATGAATAAATACATTATTTGATAATACTCATTGAATATATAAATAAATAAAAATGCATAAATATATATAGAGAGAGGGAGAGAGCTCTATGAATAAGAAAGCATATTTCCATTCTCCTAGCCTCTGAGGAACAGGAAATGAAATAAGAAAGAAGAAAGAAAGAAATAAGGAATAAATAAGAAATAAGAAACAAGAAACAAGAAATAAGAATAAGAAATAAGAAATAAGAAGTAAGAAATAAGAAATAAATAAGAAATAAGAAATAAATAAGAAATAAGAAAGAAGAAAGAAGAAAAGGAATGGTAGCCCCCACAGATATCTGCAGTCCTTGCACTGTCAAGGAGCTGATCACAATGCTCAGATATTGAGGCTTTATTGTGAGTGAGGTAAGATTGTATCTTTCCTTGATCATCTCATGTCTGAGATGACAATCTGAACATTCTCTGAAAAAATACCTTTTGAACTAGTCTTACAAACTGGATATTCTTGTATTACCTTGCACCTAACTGAATTAAAAGTAATTTTGTGGAACTTGAAATACTTGACTCTATAGTTTCAATTCCTATACACCAGAAATTTATTCATAGTATTTCCTACCTTGCCTTTTTTGCAAACACACCAGCAGTGATTTTATGTCATCTCAGTCATATGAACAACTTTAAATAAAGAACTGATAACCTATTAGCCACTGTCTGACTATTGGACACCTCTTCATCAACAATTAATTTTCTGAGATCTGCCACTGCAGACAAAATGTCTTCTGTTTCCATGAAGTGTGTTCTGTAATGCAAATTTCTTAAAGTATTATGCTGCAGTAAAAAAAGTGTAAAAATACTATTTTGTAGAAGAAAATTATATTGCAAAATTTAGTTGTTTTCTCCGTAACAACATGCTGTACCAAAAATAAGGTAAGACCCTTTCACTGGATTTGCCCTTTGTGAATCTATGTTGGCTGTCCTGAGTTATATTTTCAGATGTAATTGTTTACTGATAGAATCCAAAGTGATGAATTTCATTATATGACCTGCAGTGGCAATACTCCATTCTTTTTGAATATCTTCAGTTTTTCAAATTTTCTCAAATTGGGCTTTAGGGCTTCAGAGACTCTCCTGAAGATGCTGGGAGAAGAAAAGGGAATGATTTCCATAAGCTTCCAAAACTCAACTGCACAAGACCCTGAGCAACCTGATTTAACTTTGGAGTTAGACTTGCTTGAGCAGAGGTTCAGGTGACCTCTAGAGGTCCACTCTAACCTAGATTTTCCTATAAATCTATTTTCTATTTTATGTGCCAAATGTGGGTAAATAAATATCCCCCCAAGAGAGGGGATAAAGGAAATAATCATATAGCTGTGTCATATTGCAAGAATTTACTCAGATTATCTTAAATCTGTAATCCATTAATTTTTGAGTGATTAACCTAGCATCTTGAGAATTTTCATGTATTTTTTGTACAAGGTGTTTCTTGACTGTTCTGAGTGAGTAATGAGAATTAACATGCTGGTATGGAAGATTTCAGAGGGAGAAGAAAATCACACAATGCTGACATCAATAAGACCTTTCATTGTTTCATCTGTTGGTGGAGCTAAAAAGGTTTCTAAGAACCTTTTGCTCAAAATTAATATGAAATTGTATGTCATGACACTTAACAGGGATGCAATGGACTTAACGTCTCTCCTTTGTCAGAAAGGGAAAGTGTAATAAACTGAGGGCAGCTTGAACAGCTAAGTTCCTCTCAGTTAGAGGAATACATATGTACACAAAATCCATCAACAAAACACAGCACAGTTTGTTGCAGAACATCAGTGCTACAGGACTACCATCACCTTGGGGTACTGAAGTACAGAGGTGGTGGTCCTGCCTTAGCTCCTTAGCTACATTTTCCCTCAAGAATTAATTCAGAATTTCAATTTTATATTGAGTTCAATGAATCAGTTTCTCTGCAGCTGTATCTGAAAGAAGTACAGTGCCTTTTATTTTTAGATGCATAAAAATCAATTTCTTGCAAGTAGTGCTTCTCATTTTCTGAACTTCCTGCTTTCTGAGCAAACGGCAATTAGTTTGCTAAGAATACCCAAGTGTTAGAGAGTAAAGTTCATAATACTCTGATGTAGAGGCAGTTCTGCTTCCATTCATCTACAGCCCTGTTTTTATCCTAATTTCAAGACTGACTCCAGTCATGCACCTGTTTGACTCAAGCTGGAGGATCTGACACAGCTTTAACCTTTGAAACAGTTTTTTAAACAAAAAGGGACTGAGTGGGATTTTGCATGCTCTTTAGGAACCTTCCAGACACCAGTGACTTCTGCAGCAGAAACCCCCTGTATCCCACTGAAATCTTCCCCAAGGAGTTATAAGTTATCAATTTCATTTGGTGCATATTGAAATGCCTGGTTTACTTTTCTAAGCTAACCCACGTATGGATTTTTAGCAAAACTCTATTTAAAGGAATCACAGAATCCTATGTGTGGAGTTGGAAGGAACTTGATGGAATTATCAAAGGCCTACTCCTAGTTATTGACTGATCAGTTTAATCTTTCCTGCACTTGCTTACATGTGACCCATAAAATGGTGTACCAGAGGCACTTCAGGTCACTATTGATGGCAGTGAATGGACCTCTTGGGCTCCAGAGGCTGATGATGCACTGGTGGGTGTGTGGATACCAGCCCAGTCAGTGGGCTGTAAGATGCAAGTGAACTCATTGCAAGGTTGGTAATCATGCAGTGAGTTGTCAAAATAGAGCTTCTGTGCTTAAAAATACGTTGAGGGCAGAAGGTTATCCTAATATGGCTGGGATTATCCTAATCACAGAGCCCCTCACTGCTCCCTTGACCACTTTGTCTCATTAGCCAGGGAATTATCCAAGTCATTCTGTTGTTTTCTAGGCAAGATCAGCTTGCAAGACTGAACCTTTCCCTTCCACCCGGGAAGATGTCTGCATTCATATTCATTTTAACATTAGTCATCACCTTACTTTTTTAATGTAATCAAATTCATTTTTCATTGTTTTACCTGACTAGGTTTTTAATGGCTCTTACAAAATGATGTCTGGATTTGCTCTCTATGTTCTCTCCAAATATCTGTGTTAACAATGGACAGACTGTACCAGGTAACAATAATGTTACTACAGTTACAAGCCATTTCTGTCTCCTCTTCCCTACCAGAGCAAAAACTTTACAAAATATTGTTCCTGTTTTCCCAATCTCATTGAAAACATTGAAAAGAGTGTTTCTTCCTAGTAATCTTTGCTTCCAAAATGAATTCTCACTTTGAAAACCTCAGCCTCGGCAGTGCTGCTCTCCCATATTCTTCATGCCTGCTCATCCAAGTACCACCAAAGCCTTCATCACTGCACCCCTAACACTGTCCTCTACCCTGAAATGTTGGTCTGGCTTCCAGATTCCACAAACCTAATTTCTTGTCATCTCAGGTCTTGCTCTCCAGTGTTAAGCTTTCACACATGATTGCTATTCAGAGCAGAGCTTGGGTTGGGAGCCAAACTATCACTTAGGCAGCATTCAGATGCCTAAATTGCAAGATGTGAATCACAGATCTCCCTTCCTTTCCCATCCTTCCCCTCTACTCAAAAGCTCCTACTCCTGAAGACACCCAAGATGACCCTGCAGCCTCCAGAGGACTCATTACTCTTCTTCAGTTCTGCAAGTGCCCTGAACTGTCCCATCTCTGCAGCTCCATGTCTATCTTTGGACCATCTCCCAGTGCAGATATTCTCCTACACAACTGCTTTGGCAGGCCCCACACCAAGAGAGCTAGCCACCTAGGCAAAGACTTGGATGAAGAGGAGAGGTGATGTGTCCTCTTATTATTATCATTTGGTGGCTCACAAATTTTTCTGTCATAACCTCACTTTCAGTTGCAGTTTATGACCTGGGTGCTTCCCTCAAAGAGGGGACCATTACTGTTTTCCAGCACCTGAAATGGCTCACATGAGCACCCACAACTTCCCAAGCTGTGTCCTACCCACAGCCCTAGGTTAGGGAGATTTCTGCTAGCTCTCTCCTTTCTCCCATGGAATTTGTGCTCCTCACCGGAAAGAGAAGAAAGCATCTTCAGCTCTGTTTTTCACACCATAATCAGACACTTAGGTAACTCCCTCTGGAGGTCAGAGATGTGGGTGTGACTCTGCTTATTTGCCCTCCACTCACAGCAAAAAAGGGAGGGCAGAGATTGAAACTTTTATTCATTGGTCATGGTTAAAACCATTAAACTACTAAATAAATATGGGGACCAATACTCTCTAGACTGCTGAACAGTCTCCATACTCTACATCAGTGAGACAACCAACCCATTTTCCCTTCAGAGGTAAGATATCACACCACTCAACTTGCTTTCACCTACCTACTTCCCCAAATCTGCATCTTCACCCCAATTTCAGCATTGACAATTTCTGCTTTGTTTCAACTGATGTGATTTAGGGAGTGGAAAGGATGAATGGCTTTTATTTCACATTAAAGTGCCATTTCACAAAGGGATATGGCTGGATTCCATTTCCATTATCTAGTTTGACCATTATCTGACATTTCTGATGGAACTGATTCATTGAAATTATATTACCTCAGCACTCAGTGGTTACTCACTGCCTTCAATAGGAAATTGTTCAGATAATCCATTCAGGCATCATTTAAAAGGGATATGTAGAGTACTCCTGCAAGTGAGGCAAGCAGCACTGGATCAGCATGGCTAATGGCACAAAATGGGAGGCAAAGTCTGGTTGAAAAGGGTTGAAAAAGTAACAATTTATTTGAGAGGATTATCAGAAACACACTGCAGTGTTCTTGAAACTAATCCTATTGATTCCCCTTTCTTTTGATCTGTAGTATTTTCTCTATATCAGGCAAGTTGGAGGAACAAAAATGTGCTTCAGGTTCAGTTCATTCTTATTACTTAATTTATCTGTATTCTACAGAGTCCCACATAGAGAAGTTAATCTTTTATTTATCTGAAGAATATTTTATATGTATTATCCCATAACAGCCTTTTCTACCACTGCAATAGTGAAAGTTCTATCAGCAGTATCATTACGAACAGATGAGTCTCATTTTCAAAAATGTAGTTGCAAAAATATGGCTTCAGTTCAGACTTTATACTGAACTTAGCCATCAGAGAGCAATTGTTTTTCCTTAACAGTATTTTTATGAAGATATTTGAGAAAGGACAAAATGAAACTCTGAGGAATTACAGAAGTAGTGTTGCAAAAGAGGCACTTCTACAGTAAGATAAAAACTGAGCAGAGGCATCTATAAATACCTAAAATGGGATCCAGCAGAAATGGGTCAGAGCATCTTCATGCCTAGTCAGTGAAGAGTGCTATTGAGCTAACTGAGAGCATCTAAATGAAACTTTGCACTTAGGAGATCCTTAAAATCACATTTTAGTGCTTTTCTATTTTCAAACTCTGTAATGAAGGTGAAATCTGCACATCCTAAAAGCTTAATATTAATGGACATACCTTGCACAGGGAGTGTCTAAGCTTTGAAAGCCTTGCTAAAACAATGGGTTTGCATAAACATTTCTTGATCTTTTCGGATTAAGCTTTAGAGTGTTTGTGGAAGTTTTGTTGTTTGGCTATTCAAATTTAAAACAGATCTAATCTTCTTATGTTCATTATAGAAATTAAAAATTTGATCACTGATGCTAATCACAAGACTATAAAATCACCATGTAGTCTGGGTGAGATTTTTGTCAATATCCTCTCTTTGGTATTAGTAATATTAGGTTGATAACACAACTTGAAATCCTTTATGCAACCCCTCACTTATCTTCTGTGGGCCATTTTGAATCAGATCTTACCAAGTGAGAAATGTTGCCATGGGCTGACCAAGACTATTAGCACTGGAAAAAATGGTCCATGGTATGCAGGGGCATCATAATGGTTCCTTTTAGGTCTTAAAATCTAAAGTAAAGTAGAGTCAAAGAGTGTTTAGGGAAACATAAGTTGTAAAACTCTGTATTGATCTGCAGTGAGAAAAGAGGAGAAGAAAAATCCTTTATTTTTCAAAATTGCAAATTAGTGAATTTTGCCAATTACTGCTAATAATACTTTTTCTGAAACTGGATCTCAGAAGAAAAATCATGGTTTTACAAGGAATAATTATAGAGGTTTCTGACTATAAATATTAAAACTGAATATTTATGAAGCAGAATAGTTTATTTCTTATATGTTAGCAAAACAAAAAAGGACTAAAAGTACCAAAATTAAGGCTCTTATTTTAAATAGAAAAGTTGCTCCTGGTTTCACTGATTTTTCCAGCTTCTCATTGAAACTGCAGTGGTAACATGTCTCCAGATGTGTGCACTGTAACTGCTGCAACTAGAACAGCACTGAAGAGTAAATGTTCTCCAAAGCAACGTTCAGCTGCCAGGGGAGGCACGGCAAAGAGTTCAGACCTCACTGAAGGTCAGCTGCGCTGCAGTGGAGGGTGCCAGTGGTGAGGACTGCAGCTCACTGGTGCTGACTGCACCTGGAGGGGCTGCCAGTGGCCAGGGGCTGTGGGGCTCTCGTTTTCAGCACAAAGTGATCTTAACTATCTTTCAAGCAGTTTCCTGTCTCACTTGAAGTGGGAGGGAAAAATTCTGCAGTGGGAGAGTGTTTGGGGAGCAAAAGGTGGAGAAACTCTGCCAGGTGGGACATCTGGGGCAGGTGGGAGGCAGGGGCCTGGGAAGGACAGATGTGAGCAGCGCCTGGGAAGCCGTGGTTTGAGGGAATTCAGGTGGTGGATGTTGTTGGGCTAGGAGCTTGGGACTTGGCATGAGGTTAGAGGTTTCTAGCACAGTAGTGGAGGGAGCAAGGATAAAAGGTTTTAAGAGGTCACTATGAGATAAGGTACCCCTAACAAGGAATACTAGTGGTAAGCAAAGGTATAAACCACCAAAGCATTTCTCTCCCTTGCCTCTAGCCCCCATCCTCTTTTTTTTAGTTCTCTGGCATATATTTGAATCACATATTTGAAAACTTAAATCACATTTTTGAAAACTTAAATACACTTGGCATAAGGGATGAACTGATCCTTAACTTTCAAAATATTTTGATGATATTTGTCTTAATTGACTATTTGACATAATAGGTACTTACTGACCTAGAAGAAAGATCAGGGTTTGGACTAAGGATAAGAAGAAACACTTTTTGTAACTGTCAGGAGAAGTCTCTGAAAATCTGAGAATTTTGTACTGTTCAACATGTTCAGAATCAGCCTAGAATAACAGTGTTGTTAGAAAGGGGAAGTTTTGCTGTGGATAAGAAATTATTCAGTGGGTTCAAAATTAAAATTGAATGCAGAATGCTACTGAAAGAGTTCACAATATTACGTGGCAAAATCACAGATGAAATTCAATGTCATTAAATGCAAAGGAATTCACATGGGAAGAAGTATTCACAACTGTACATGCATAATGATGGATTCTAAATGAGCTGCTGCTCAGAAAATGAAGCTTTGGAGCTGTTGTGGCTTGTTCTCCTGAGACATCAGCCCAGTCCTTAGCTTTGGTTGCAAAGACACAAGTGCTTATTTTCCACTATTAGAAAAGAATGAAGCAGAGAATTTAATCATGTCACTCCTCAACTTGGAATTCTTTATGCATTTCTTGTCATGCCTTCTCAGGAAGAATCTTGCAGAACTAGGCTCCTCTACCTCCTAGGTGACCTTCACCATTCATTTGTTATGGACATAATAAATGTTTGAATACTTGGGAAGCCATCTCTTCCCTTGTGCAGAAAGAAATTATCTCTTCTGTCACTGTCTCTGTTGGAGAAGAGGAAGCCACCCCACTTTGCCTCTTACCTGCAAAGCTCAGGCATGTTCATGTTAAATCAAACTCACAGTCTGAACAAGTTAAATCTAGAGGTGAAAAGTACAGTTTGTTTAGATGGGGTGGCTGGGTAAAGCAGCAATACCTTGAGCTTAGCTCTTCCACAACTTGTTTTTTGCTCTGGTTCAAGGTGGTATATGTTACACTCCCTTTTTTACCTTTGGGGTCATCAAATTTTTAGCAATGAGAGAGTTTAATTATCATGAAAGCATGAATCTCCTTTTCTGAGGCTGGCAGATGACTTGAAGCTGCCCAACATCATCTGAATTCCTTTGAAGTGATTACAGGACTATGCAGCTCTGAGGTCTTGGTAGCCCAGTACTGTCAGGGAAGAGGGATCTCTTCTTTTCACACCACCCCAGACCCAGCACATTCCTCTCTCTTCTGCATGTAAGACAGGCACCCTCTCCCCATAAAACTCATCAAAACCAAGGAGCAGGAGAGTTTCTGATGGATCCAGGAGTGGTCTTAAAGAAAATAATCGACATAGGAACATCTGTATCGGAAGAAATCCACATGAAAGTGACAGCATACTTTTCTATTTTTCAGCCTTAATTTTAGTTTTAGTAGTCACCCATAAAATGTGATTTCTATTCAAGTAAATTCCTGCCTTTGTGGGAGAGTATCAATAAAACTCACAAAATACTTTTTAAGAACTTTAAAAATTAAAACCAGAAAGTGTGAGGTTTAGAATTTTTTCAGAATTTTAGTGTCAGTGTGAACTGTGCAGGGAGACCAGGACAGTCTAAGATGAAAAATTTAGACTGACATGTTCATAGCTGGCTAACTCAGACCCAGAAACCCACAGGAAAATGTAAGACTGTGTTCTGTGGGTGAAAAAATATAGGAGTAAAAAACAATTCTGAATTACTCTTTCTTCTGTTCACTCCCAGGAATACAAGGATGGGCTACAAATTATCCCCATAATAAATATGGCTTTTACAGGTGATTGACCATACTAAATAATTCATTTGGAAATAAGGTATGGTAAGAAGTTGGAATATGGTTTTAGAAGGACTGTGAAGTCAGTATCAATGGCAAGCCTATCTCCCTATTTGTACATACAGTTAAAGAGGTTACAACTCTTGTAATTTTATCTTAGTTTTCTTGATATATGATAGCTTTCTTAAACCTCAGCTGTGAAAGTCACAGAGGTATGGGAAAAAAAAAACAACAAACCAATCCAATACTTACTAAAACTTAAAGTTTTTAAGACTCATGCCTTAAGAGAAAAAACAGAATATATGACCAAAACACACTCTAAAAATAACAGAAAGCAAACGAACACACTGCCACAACCTCTTTGTTAATTAAAGTCCACCAGTTAACTTGAACATGTTATTTTTGGTGGATGGCTTGACTTTTGAAACTTTGGGGCTGGCAGAAGTCCAAAAAGAAAACTTTTGGACAAAACCTAAGCTTACCTGACTGACTGAGTAGTAGAAAATTCCACCAGATCAGAACTAATTTATATTAAATTAATTTCTTATCTCATACTGGATACATGAATTGCATGGCAGAAAATGTATTGCACATGTCAGAACAATGGTTGGGAAAAAGCTACTGACTGAACATCAGATTTGCTAAGTACAGTTAGGCCAAAAGTAATCCAGTATCACCAGATCATGTCTAGATTATCAGGGATCACTCTACAGTACTAGAACACATAACCTACTGCCTGCAACATATAAAATCAGGTGAATGAACACAATTCATCCTTGGTCAAAATTCTTGGAGTACTATATAATTACAGTAGAGGAGTAGAGCTCAGCAGGAACATTAAATGACATAAAATGTAATTACTATGCTCAGGGTATATTGTATGCAGCATATGCTTCCTATTTGATATGTGTTAAAGAAAATTTGCCTCCAAAGTGCCAGCTTTAAATGTAAACAAGATATGATGACTTCACTGTGGAAAGCTCTTGCATTGGCTGTTGCAGGGTGAAAAATACCTCAAGAAGTTCTGCAACAAGATGTGTCTATAACTCCTCTCTTGGGTCTAGGTTTCTAACTCTTTTGTATCTACTGACCAGATATTTTGCAGACACTTTCTGGGCGTCAGGAAAGCTCCCTGTTACAATTTTTGGTGTTTGGACTTCTGAATACTAAAACCAGACATGTCTTGAAGAGTATATATTCAGGGTGGGGAAACTAGTCCTTGCTAACTAGGCTTACCAAACAGTAACCACAAGTGCTTTTCCAATAATAACATGAAGAAAACCCCCATGTACTCACATGCATTGAAAAATGAAATCATGGATTGAAATCAGGCCTCAAGGCCAAAGGGTTTTCCACCTTTGCAACACTTCAAATTTAGATGGGATTTTGTACTCCGCATATGTTTTAGCAGATGAAGATTGGAAGTCTAAATGACCCTTTTGGTGTCATTTCAATAGTTATGAACCTTAGATGGGTACTCTGAATTTCCTATACATGCAGGCAATAAAATTCTAGTGTGCGAATGTAAAAAACCTCTTTGTTTCCATATTTATATGTCTGTCTTATTTGAAACTGTAGAAATATGAAACAGCTAAATGGAAGATAATTTGTTCCTTGAAGCCAGTTCTGATGAGAAAGACAGGATTTAGGTTACTGTATGGTCCTATATTCACTAGCTAGTACTCATTTTTAGAGGATGCGTTGCAAAAATATTGCCTGTATTTTATTTTCTTCTAACCTTGTTTTTTGTCTTAGTTTGGTTTTCTTCTTTCCTTTTATTGTCTGAAAGGCAGACTCTTTGTTGTTTGACAGGCATGAAATGGTGTGGAACAAAGATACCAGTAATTATGGGGAAGAACAAACCATTCTGTTTGCTTGCAAAGCAAAAAAATACACCCCTTTAAAAAAAAAAAAAAAAGAAAGGCAAAGTTTTTAGGCTGGCATTTATTTTACATGTTACTGATCAAGGGTAAGTCAGTGTGAATTGTCTGCCTGGTACAAGTTTAAAAAAAGTAAAAAACAAAATAAAATCTGCAGGGCACAATATATGTCATATAGCCATTCTAGCTGAAGCACAGTATGGAATAAAAAGGATTGCAGGCTCTGAGCAAGTTTTAAAATCTTGTCATCTAATTATTAGCTGCAATCACTCTTCCGTTACATGAATTCAGGGGATTGTACATGATCAGTGAGAATATTCTACCTATAAGGTCATAAAGACTTGAGCTGTTTCCCTCTGGAGATTTTTATGGGAACTGAGTGATTCTTAGGATGCCTCACCCCATGAAATGTGCTCAAGGGAAACTAAAGGGTGTGAGCAGCTCCCCAAAGCCAAAAAGAAAAATTCAATCATTCTTGGCAATGCTCCAAGGTGGTCTCCTTTCGAATTAATCTGTGCCATCTTCAATCTCATTAGGAATTAGGGACTCACAGATTCTTGTCAACATTAATATCACAAAGGGAGAAGCAGCCTCTCTACAAAAAGCAGAAATTACTGCAAAAGAAATTTTTGAGGCCAAACTCTGCAGCTAGTTACTCTTTGGTAAGTTTATTACAGATTCATGCTGATAAATGATATGTGGAAAATGGCTCATCTTGGTTAAATAACACTGGTCTGATTTTCAAGGCTGTGCAGTGGTTTTCACCTGCGGGCATTTAATACTTCTGCAAAAGAATGCCCCAGTTCTCCATAGTATCCTTACATTTGGAGTTGCATTTTTTTTTTCCTATATCTTATTTTTTTCCTATTTTTTTTTCCATTTTCCCCCTAAATTCTCTTTTCCCTTGAAGTTTGTTCTATGTAAAAAATAAAGCTGCTTAATGACATTTTTTTATGATGTTGCCTTTGCATGGTGAATTTGGGACTGAAAGACAAATCTAATCTGTCAGTGTAGCAATCAGGTGTAAAGGCAGCACATTGCTGTGTCTTTGATCCCAGATCATCTGCAGTCTCCCAGTGGCATGGCTGACTTTGTAAAAAGGCACTTTAGATTTAAGGATTTGCAGTCCAGCCTTAAGTGCAGTGCCTCATGTGCAGAGAAGCTGCAGCACTGGCAGGGCCAGGTGGTGAGAAAGAGGAAAGGTAGCAGTTGTAAGGGATAAGGTGTGGGGGCTTGGTTGGGTTTTGATTATTTTTTAAAAATATGGACTATATATAACACTCCAGTTTTTGCACAGTGTTTTATAAAGTGATGGTTTAGTAAGGCCTTAGTAATATAGATGTCAAATTGAAAAGAAAAGCAGCCGCTATAGATAGAAGAAAACTGTAGTTAAGATCAATTTCCTTTGGATTGAAATATTTTTCTCTTTAAATATAGAGGTAGTGTCAAGTAGATTTGCAGTGAAATGTGAAAAAAAATTAGATTTACATTTATTTGACATCATTAGATAGCAGAGTCATAATTACTAGACTTGCAAGGGACTGGAGGAGGTCATCTAATCTATCCACCTCTCCCCATGGATATTTCTGTCAAGCCACCTCTAATCATGCAGGCTTCACAAACCTCCAAACAATCAGTCCTTCACTACTACTGTGATGATTAAAAAAAGAAATTCCTAATGGTATATGTAATTTTTTCCTGCTGCCTCTTCAGTACATTCTAGAATCATAAACTCCTGTAATGGTTTGGGTTGGAAGGACCTTAAAGACCATCCAGCTCTAACCCCTCTGCCATGGGCAGGGACACCTTCCAGCAGACCAGGTTGCTCAAAGCCCCATCCAACCTGGCTTTGCACACATCCAGGGATGAGGCATCCATAACAGGGATGGGCAACCTATTCAAGTGCCTCACCACTCTCACAGTAAAAAAATTCTCTCCAGTATTGAGTCTAAACCTGTCTTCTTTCACTTTGAAGCCATTCATTACATGCTGTTGTGAAAAGTCCCTCTCCAGCTCTCTTGTACCCTCTCACCAGTACCCTCTTGGTACTGTAAGGTGTTCTAAGGTCTTTCCAGTCTTCTCTTCTCCAGGCTGAACAACCCCAAGTATCTCAGCCTGTCTGCATAGGAGAGGTGCTCCAGCCCTATGATCATCTTTGAGAACCTCCTCTGGTCTCTCTAACAGGTCCACATTGTTCCTACATCTTCTGTGCTGGGGACTGCAGAGCTGGATGCAGTGCTCCAGGTGGGGTCTCACAAGAGCAGAGTAGAGGGACAGAATCACCTCCTTTCACCTAATGATGACACTTCTTCTTTACAATATTTTTTTGCATCTTCTTATCTCAAGTATTCTATACTTTTTTTTTCACAGGGCAGAATTTTCCAGACTTTTCATCATTCTCATTGCTTTTGTCTCAACCATCTCCATGGAAGGCATACCTCCAACTGCAATAGTCAAAATTCTAGATGGGGACTTAATGTACATTGGATTCTTTGGAGGTGAATCTCTTGTTCAAACAGGAGTTTTTTTCCCCTGCAATAGCAAGACACCACTGTCTCAGCCTGTAAGCTGCTGAAGACCCTGTTCTGCTTTCTCTAGACTGCTACATATTGCCCCATTTGTAGAGCTGGTTATTTCTGCCTCAGTTGAGGACCTGAAATTTGTCCCCAGGATTTACAGAAGCACTTTTCAGATGGTACAGGTCCCCAGGGTTGGATGCTTAGTTCACAGGTAGTATTATTCCCAAAGCCACAGAAATTTGGAAATTGCTTTTTGAAAAATGCTTGTTGAATCTGTTGGTGAAGGGCAGAAGGGAGGCAATGCCAAAATGTGTCACAACGCAGAGTTGTGCTTCTTCCTTTATTCAGCTGAAATGTCAAAATTCCCCCCTGAAATACTACTCGTGTCCAACAGTACCTCCTCGTCCTTGGTGGGTTTTCATGCACACCACAGCACAAGGTATGTGATATTTCATCTCACTCTGAGCATGCTTAAGTGAAGTGTTTACTATGAGGTAAGGTAGGAAACAATGTTTGTGCTAAAATAAGGCAGCACGAGCAGTGCTTTGGCTTGTATGGGCAACCACTGCAAGCACCCTCTGCCATCACAGCTTTTGTTAGCATAATGGGAAATGAGATGCCACAGGAACTCCAGAGGAAAGTCAGAGGCAGAAATTACACAAGGGCTTTCTGTGAGCAAACAGCCAGAGTTTGCAAACAAACCACTCTGTTTGCTGTATAGTCAAGAGGTATAATTCCCCCCATTTTGTACTCATTTACCTTATCATTTTCGCTTACATTACATAGACTATGATAATTTCATATTGGTGTTCAAGATAATGAAAGGTATGTCCAGTGCTGACTTTGTAGCTGTGCTCATGTGATTATTCTTATCTGTAGGTACTAAAAAACCATAAGGTTGCAAAAGTGAGACAAGGTTTTCTGTTCTAATAACAGCCTATTAAAATTACCCTTAATTTTGTGTATTTTTTCTTCCTTTTATGCTCCCTTTCATTCAATAACTATACAATAACTGACTGATACATTTTTAATCAGTATATTATGTATGTTTTTTATGCCACAACTCTGATGCATTGCTTTCTAATTTTTCATTGTACCACCACCTATTCAAATATGAAATGTAATTTTTTTTAATGTATGACCAGGAAAACTTATGGGACAAAATACTTGAATCATTTCATCCTGAATTATGTGCAGGAGATCAACAATATGAGACAGAATGAAAGAGCAAGGTGTGAACTTGTTCAGTGTTTCAAAATAAACACAGTTGTTTTTTAGTAATTAGAAGACTGAGGAGCTCTGGGGAGGAGAAGAAACCCTCCACCTGTGTTCAAGTGTCTGTGACTAGCTGTTGTCAGAGAACTGGATGCAACTATGCCAGGCTGACAACTGCAAATACCTGGTGATGTTTTCAAACCACTGTCCAGGAGCTGGCAACAATCACCAGTTGGCAAGTGCATCTCAGGCTTCTCATGTAATCCCATTTTTAAGCTGTGTACACACAAATGATTTCCAGTAATCTCCCTCATTAACATAAATGTCTGTCTTTTGTGTTGGACACACACAAGTGTGTTGGAGACTTGAGAATTTTGCTTCTCTGCTCTGGAGCCTTTCATGCCTGTCCAAACTCAAAACTCAGGTTTTTCCTGTGTCCTGGGCATCAACACCATGGATGTTGAAATCAGTACAGCCCAACCCACACACGCCCCTGCATGTGCATTCCACCATCTTCTCCCTTAGTGGCTGGGAACTCATCTGCCCTATCAATCAGGCCCACAACACCAATTTTCTTCTACTACTTTGGATCCATATATTCATACCGAGCTTGTCTCAATTCTTCTGACTCTGTCTGCATCTGTTAAGGTAGACCTCTTCTGTCCATCCAGCCAGAAAAGCTTTTCATTCAGGTTCCCACTACCTCTCAGTAAGTGGAACATTGTGATCTCAAATGCATTAGTGACATGTTTCCATAGCCTTCCTCACTCAGCCAAAAATTATAGTTTTAATTATCTGCTCTTTGTATTTTAAACACTTTCTTTCTCCTGTGATGCCAGGAGAACCCACCATACCAGGACTCCCTAGAAATACCCTCAAACCTTCCCTGTTGCTCATTAGACACCTCCAGAGTGTTGCCCCAGGGACAAGTGGCTGACCTGCCAGTGTTGCCAGCAGCAGAATATGCTGCTGTGGGGCTGACACCTTGAAGGCTTCAAAGGTTATTGGGTGAAACTGGCATTTTGTCCTCTGTTTATAGAGCACTTGGAGCAGCTGGGTCCACTTTTGTGGTTGAGTTCTATTACAGCACAAGAAATCACTGCTTTTAATAATTAGTGTCCAAAGGTAATGATGGCACAAGAGCTGTAGAGCAGAGTCATGCTTCGTGTATGCTCTTGCACTGTTGATGTTTACAGTAAATCCACACCTATGGAAGTGAGTAGCTTTGATTTCCTATGGTTCACCCCATGGCTTCTTCTTCCCAGATATGTACTGTATTGGTTATTTCCATTTACATAAATAAAAGAACTATATTAAATTGCTCTGATTTTGTCTACCTAGACTCAAACTTGTCAGAGAAGAGCTAAAAGTTTTTCTCCAGGAGTCCTAAATAAGCACAAGCAGAGGTAGCTGAATTACCAGTGATGGATAAGGAAGACAAGTTAAAGGGAGCCAAACTTGTGCCATTCCAGTAGACTGAGCCGACTACTGAAGTAGTCAAGACAGTATAATTTCAGGTATGATTTAATGTATTCTGCAGAAAGTTTCCAGATTTCCTAACCTTGAAAATAAATCTCGAGACTCAGGTGTTTTTCTGACAGAGGAGGAAGTGCTGGTGTAGCAGCAACAGCAACACCTACCTGGATTTACTGGTGGAGCAGGTTTCTGGTTTACAGCCTCTCTTCTGCAAGCACAAACCCTATGAGACCATTTTTGTTGCTGTTGCTTTTTCTTTCTTACTTTAAATGTAGTTTCTTCCCACTTTTCTTTTTAAATTGAACCTCTTTTCCATTTGGGAGGGCTTTAAATGCTTGTGAGTATTTTTCATTTTTATAAGGAAAAAGCAACTTGACTAACACAGTCCATGACAAAAAAAGATCACTCCTATTAGGGCTGTTTTGGGCATCCAAGGAAATACTAGACACCAATGTGTAGATGATACCAGTTTTTATACAGCACAGTTTATAGTATTGCACTATAAAGGCAGATGATCAAAAATATGACCTGTAACATCCACCTTTGAAAATCTTCCCCACAGGCCTTCTGTTTGGCAAAGGCAGCGTCTTAGCTGAAGTTCTTGCTATCAGGGGCAGTGCTCTGCTTTCTTGCAGGCCCTCTTTATGGACAGGAAGGTACTCCAAGGTCTCCCTGGAGCTTTCCCTCCTCCAGGCTGAACAACCCCAGCTCTCCCAGCCAGTTGTCATAGGAGATGCTGTATTATAACAGTGATACCATCAGGCAGCCATGGCACTGTGTTGATCTCACCTGAACTGGTTTCAGAAGGTAAGAACAGACCAGCTCCCACAGTCACCTCCCCAAGAAACTTAGACAAAACTCAGACTAGATTTAAAACTGTCCTGGCTGCTGCTCCACCCTGCGCCCAGCTCTAGGGTCTCTTACAGGACCAAATGCCTTTGAGAAAGTAAAGGGCATGAGGTATGGGCAAGTTTCCATGGAAAAACAATTTCATACAAGAAAGAGAAACAGAGGAATTTTCAGAAGGACTAAAGGAACAGGAGTTTTCCCTATTAGTGGCAAAGCTGCTGGGATGGGCCCTAAGTCACCTCCAAAGGGGACACAACCACCTGGCAGGTCTGATGGAGCTCAGGAACAAACCTAGCACTGGTGCCTGAGCAGCTCATTGTGCTCCAAGTTTCCTAATTTTCAGTATGGAATAATTTCACCACTGAAATTGAAGGACTGAATGTATAAAGATTTTTTTTTAAAGCTGTATTTTTCTAGCTAGCAGGAATACATCGTGTCTCTAGCATGAGAAGGACTTGCCTGTTGTAAAATGTCTTGGTTTATATTTAAACTAGCCGTGGTGTTCAGTGACATCTAGGGACTGCCTTCGAGAATTGCATTGCCTGCAAGCGACCTCATCTCCCTGTGTCTCCTTCAGATTGCAGCTGGGAGTTTGAACCCTAAACCATCGCTTCCAACTGCGGTGGTCGTTGCTGAAGTCTGCAGACAGGCATTTCCATCTTCACAGTGCCTGAGGAATGCCATAATCATGACCTGTGGAAACAGATAAATATGTCTGATCTACCTGTGCTGAGGCACGACTTCACATTTTCAATGAAACATTCTGAGTTACTTAAATACTGCAGGTTTTCATCTGAATATAAAGTTTGTGTTCACCCCTCCACAAGGCCCCACGACCAGGGGGAGATTTGTTTACTCAATACATAGTAAATATAGGGGGGTGCAGGCAGTGTGTTCCCAGTCACATTTTAAAGTATCTAAGTTATGAACTAAGTTACAGTATTATTGATTAAGAAACAAGATCCTTGTTGATTATTTTTTTCCTATTTAACAACTGTAAGTGAATAAACATCAGTTACTTCATAAGCAACATTCCTCATCTTTCAATCCCACTTTTGAGAGTCAGGAAAGCTACTTTTAACTCAATTTACTTTTCGAGTTCCTGCTGTTGGTATTTCTAGGCATTAGCCATGTGGGAAGCAACTGCTGACTAGGAGGAACAGGGTGCCATCTGTGCTTGGCATGGGAGTGCAGGAGCATCAGGGCATGGGCACCACAGGTGCTGGGGGGTGTCTGTGCCTTCCTGAAACAGGCTGCTGAGGGAGACAACAGGTGCAGGGCACAGTATGTTCCAAACTAAAGCAACTCTACTAAAAATTCCTCCCCTTCTTCCACCAAACCTGCTTGGGATTACAGAAATGAATGCAAAAACAGACATAGCAAAGGAGTCATACTGTTCTGCACAAAAAATACTCTGGAGATTTAGTTCTCATGACAGGATTCATTCAAACTCAGGATCACTTTGTTAAGAAGCCAGCTGGGCTGTAAAGGCAAACAAGTCCATGCTTGGTGGACTGAACAGCAATATGAGCCCTAGTAGAATCATGGGACTCTACACTGTCACTGTCATTGTGTTGCCAGCACCTGCAAACCCTGGTAACTGTACCCAAGGCTGTTCCAGCTAGGAAGTCCACTAGTTAAACAGAGAGAGGGGCACAAAAGGACCTTGCAGTCTAAGGCCCCAGAGCAGGCTCTTTATGAGAACACTAGACCTGTTCTATCTATTCCCCTTCTCAATTTATTGAGGAATGTCAGAGTATTCCAGTGTTTCTCAGCTATCTCATCTGTGGAAGTCTCCTCCAGAACATGACTTGGATATGTTGTGGATGGCCTTTCCTCTGGTTGTCAAAGGAGCTCAGCTGAGATGATGTGTAAGCTGGTCTCCAAAACAATGGTGGTGAACTTTGACCTACATTTCTGATGTGGCAACTCAACCACCTCTGCTGACAGTTCGTTTCTCAGTAAGAGATTATGTACTGAGGAGTGGTAGAGTGTGACATGCTTACTTTTTTATTTGCTTTATTTTTAAACTCAGATTTGTTTTTTTGAATATTGTCTGTAACATTATGTTGTTGGGAGGGATCCCAGTGCCTTTCATTCCTTGAGGTTTTTGGATCTATGGTTACTCTGCTGCTTGCTGGAAAGCATTTACTGAACGTGCTTATGACAAGGAAGCCATTTGTGCTGTTACAAACATACTGCTAGTAAAATAACCCTGTTGTGTTTTGAATTTCCTGTGGCACATCTTCACAGGGACACCCCTGGTTTCAGTGCATGCCAGGCAGACCTGGTGATGCTGCCCACCCCTGAGCAGTGCTTACACCACAGGTCCACCCCTTGTCACCCCTTTTGTTGTCCTCCTGCTCCACTGCCAGCCTCACTGAGAGTGGCTCTCACAGCAGCCCACGTTCCACACAGACGTGGCTCCTGCACCTTCCTGAGTGAAGCAGAGTTTTCTGGTTGACCTTGGATGGGGGTGGAAAGGGCATGAGGCTGCAGACACCAGTCCACGTGCCCTTGTCCTGCTGTTTGGTGGTCACTTGAGGTTCCAGCTCTTCACCTTTCTGCCATCTGTTTCATGTAGGCTTTTCTCATGTTAATTACTAACCTACTTATTTGCTTATGAATAGGATAAATTATGTTTCTCCCTGGAGAAATCAAATGCTCCCAATCTGTGGTTCCTTCAGAGAGAAACCTGTGCCCAGGCTCAACAGAAATAATTGTCTTTGCCCCAGCATAATGACAAAGAGATAAGCAATCTCTGTGGCCCAGCAGTTTAGTGAATCCATCTTTCCTCCCTAACAGCTGGATTAGAGGCTTTGTGCACCCAGGCTCTGCAATAGTTTCCATCTCTCAGAGAATACAAATAATTGCTAAGAACAAACCATGCTATCACAGTTGTCATATATTTCTTGGTTGAGTTATCAGCAACAACTTATCTATTATCCAGGGTTTATTGTTTTGGCACCTTTGGGAGACATACATGAAACACAATGAATATAAATCACATTGCATTTTGACAGTATCTTAAGATTTATGGAGAAACTAAAGAGAAAACAGAATTATTTTGCATGTGGAAAAGATGGGAAAATTATTGATTCAAAATGTGATTAGAATGGTCTCATTCTAGTAAGACAATGGGAGATAAGTTTACCTTCAGATCCATGGAATAATGACAGTGAGCTGAAAATAGTAAAGGATTTTTAGGCAGCTTCACTGAAGTCAATGGGGGGCAGGGGTGGAAGCATTTTTTTACCCCCAAAGTCATGGGTAGACTCACAGAGAATGCTTTTGAAAATCCTGCCAATATTTTGTACTGTTTATAACAAGCTAAGAGTCACAAGGATGTCTTTTCTGTTCGATTTTTGAGGAAAAATGTTTGTCACCATAACAGCAGGAAGAGATAAAATACAGGGAAGCCTTATTACAAAAACAAACTTCTGTTCAACCCAGAGAACCTGAAGCTATAACACCACTGACATTTTCCATGAAAAATACTTTAGCTCTAGTCTCTCTTGTACAGATTCTTTATTCCCTCCTAGGTCCTGTAATATGCTCCTGACCATTAAGGTGATTCTCAGAGCATGGAAGAGTGACCTAAGCTTATAACTTTATTCAGCCCACCTGAGTCCTAGGCAAATCTTTCACCTTAAAATCAGATGGAAAATGCCTTGTGGCAGAAGGTTCTACTTCTGTTGTCCCTACAGAAATAGAACAAGGTGGCTGTCAGTCCTGCCTCTGGCTGCTCTCTCAGCTCCAGGCATGGTCTCAGGAAAACCACCTCTGATGGCAGCACAAATCTGCACCCTCAGGAATACACATTTTATTCTTACATTGTTGCTCCAGTAGGATGGCACCTAGAATACCATGTTGATGCATTCTGATGAATTAAAATTTGATTCCCACTGAAAAAATGCCATTGTGATAAAACCTGGTTTGAAAAAAATTAAATTGCCTTGAGTTGGATTAATGCCTGGTTTAATCAAAAGTGCTCTTTAAAAAAAAAAAAAAAAGAAAATATTTCCATCTCAAAATAGGTGATTTTATTAGTCCAGCCATAAACTTTCATTAACCTAAATTTTAGAGGTCAGCCACTAAACCAAGTTATTAATTATGCATGTGGACATAATTCCTAATTTCTAAAATAGTGGCAAAATAGTTAGAGTTCAATGTGAAAAGCAAAATGGAGATTGATTAGGGAATTACTAGAAAAACAAAATCAGTAGAAACAAATGTCCGAAAGAGGTGCTTATCACAGAAAAACACAGTGAAAAATGACTAGTCCCAAAGAAAGAAATGATACTGATAAAGTTTTAAACATATACACTTCTATTTTCTGTCATCTTCAAGAATACTGGTGATGAGCAATAGATAAAGTAGCATTAGGGATTTCTGACTGAGCACACATGGAAGCACCAGCAGTACCAAGTACAGGACATCAAGCCCCAGTATAACAACATAGTCACAGGTTTTTGTGCTGCTAAAACAAGCAGTTTAGAAACACAAATGTTCCTTCAAAAAGAGATGGTGACTGATGGTTCATTTAGTGTGCTATGCAACCAGATCTTTGATCATTATTAACAGAAGGCCTCTAAAGGACAGATTTGAACATCAAATATCACTTTGCCTACTCAATGGTAGTTCTATTTACAAGATTATTCCCATTATTTTCACTATTTTATAATCTTAAGGTGTTATAGGAACTAAAATATAGGCTCCCTTTTTCATGAAAGATGGGACCAGATGAACTTTCAAGGTCTTTTCCAGCCTGGGCTGTTCTGTGATTCTACTATTCTGTGAAAATATTTCTTTTCTTTTTTTCTTTTTTTTTTTTTTTTTTTTTTTTTTTTTTTTTTGGGTATATTTTAAGAGGTTCGATTTATACATACTCTTAAAATAATGAAATTCTTCCAAAAAATGTAAAGATCCTGGCTGTGTGTCTGCACAGGTGAAACAAAAGTAGCAAGTGGGATAAATAACCCTTGTTTGTGTCTGAGGTAGGAGAAGCAAATGTGAAGTTAGGGAAGGTCAAGAACAGAACTCAGAAAAGCTGAGAACAGAACAACTGCTCTGAGTTTAATTTAATTTTTTAAATGAATGAGACAATTTGAAAAAAAGGAGTAGAGTGGTAAGGATTTAGAAGAGGACAGAGATCATTAGTCCTAGTGGAATAAAAAGAAGAAGAGAAAGCTTGTTGAAGAGAAAGCTTAAAATGAAGTTTTTCTATAGTCTATAAAACAAGTGCAATTCTGAATTTTAAAGTTCAGTTTTTAAAGGGGAACAGGGTTCAAAGCTCAAACTTCATGAGGAATATTCTCTCAATGTTAACCTGATCTTTATGTATATTAGTGAGGATGTGCTCACCTTGTTGATTGCAGCTCGGTCAGTGGTGTCCTGGTAGCACTACTCTCTGCTTCATGCCTGGATAAAGCACAGTACATTTAGAAGAGGACCAGTGAACTGTCTACACTTTTCCTTAGCTCTGTTGGCAAGGGACACTTACTTGGATGGCTGCAGAGTGGTGCTGACTAAGAAAATCACTTAACAGGCATCATTTTGCATCTCAAAATACAGCATATTTTCCTACAGGTTTAGGCTTTCCCATGTTTCCAGTTTGCTAGGGCTGTAACAATACACAAAAAAGTCCTGAAAAAAACCAAAACCAAAAAATCTCTTATCAAGTGACCAAAGACCTAAATGATAATAAGATGTTTAGTGTTTTATCTTGAATACAGCAAATGCAAATATTTTTAGATACAGCCACCAACTTCTGGTCCTTCTCTCTGAGGCACAATGAAATGTGATTTCTCCTATGTATTAGACTTCTTTAGCTTCTGGCACAGTTACACAAAACTGTGAGAGTTTTCTGACTTGCTTTACAGCTAGAAATGTGGGTACATGACCTTCTCCTCATAAATAACTTACATTCTTAGCAGCAGCAGAAGCCCAACTGAGAAACTTGCTCTCAGAGGCTGTCACACTGTGCTGGTGGTCACTAAAGCTCTGAAAGATGTTTCAGCTGTCATACAGCGGGGCAAAAACCACTTCTTGCCTTTCTGAAAAAATTTTTTGCTGTTTAGATTCATCTGATAGTCTTGTCTGGTGGAATCCATTGTGCACCATCTCTACTAAAGCCAAAGATAGGCATCAATGTCTGAAGAGTGCCTGTGCCAAATACAGCCCTTACAAATACAGCCTATACAAATATAGTCAGCCTCATTGCATATTTCACCCCACACAGATGCAGCTCCAGCTTTATGTGCTCCCTTTTCCTCTGGCCCTCACTGCACAAAGAGCTCAGGCACACGTGGGAAAGTTGCACTGGCTGGCAGCCACTGGTGTCACACTGCATTGTCTCTGCAGTCCCCATCCTGGATGGCTCGCTGCAGGTGGGTGCCATCTCCAGCCATTCAACCCCTCCTGTTCTTCACCATGTCACCCTAGCCTTAGGCACCCTGGAGAAAAAGAAATGGATGTCAGCCTTTGGCAGGTGTTGTCAGGATCTCCAGCATCTCACTGCATCACTGAGGCACTGCAGAGAGGGCACAGAAGGAACTTGGATCTATCCTTACGCATTTGGCTTGTGGTTGGAGAATTAAATAATTGAAGTCATTAAAAACAAACCTTAATCTTAGACACCCCCACCATTATCTTTTTTTTTTTTTTTTTTTTAAGAGGAAAAGCATCTTCATAGCCCTTTTGATCAACAGTGTTAGCTACAATGACTTCATGGCCATTTGTTAAACTCAGCGTAACCTGTGCACCCCATAGAGACTGGGCACCTGTTTAAATAACCAAATCTTTGGTTTTTTCCACTACACAGCACTAAACAGGATCTGTGCAAAATCTGAGAGAAACAGAAACCAAGATATATAAGAAAATTAAAAACTTTTTGTATATTTTGAAAAGAGGAGTTTCTCAGAGGGCCAAAAACTCAACCAAACTTAAGTAGCATTTTTTCAGGGTGAGCTATACACTTCTGACACAAACACTGCCCATTTGTTTGTTCATCACATCAGAAAATCTTTCTTGTGGTGCAAACACCATAAATTTTAAGACAATGATGCCTTTTATTTACTCATGCCTGCACTAAAGAGACTTTTCAGTCTTTTTCACACGTTTACTTACATTAAACTGTGGTCTCAACTAATTCTTAATTTTAGGGTATTAACTGAATTAAGAACCTAATGGCTTAAGCTGCTGTGAGACCACTAAAACTGTTCTCTAGATATGTTAATTTCCTTATGAGGCCATGGAGGGGTCTTGGATGCCTCGGACACAAGCCCAAGCAAAGCTGGAGGACTTTAGTTCAGTGTTGAAGCTACAGGGAGGAAGGGACGGGGGTTGAATGTTTTTGCTCTTCTACATTAAACTTTTCCTTTGAGACTCCTGATTAACTCAGCCATTGACAGCAGACAGTGTTTTCCTTCTTTTGCTGATTAGAGCAATCAATTTCATGCGGCCCTGGAGGAACAACCGATACATAAATATTTATTTTCCTTCATTAAATCTCTAAAAACCAGACTTCTCATATCTACTGAAAAGGAACATGGAATGGGGAGATAGTGGGGGGGGTGGGGTGGGGGCAAAATTCAAGTGTATGCAGTATTCTAAAGACTTGTTGTGTTCCTTGTAACTTGACTCTCTTCAGATTAAATAAAAGAGCTGGTAAGGCTACAATCTTATGTTGAATGTGGTGCATATGAGCCTGAAAACTTGTAACCTTTATTCAGGCTATGAATCAGATTGCAAAAGCTGATGTTCACATAACTGAACATTTTCCAAGACAAATGTCATCCGTGGCTGCTGCCTGCCTCAGCTTGCTGTGCTGGAGGTGATATTCATAGCACTGACCCCAGGAGGGGCTTGGAGGAAAGATACTCCCCAGCAGCTGAGGAATAGCAATAAGAGTATTTCATGGTATGAAACGTAGTGTTGGAGCCTTAGACCTCTAAAAGGAGGGAACTGTGGGGAATTTCTGTAATATTGGGTCCACTACATTCTTTCTTTGTGTCCTGCATTTCCTTCCAACTATAAAAATTACCCAAGAATGGTAAGCATGGAAAGCATGGTAAACATGCAGTGGAATAGCAGTGGAGCATTACCATAGCTCTCCCTCTGGTTTGGGGAGGTTTGGGTCCCCTTGCCCATAGTCTCGTGTTCTGGGGGCAGTGTAAGCAAAGCCTCAGCAGAAATATGTGGGATTGAAGCACATGACACAAGATTGCAAATGCAGTCCTGATGCTTTGGTGCTTCTTTGTGTCCATTGTTCCTGCCTACTCCCAGATGTTAGGACGCTCCTTGTTCACATTCCTTTTTCTTGTTGAGGGGGCAGGATGGAAGTACTTGGGGTGCAGCTGACTGCCTGAACTATGCTTTAAACAGAGGTCATTTGAGTTAGAGCTAGGTAAATAAACTGGCTGAGGCTGCTAAAATGTCCTTTAAATATTTGTTTACTTACTGCATTCCAGTGGTGTGGCTTACACACTATCACATCTACTTTTGTCAGTGCAGGAAGAAAAGAAAACCATTCTTCTCTGCACTTAGAGTCTGGAAGCCAAGTATCTGTCTGGAACAGTCTTGAGTGGCCGATTTATAGACATCCAGAAATACACATTTATAAAGAAGAGGCAGAAAGGTCCAACACCATACAAAAAAGTGGCAATTGCTGCAGTGCCTTAAAAAGCAGAAACACAACACAAAACAAAATCATCTAGAAGATGTTAATAGTAAGTTTTTAATCTGTTCTCTTAGAAGTAATTATTTTCCTTAACTAAAAAAAAGGATAAGGAAGATCCAGTATGTTACCGGGTATCAAGTTTACCTGTTTGAACACTATTTTCATAATATTTGTGTTAAGGCTTGCATATCCTTCCAAGTACAACTATTTTTTCTCACAAAAGCGCAGTCTTTTGGCAGCCATCTCACAAAACTTCATGAGATGGTGTATGTGAACATAAATTCTACTCTTAAAATGAAGTGGCTCTTCATTTTTCAATGGGAAGTTATGGTAGAAAACAGTAAGAACTGACCTATGGATATGAACATTATTGACTATAAGATGGCAGACAGTCTTAAATAGTTCACCACAGTTCAGCCAGAGGGATCAGATGATCCCAGCACACTGAGAGAACTGGCACTCGGAGCTAGAAGTCTGGTAGGAACCATTATAAATACACCCGTCACATTGACTGTGGTAGATTTTGACTAGAGAATAATAAACTTCTGAGCTATATTTAATGAAAGAAAAACATAAGTCAGGCATCTACCGATCCATTTGTCAGTGTTCATGATTTCTGAACAATTTTGAAGAAAAACATAAGTAGAGATGTGGAAGAAACGCAACAATACTTACCAAAAATGGATTCTGCAAGGCTTATCTGGCAAATTTGTGCTAAGCTATTCCCGGGTAAGGGGGATGACCCAGAGCCAAACCATCCAGACTTGTCTAAAACACGCCTTTGGTCGTGTCCTACATGAGAACTGAACTGAGATGGAGAAGATGGGGAAAATGGAAAGCAATCAGCAGGAAATACTTCATCAGGAAAAAAATCAAGTGTTCCTTCAAGCAGGTATCCATGGAGCTGAAAAGCACTTTTTTCTTTTACAGAGATTGTTGTGAGATGGGGCTGATTTAATATTTTAGTTGATAAGTCTTCCCATACAAAATGGGTACTCACAAACTTTGCTAAAACCAGCAGGGAGTAGAGGTAGAATTGTCTTCAGAAGTAACATGTTTTAAGGATTAGGCACTGGGAGGTCCCCAGTGTTCTGATGGCAAAGTATATGACACTTAAAATGCATGTTTTCTTTCTTGCCAAACTGTTCTCAAAAATGTGGTTTTGCTGAATGAACTTGAGTTCCACGATACATTTACCTGCTGTTCTGCTTTCCTTCTTTGGAACTGAATGTTTCTTTTTCTCAGTTTCTGATTGTTTTGAAGTGATTCTCAGGATAATCAATGGAAAGGAAGACAAAAAAACCCCAAAACCGTAAAGACGTAAGAGGAAAAGCTCTTGTGTTCCTAGATAGCAGCAAAAACAGGTAACTGGCTCATTGACTCTTCCTTTGCTTTTTGGCAGGATTATGCAAACTGTTTTTGAGATTTAAGGCAGATTCATTCTGGAAAAGGTAGCTCCTACACAGGGTTTCAGACAGCTTGACAGGATAATGGATTTTCACTGATGCATTGCAAAAAGCCCTCAACATGTATCATTAGCAGAGTTTTTGAAGGGTAGGGTGCCAGGGAGCTCTGCTGCACGCTTTCAGCTTGCAGATGGGCTTAGGAGCAGCTAGTGCTTGACAGGAGCTTGAGGCAGGGGGGATCTTACCACATCGTCCAGCTCTCATGTACCACAGTTCCTGGACCTCAGCTGTGGGAAAACTAGTTTTTGGGGGTACCCACAGGCAGTCAGGAGGACTGCACTAATCAGTGCCAGTGCAGGGAACAAGATCTGAGTCTCTTATTGAAGAACATGCCCAGGAAGAATCAAGGGGGTGTGTTTTCTGACAGGGATTTTTTAAGGGCAACTTGCCAAGCATTTCAGCAGCTAATTATATCGGGAGTTTATTTTTTGAAGTGTTTATAAGTGATCCAAAAAGAGGGAGGTTTGATTCTTCCACTTGACATGTGCCAAATATAATTGGAATGATCACACACTGGTCAGTCTGTGAACAAATTGGATTTGCAATTTTGGCAATCACTCAGCTTTTGAAAAGCACTCTGGAAATCAAGATGGTTTGTTTCATGCAATGCTGACGGTTTGTGCACAGAAAAAAAGAATAGAAAAATAAGCACTTTCTTGCTAAACAAATAAGAACTAAGATGAAATTTGAATCTTTTGAAGTTGGTGGCAATATTCCCATTGGCCACGATTTCACCCCAAATCTTTCAGCAGTGAACCTAGCAGTTCCTAGATCTGCAAAAAAATGCTATGAAAAGTAATCTTGTAAGTTACCTTCTCTCCTTGCATTGATTACCAACTGTGTATGATCAAACTGACTTTGTTCTTCTATAAAACCTCCAATTACAGAAATCAGGAATTGAGGGAAGCCAATATTTTCTTTTGGTCAATAACATAATGGCAAGAGAAATGTCTAAAAGTGCTTAAAACAAAGGCTGAGGACTTCTTCTGTTCTGTCTTTAATATTCTTGGCCATCTGGTCCCTTAATTTTATCAGCCTGTCATTCTGAAAATCTGGTTTAAGGTCAGTTTTTTCTAGCAATTTCCTTTCTTTTACTTCTTGTACACTCTCCTAAAACATCTTTGTCCTTCCTTCTAAAGTCTGTGGGGATTGCTACTTACAAAACTAAGAGGAGAAATGGGGAAATAAGAAATAATTTCTTGTATGGAATATTGATATTTCATCTGTTGCACTTATGTATAATTGTAATTAATATATTTTAAAAGTTTTTTTTTATTTTGAATTTGATGATTCTGAAAATATATTAATTAGCAATTAAAAACTACAAGACTCAAAACTGGGGAGGGAGGCGGGGTTTAAATTCAGCAGGGTTACATTCAGGGGTCAAATTCCCCTAATTCAGCAAAGTAACCTAATTCCCCAATAAGTGTAAACTTTTATTGAAGCCCAGTGTGACTTTAACATCTTATATGTATTTCTCAATAAAAATGGAATATATCTATAGATCTTTCACCTATAGAGCATCAGACTAAATTTTAGATTGCCACTGCCCCTATCAAGTAACATTTACTCCAGGTTTTTCTATTATCAGCTCAGCTATTTTGACTTTAGTGGCAGCAAAATAAATTGCTTTAGTTACTTCTCTCTGTGTTGGATTCTTTTCTAATTCAGACTTTCAGTTTCAATGATTATAAGGGTTTTTTCAATGTGGAAGTGGATAAAAATTACTTTCAAAACAGGTTATTAACCCAACTGGCTAAGCAGAACCTCCACCTACCTAAAACCAAGTTAGCTATTGCTTGGTTGCTGCCACTGACAAAATTTAGCCCATCTGAGAGCAAGAATCCCACTGAAATGGACTGAGCCATCAGAGTTCTGCATTTTTGAATGTCAGCCAAACTATACTCAAGATGTACTTCTTTCATGAATACTCTCCCTACTGTACATTATTTCCTCAGTAAATTTTATTCCATAATATGAAGTACAGATGCTCACTTAATGATCAGATAAACATAAACATGTAGAAGCATACTAAAATCTGTGGAACTCATACTAATGTTAACATTTGAACATTACATAAACCTGCAGAAAGGACCACCAGGTCATGTAAATAAATGACTTATGCTGAATTTCTGTAGTTATAGAATCACCTGAGATGTCAAGATACTTTGCCTTTCTTTACAAAAAAAATCTGGGTAGCTCAGTGCAGCCCCTGTATCACAGTAGTGATGTGCACACAAATATCTAAGAACAAAAGTATCAGTGACCATCTTTGTCCCTTTCTTGCCTGTATGCTGGATTTTGTATTGAGCTAAAAAGTGTATTTTTCTTTGATTTTGCTGAGTTGATGCCCAAAAGCAAGGGGGAAAATAAACATTGTAGCATAGCGAATGAAATAGGTGTTTTTACTTGCTTCTGGTGGATTTCAGAAATCCACTGCATTGGGGATAGGTGTGCAGAGGCCAAAAGAAGAGCTGCTTCATTGAGTTTTGCATGGTCCATTGCTGCTCACTGCTGAATGCTTCCCACTGCTGCTGCTGCCATTCCTGCTGCAGACTCACCCTGCCCAGCACCCGGGGTGGCTCTTAACAATCCACAGGAGGGAAAGTTCTGCTATCAAAAATTACAAACTGCTTTGCCTGTGACAGCATTTTTTTGAGAGGGCTTTCAAGTTTTAACCATATTTCTGGCTTCAGAGAACACCACTTGACAGGTTTCTGTGCAATCCTTGTGTGGGGGGCCTAGCCAATATTTGTGCCGTGCCAATTTTAGGCTTCAGGCTTTATGGGAAGAGCATAAGGAGAAATAAAAGGATTTTTAATATAATTTGGAACTCAAAAGAACAACAGACATCTCTTCCATTAATCCTTAGTTTATGGGAGCAAATGGATTGTTCAGTTCTTCTGCTGTCTTCCTCCAAAGTTTCTAAAGCTGACTCCCAAAATAAAATGGGGCTGACGCATGAACCACTAAACATTTTGATTAATTAATTGGTGGTACCAGTCTTCTGATATAAACATATTTTCACCCTCTATTCTACGGCTTCTTCCCAAGCTCATGCCTTCCCTTAACTTGTCTAACCTCTTGTTTTCTCACACATTCCAGTGTTGTCTGGCAGTGCCACTGCAGTTCCTCTTTACTGAAGCAGACTGATGGGACCATGTTAACTTGCTAGATATTATTATCCCTCTTTATTTATCTGGAACCACAAGATCTTCTTCCAGGAGTGACCCACCCCTTACTCCTTCCTCTGTGTCTGACAAGACTTGGGCTTTGACTCTTCCTGCTCTATGTGCATGATTTCTATCTGGGCAGTAATGTCTTTTATGTCTCACAAACACTTATGAAGAAGCCTTGGTCAGCTTCTCATACTGCCCCAAGGACATTAATTTCATTTGGAACGTACAAAGTTTTAGGAAAAAAAAAACCCAAACATAAGGGGATGGTAAACACAGATACTCTTGAGCTAACACAGACCCCATTGATGTTCTTGCTGATATCAATGGTTTCTTTTAATCTGTGATTTTCTTGGGGCTGTGGCTGCTGTAACCCTATGGCTGTTGACACATTAGCCAGTAGCTCTGTAATTCAAATGCCCTTTATTTTATCCTAAACTCTTCAAATACATTCAATGAGACAGCTAATTTCTTAAAAGAAGAATGTCCTCAGGCATTCAATATAAAGCTCTCTAAAGTTAATTCCTATTGATTTCAAGAGCAATTGGATCAAACATTTTTAGCATGTAAGGTATTTTAATGTAGGTTCCTTTTTGGTTTGTTTTCATTGTAGTATTTACTAAAGAACAGCAAAAAGGAGCCTTTTTTCCCTGCCTTTTTTTCTCTATTGGCAAAGATATCCTTCGATTCTGTATTTATCATTCAGGTGATACTTCTTTCCACAGATGTTTCAAATTAGATAGGATACGTAGCATCTGTGTACTCTCGCCAGCAAACAGGCAGCAACCAAACTTGCCAAACAAGAAGGTGCATTTGCTTGGCCTGGTCTCCTGTTGGCTTTGGACCTAGTAAGCACAAACTGTGTCCATTTTTAATGCCTCTAAGAGAGACCCATTTGCTGTCTGTTTGCTTTAGTGTGAGTCAGGCAGGTGCTTAGGCAACAGTGCCTTTCTGAAAAAAAATGGCATGAAGGCAACAGAACCTTGCACAGAATTCCGCTCCAATGTGAGGCAGAGCTTCTGCATTTACCATTCTTCTCCCACCATGTTCCCACAGTAAGGATGATTATTTTTAACCTTTCCCCCCCACCCCCTTTCCCACGTTCTTACTGCTTTTTGATAACATACATATAATTGTGAAAATATAAAGGGGTCAAAGGTTTGCTTTTGGAGTCGTAGATGCCCAGGACAGCTGGGGTTCATCCAAGACAGCAAGTCTTCAGGATACAGCTTCAATTATTGTGTGGGCACATACCAATATTACAAATAATCTGCTTTGACTTTCTTTAACACCATGGAGACCACAGGGAGCTCAGCCTGTTACCATGCAGTCCCTTTAAGTCAGGGACTAGCCCAAACCCACTGTTCATAAGCAGTAGGCTGAGCAGGCTGCCAAGGTACCAACACAGAGAATCTAACAGGAGTGGTTTAGAAATAGGCTTCCTTCTCAAACATGCCCATGTTCAGCTCCTTCCATTTATTAGTCCTTGCAGAGTTTTGAACACAGGGTGCTCCTCACCTTGCACACGGGGGAAAAGTAAGTGACAAGGCTGGCTCAACCAAGAAATTGCATCCAGCAAGTGGCAGACTGGGGAGCTGGATGGACACAAATGCCCAGTTTCTTTTCTCTCTGTTGCTTTGCCATTTTCCCAGCCTGGCAGCCTGGTCCTTGACAACTTCTACTTGCAAAAATGTGAGACCAAAACTTCATTTTCCTTTTTAATGAGATGGTGCTTGATTCAATGTCACATCTCTAATGTGAAAGCTGCACAAATAATCTGAATTCGAGGGTATAAAAGACAAGGTTTTAGAGAACAAACTTACCTCTGCCTAGAGAAAGCATAATTTTTGTAGGGGTTTCTTACATTTCTGCATTGACCTTAGAAAATTACTTTATTCTTACTCATAGGGAGTCTTTTTTCTCTGCTGGCTCACTCCTTGGCCTCCTTCTGAGTACACAAATCTGGAAGTTTGTTTCATATATGGGGACAAAATATACTTTTACAATAGAAAGCAACATTATTTGGTTTGGTTCTGTTTTGGTTTTATGGGGTAACACCGGTGATGGAATTATACCCAGGCACTCAAAACAGGCCTACATCATATCTGTACCCTGAGTTAAATTTGGCAATGTACAAATATGTTAAAAGTCATGGGAAGTGAACAGACCTTGAAAAAATATGGACCCTCCAAATGTTGATATCATTGCTGTAAACTTTTTCATTGCTCTGGTATTTGGAGTACTCTACACTGTTTAATTTGAGCTATTAACATTCCAAATGAAAGTAGCAAGAACTCCACCATAAGTTTATCTTTCTTTGACTAATCCTAACATGCACCCAAGTCTCTGTCTCGCTTTCCAAGAACCACATGGTACGGTTATATTTCAGAAGCATGTTATCTGTGCTGTCTGCTTTAGCCATTTTACTGACACTGCCTAAGTGGCCCCCCTGGAAGCACTTACCTCTCTCCAGTGACTATGTAGGGAGTTTGCTCTTCTAATTTTTCTCTTCTGAATCAGAGCAAAATTAGATCTCACAGTAGAATAAGCCAAACTATGCCTATAAGTCTACCAGTGTCAAGTTATAGTTTTGATCCTTTAAATCTTATTCATGCAAATAAATCAGCAGTGCTGTTTGTGGAGTGGAAGAGTAGCAAAGCTATGTTATTAAAGGTCACGAGACCAGGGCTTCAGAACTTCTATGGATTTTTCTCCAGTCAGCCTTAAAATTCCCATGCTCAGCCCCCTCCCTCCATTGCTGTATTTTAGCCAATTTTTAAGTAGTATTCCCAGCACAATATAATCCTGAACTTCAAAGAAGGCTTTTTTTTTTTTTCTTTTACAGCTGTAGTAAAAGCACAGTTACGAAAATAAACATCAGCTAATAATATAATAATGATGGAAAGGGCAAGACACAATATAATCCAATCAAAGAGGTTCACTCTGGCATTACTTCTTCACCAAAGACCACATATGGATACACACACGTGCAGAGGCTCTCACTGAACCTCTACACAGAATCTACCCGTAGCTTACCCAGCCCCTCCACTTTATTACTGACTGGTACAGTAAAGCCTTTTGGCATTAATCTAAAAAAATGCAACAAGTATTTATAAAAAGATACTGAAGAACAGGATTTGAAAGAATCTTCTTTCTCTGCAACCACAGTTCCAGGTGGCTTCCATGTGCTTTCCTTTAACATTCAAATCTGACATTCAGTGCATTTTCTTTACTACAGACAATATCTAGACTGATTTACTGTTAGTGTTGGAAAAATAATGCCAGGTGAAGAAAAAAGGGAAGCATTATGATTATAGAGCACCCGTTTACAGCTTACAGTATCTCTGATGCACAGTTATACTGCAAGGATTTCTATCCCTTTTTATTTCAATAGTTAAGTTTGTTTTCTGTGAAAGGCCATGAAATGCACAAACACAAACCTAAGGGAAAAAAGTATGAAAATTACAGATGCACTGCAGGGTGAAAAACTACTGGGAACAGTAGAAGAAAAGTCTCAGGGGTCTGGAACACCTGAAAAACACCTGAAGAAAAAATTATTTTTGTCGATCCAAACAGTTCCTATTTCCAAGACTTTTAAAAATGGGCAATTCTTGTGGAAGGGAGTGTTTTGTGGAAAATTCCGTTCTGTTGAAAAAATGACTTTTGGCACAAACAAAACCCACAGCTGTGATTTAAAGAAGCAGAGGATACCACATATCAAGAAGAGCACATTCCCCTTTCAGCATCCAGAAACTGGGACATTGGCCTCCATACACTTCTCCATACTTATGCAAGGACAGCCCTTTGCTGTCATCATTTCATTTATGTAGGGCTGCACATGGTATGTGATAGCTGTTTGTCTGGGGTGCTGCTTAGTAAAATGTCATACAGGGAAAGTTTTGCACCTCCTGAAGCACGTGTGGGATGAAGACACATCTGGCTCAGGTACTCAGAGTATCTGCTGGCCTCACCTGCTGAACTAAAAAACTGTTTAAAATATACCATCATTTCAAGTAAAGTTAATTCTGACCCAAAAGAAAAATATGTAATATTCCTGTAATATTTTATGTTTATATAATTCATTGATCTCAGAGGGAGTTGGTCGTCAAATTCCTCTTAGCAGTAGAAAGTAGTGGGATGCTCACAGTATTTTACAGTTAACCAAATTGAAAGGTTTTGTAGTGAGAAAAAGATAAAGACAACTATAGAAAATTTTAGAGAGTTAAGTACAAGTACTAGGTTTTAAAGGGAAAATGCTTTTTTCCAGGATGCCTGATACATGTTATAGAGGTATTTCTCCAAAATAAGAACACAAGGCTCAAGAGTACTGTACAAAATCCCTTGGGAAAGGTTGTTGTGAATACTTGGTGGCTGCTTGAGAGGATATGGGGAGTGCACTGAAAGAAAGGAGAAAGGCAAAAGAAAAACTGTAGCCAGGCAATCTGACAAGCACACAGACAGTACTACACACAGACTTTGCAGGACATACAAGCAAAGAATAAAGATTTAGGCAGGAGAGAGGAATAAATATTTATTGATATTTTAACCCTTCTCTGCATGTATCTCTGATAAGGGACTTGAAGAAAGTCAATTTTGCATGACTGGTCATAGGTTCTTAGATGAAGGGATATTTTTTCTGTATAAAATAAATCTGAGTTTATCTTCCCAAGTCATCTGGAAGCAACAAAGTGCAACCATGGGATTCAGTTCATTAATTCAGATTAAAATGTGATGTTATTCTTTGCTAGAAAAGGGTGAGAGTTCAGATTCACCATGGAACCCTGGTTGCTTTCAAAAGCTTTCATTTATCATGCATTATTTCCTTAGATTTTTAGGTTTCAAGTAACACTCCAGAGGAAGAATTCCCTTTTCTTTCCTTCTTCCAAAAATTACTAAGGGATGTAACACATATTGAGAAGCCAAGGCACCAGGAGGGATTAACCACATTGTTCTTGCTTTCTGTTGATTCTACTTCTTGCACCATGTAAGCAAGTATAAATAAGGGCTGTAAAGCATGATGCTATCTTGGAAGGTAGGATCTACATTCAGTTTCCCAGGAACAAAGGAAATACTTTCATAATAAGAAAATATCTTTACTGTTCAGTAATGAGTGAAGTTCTCTAGTTTTTGAGCAGTGCACAGCACCATTACAGAAAGCAGGCACAGACCCCTGGTGAACTGTTTCCAGGAGGAAGTGTAAAAATGGTCTTGAGAAGGACCCAGAAATTCTACTGTCTTCCAGGAAATCAGTTGGAAAAATCTTCAACAATTTTGGAAATAAATTCTGATGTGTTGCACTGTCCAAAATCATCTTTCCATTGAAGCCAATGGCAATGCTCTTGTGGATTTCAGTGGCCATCAGGTAAAGGTGTGACTGTTGATACAGAAGATAGTGATTAATTAATGACTACATGATTAATTTTGTACTAAGACATGTCAGACAAGATTTATTAAGATATTTTAATTGCTCAGCTGCCATTGAACTAAGTAGAGGCAGACAGTGCAGTAACACTCTTCTGAAATATCTATGTCAGATTAGTTGACTTAAAGCCATAATATAAATCCTTCTGATCAATTAATACTTTAGATCACTTAAACTGATCATGGTTCTATGTTTAATTGAAGCAGTAGCCTCTAACATACAATGATTTTTTCATCCAAGGTTACATGTTTGTCATCCATTAACAACTATGATTTTTGGCTTAGCTTTTGCTACCTGCAGAAAACTTTGAAAAAGAAACATGCAGAATCTATGGAAATTATGCCTTTATTTAGACATCTCAGAAATTCAAGGCTTATTACTCTGCTGACTCCATTAACCTTTACTTACCTCATCAGCTACACATTCAGACACCCATTCTGGTTTTCACAGCAGCTTATAAGATACTTTCACTAAAATCCAGAAAGGAACTCTCCATCTATCTTGGAGGTGAATGACTTGCTTTAAAAACAGCCTGGGATTTGCAAGGGAAGAATGACTTTTTTATCTCTGTGACAGAAATCCCAGCTGACAGCCCTGTTTATGCTACAGAAAATAATGACTGCTGACAGTCTCAAGGACCACCCAGTGGGTTATTTACATTTGAGACATTTGAAATCAACTCTGTTTAGATAATGTTTCAGTTTTGAATCTGGCTTGCCTGCACATGTTGCTTGTAGGCTTTATTAAAGCTAGTATATCTCATTGGAACTGTAATCAATAATGTCCCAGTTTCATACTGCCAGCCAGGATCTATTAATGTGGAACTGCTGAGTTACATGTTAAACAATTTGTTCATTTGGATTTTGGAGCCTAGTTGTTAAGAGCAAACTCTTAATGTTTAAGAAAACAGGCATTTTTAAAATGTAAATGAATTAGTCTTTTTATTCTAACATCAGCCCCAGCAGAAGTATATAAATATAATTTTTTTATATTACAACATGTAAAAAGAAATATATTCCGGATTACCTGAGTTTCTTAGGCTTGGAATGTACACTGTTGTTAGATATCATCAACAAGTAATATTTTTAAATTAAGGTAACCCATTTAGCAATATATGATTTAAAAAGTTTTAATAAATAACAACTTTTCATGAGATGTGTATTTTCTTCAGTTCAGGAAGTTCTCTTTCCAGCTCTTTGTTATGCCAAGAATATTTCAAAACTGATCAAAGAAGAATAACTTGAAGGGTGTTAAATTAATCTAACCCAGTTCTCTGAATAGGAAGTTAGATAGATACATATTTTTAACCAGCATTTGTCTTAGTACCTAAAAAGGCAATGATGAAATAAGCAGATAGCTTGAGTGTGCCAAAATTATCAAGTAAGATTAATATCCCATATTAATTCCTACTACCAAAGTAGATATGAACTTATATTGCTGTTAATTATATCTTTCCCTTTCTTAGATTTTTCATTCTTCATTCCCAGTGGCAGTGATCCGTAGCTTCAGTTCACATTCCAGTTTGCAAACATTGGTTAATAGGATATGAAATTGTGTCTCCTTCCTTAATTTAGCAGGTCATGGAGAAAAAATCGTACTTATTTTTAAAATGCAAGTATAAAGGATTTATAAACAGAGTTCATCCTGAGGGATTCACTACAAAATGACATTAGGATGGCAGTCTCACGAAACAAGTTAATCTGTGCTGCAGGCTCCAGAAAGCACTCTAGAAGGCACTTCATGCAACCTGCCTCTTTTACCTGACTGCTTTGGGAAAGCAGACATCCAACCCGGGAGGACTCCTAAACATTTATGAGCAAGTACCTGGAAGTCAATGGCACAGACCTAGGTGTATGTTCAGGAAAAAGAGTGCTCTTTGCATGATGTGTTGGTTGGTGCAGAATGTGCTTCCCCTCTCCTTCACGGCCAAGTGCAGGATCCTGCACCTTGATCAGGGAAACTCCAAGCACAGGTACAGGTTGGGCAAAGAATGTCTTGAGAGCAGCCACAGGGAAGAGGATTTGGGGGCATTGGATTAAAAGCTCAATGTGACCAAGCAATGTCACTTGCAGCCCAGGGAGACAAAGGCACCCCGAGTTGCATCAAAAAGCAGCATGGCCAGCAATTTTTGAGAGGTGGTTCTACCCCTTTACTCTGCTCTTGTGAGACCCCCTGTGCCCAGCTCTGGGGCCACAACATATGGAAGACATGGACCTGCTGGGGTAAGTCCAGAGGAGGGCCAATGAAATGATCAGGGCTGGCGAATCTCTCCTAGAAAAACAGGCTTTGAGAGAGTTGGGGTTGTTCAGCCTGGAGAAGGCTCCAGGGACACCTTAGAGCACCTTCCAGTACCTAAAGGGGGCCTGCAAGAGAGCTGGAGAGGAGCTTTTTTACAAGGGCATGCACTGATAGAACAAGGGGGAATGGCCTTAAGCTGAAGGAGAGTAGGTTTAAATTAGGTATTTAAATTCTTCACTGTGAGGGTGGTGAGGCCCTGGAACAGGTGGCCCAAAGGAGTTTGGCTGCCCCATCCCTGAAAGTGTTCAAAGACAGATTGGATGGAGCTTTGAGGAACCTGGTCTAGTGGATGGTATCCCTGCCTATGGCAGGGGTTTGGAACTAGATGATCTTTAAGGTCCCTTTCAACCCAAGGCATTCTGTGATTCTGTGATTCCACTTTTGTTTTTTAGCATTTATCATCCATGCAATGAATGCTACACTATAGATGGGCACCTCTGTGCATCAGAAGGTAAAGCCTTGCTGCAAGAGGAAATTCTTCATGTCATGAAATACTCCAGTTTAAGCTAAGGTAATGCTCCAAACCTTAGGAAGGCAAAACGAGGAGGTAGCTGTAGAATTTTACTTTTTATATAGTAAATTGTTTTTTTTAATGCAACCAAAAGAGCAATTGTGACTAAAAATCTTGAAAAAGAAACTCTATTTCCTTTGGCTGCCATAATCATGACCAGACTCTAAGGGATCTATAGTAAAAGATGCTGCCACTCTGAACAGGAAACTGCCAAACTCAGGGCTGCTTCAGAGCTTAGGTTGTAACAGGCTTTAAATATGTGAGATGGCTTTTTAAAGGACAGAAGTAACTGACCAGAAAAACACATAGATGGTACATAGTAAAAAAGATTCTTAGCGTGGACTGATTCAAAGCAAGTTTCCTTTCTGGTAAGAATGTGAGCTACTGGAAATCTACATTAAGAGAACATATTGTTTAAGAGTGTGATGGCCACAGAGAAAATACTGATTGGATTGTTTTCAGAGGCTTATAAATACATCAAAAATATCTGTTTTACACAGTAATTTGATCAGCAGTATGGCTCCTAGTAAAGTCAGGTGAGTAATGCAGATTTTAAATAAATGTAGCACCATGTAACATTTAGTATATCTCAAGCTACCAAAAGAATCCCACTGATGTAAAATCAGCTGGAACAGGCCCAAGTATTTTCAGCATTCCCAGAAGGAAATAAGGGGTTAGTCTGAAAAGCATAAAATCAGATATGCAGAAGGAGTGATTCAAAACACAACCAAATACAATCTTCAGCTGCAAAATCTTAAAACAGCTTGTCCTTGTTCACATTTTTAAGAATCTGATGGCTGACACGAAACCAATTACAATAAGAGACTGATGTTTTGAAATTCTGGCTTAACTGTGGCCTTAATTTTGACATCAGATTTGACAGAAGGAAATTGGGAAAATTAAAATACAAGACACACTAAAGGGAATACAAGGCTGAGAGCAAGTAATAGCCTGAGACAGGTTTTAGAAGCTAATGGGCAGATCTAGTTCCTACAAAAAATGAGCACCACAGACTGTTTGAGACAAATGAAACCCAGTATTTTAACAGACATCACCTCTGCTTCAAAATAGTTCATTTTGACCCAAATTTCTGCAGTTGATAAAATATTACAGAATGGCACCTATTTAAGTGACTTGATACTTTAGTAATCAAAAATGTCTCCCAAGCAGCTGGAACTGTCAATCTGTGACAATATTTTTGCATCCAGGTGCTTTATTTATTTCTGTCAAGAGCATCATCTAAATTTATTGTGACGCATAAACTCACATTTAGTTGGCATGAAATTAGAATCTTAAAAGAATTAAAACTCTTGGAGAAAAAGATCTGATTAGCATTTGCATTTGGAAAATAAAATTAAAATGTCTGAAAGCAGAAAAGGCACTGCAATGTTGTGAAAACAGAATGTTCAGAAACTCAGAAGCCTAATAATGTTTGTTATGAGACCATATATCTGGTTTGACAGAACAACAATTTTCATTTATAGGAATGATGTGAGAATTTATTCTGCTAAAGCCAGGTAACTAGTCCTTTTGTTTTTTTCCTCCCAAACTACAGTACAGTGTACAGTATGGTACAGTGGTTAGCATTACTCAGATGCCTAGAGGGAGGCCACAGTAAGGTGAGGTTGAATTGCCTTGGACACTGTCAAACATAGTCCTCAGGCATTCAGCAGGTCAGATACTAATTGGCCACACAAAGCACAGGAATAGCACAAGATTGGAGAAGGATACACAGGTGGAAAAGAAGGAAGGAGAAGAAACTCTTTCCTACAAAATATCTTAAACCATAAAATTACTTTAACTATGGTTATTGCTTTTTGTGAATGGAATAAATTGTATTCAAGTAGTCCATGGAAACACTTCATACAGCTAGAACACCCTTCAGGCTCATATTACCCCTGCAGAAGATGTCCTCAGGCTGGGCAAGCAAAGCAGCTCCTCTGGCTGCAGCGAGGCAGATTTCCATGTGGCATTCAGCTCCCCCGGGCCCTGCCTGGCTGCTTTCTCTGCTTGTGAGAGACACTCCTGTACAAAACAAACTCCCAAGCCAAAGGCCAGAAACAGGCATACAAGCATGGTAGCAGTATTTGCCTCTTCCAGAATGTCAGATGGAATGTGAATCCTTCTCAGGTAGAAGGCTCAAGAACCACTGAGGAGAACTCCAGAGTGGTGCTACATATAAGTTTTATAAAGTCAATGCAGATAGCAGAATTCCTCTGCAGTCTGCAGTTACCAGAGTTTTTCTTTTTACTGTCAAAAACCACATGTAGGTAAAGAATTACAGAATGGAAAGCAGATATAGAATATGTGGATATCAATCTAGCACAAGGATTAGCACGCATTAGTTTATACACTCCTGACATTTAGGGAACTATTTGCACTTAATATTAGATGAAATTAACTAAAAATCTTTTCCAAAGAATGAAGCTTACCATTTCTTTTTATTTATTTTTCTTACATTAGTTATGGCATGGGAAAAGCCCAAGAGGTTTTCTTTGTAGTATTTCTAATTCAATTAAGAGCAAGAACCAATTAAAAAGTCAAATGGTTTCCCATGAACTTTTAGACTGAAGTGTTGGATAAATTTAGATTCCCAATAAAAACTTATTTGATTTCAAAATGTTCCGGCCAAGTTTTTCAGAAATGGATGCTTATAGGTAGGACGCTGTGTCTATGTTTAGGTAATACAGAAAAACGGTGCACATTTCAAAAGTTCTCTGCATCTAAGTACCCTCAAGAAATCAACATGAACAGGTGATGTTTAGCTCCCTTCATATCAGACAATTATTTTAAAGATAAATTGCAAATGTGAACAACTTTTTTTGTCTTTCTTATGATCCTAGGCATAGGCTATGTATGGAATTGACAGAAATGTATGCAGAATGGATTTAAGTCTCTAATACTTGATTTGATCTGTAAAAATCTGGCTTCAAAATTTAACACTGTTGCAAAATAACCACTCAGAGAGAGAGAGAGAGAGAGAATGTGTGTGTGTGTGTGTGTGTGTGTGTGTGCATACAGAAAGAGTGAAACAGAACACTTAATCAAGAAAGACTGGCCTGAGAAGTTTTTGTGAAAGGTTCAATAAACAGGAGTGTTTGGCCTGATATGAGAAGGGAGATTGGGATTACATGTTTACTTGTTGCTGAAGACCTAGAGATATTAGCCATGATGGAACTTTACACCTGCACATAACAGAAATATTTCTTGGTCTACAATGGCCTCCAAGGAAAAAACAACAAATGGAGGTGAAAAGTTTTCCAATTATACCTATTACCAAGGTAACTTATAAAATTATGATTTAAACCTAAAATGCTACTGAAGGAACAGATTTTTTTTTTTAATGTATCATAAAGAACAGAATCTAAACACTGTCTAATTATGGTTTTGGCCATGTATTTAAAGTAACACAAACAAACATAAAGGGATAAAATTATGTAAGCTGCCAAAAATATGTTAGGGATCACGGAATCACAGACTGGGTCAGACTGGAAGGAACTACAGTGGGTCCTCTTTTCACCCCAGAAAACAGCAGACTGAGGTGAGACCTCACTGAAGTCTATGACTTCCTCATGAGGAGAAGGGGCATCAGGGGCATCAGGGGCAGACCCTGATCTCTTCTCTGTGGTGACAGTGACAGGACCCAAGGGAGTGGCCTGAAGCTGTGTCAGGGGAGGTTTAGGCTGAATATTAGAAAAAAGATTCTTCACCCAGAGGCTGGTTGGGCACTGGAACAGGCTCCCCAGGGAAGTGGTCATAGCACCAAGCCTGACAGAGCTCAAGAAGCATTTGGACAGTGCTCTTGGGCACTCTTGGGCATGGTGCTGTGCAGGGACAGCAGTTGTACACTGTGATCTTTGTGGGTCCCTTCCAACTAAACTGATTCTGTGATTCTGTGATCTGGTCCAAGTTCCCTACTGAAGCAGGATCATCCTAGAGCATGCTACACAGGATTCCACAGCCTCTCTGGCCAATCTGATCCAGTGCTCAGTCACCCCCACAATAAAGAAGTTCTTCCTGATGTTCAGGAGGAACTTCCTGTGCATCAGTTTCTGCCCATTGCCTCTTGTCCTATTGCTGGGCACCACTGAGCAGAGCCTGGTATCTCCCTTCAGATACTGACAGACATTGATGAGGTCCCCTCTCAGTCATCTTTTCTGGAGGCTGAAAGGCCCAGCTCCCTCAGCCTTTCCTCATAAGAGAGATGTTCCAGTCCCTTAATCACCTCTGTAGCCCTCCATTGGACCCGCTCCAGGTGTTCCACATCTCTCTTGTCCTGAGGAGCCCAGAACTGGACACAGCATTCCAGATGTTCCTCACCAGGGCTGAGTAGAAGGACAGGATCACATCCTGTGACCTGCTGGCAGTGCTCTTCCCAATGCACTCCAGGATACCTTTGGCCTTCTTGGCCGCAAGGACACACTGCTGGCTCATGAGCAGCTTGTTGTCCACCAGGGCCCCCAGGTCCTTCTCCATGGAGCTGATTCCCAGGTGACCATCCCCCAGACTGTGCTGGTGCCTGGGGTTGTTCCTCCCCAGGTGCAGGACCCTGTACTTGCCTTTGTTGAATTTCACAGTTCTTCTCTGCTCATCTCTCCAACCCACTGAGGTCCTTCCGAAGGGCTGCACAGCCCTCTGGGGTACCAGCCACTCCTCATAGATTCATGTTGTTAGTGAACTTGCTAAAGATGCATCTGCCCCTTCATCCAAGTCAGTAACAAATAATAATAATAATAATTTTAAAAATTAAAAAAACTTAACAAATAAGTTTTGGTAAATAAAAAAATTCTGAGCTTAGTATTAAAGCCTGGGGGACACCACTAATGACAGGCCTCCAGCTATACCCCACGCCACTCATTACAACCCTTTGCGATCTGCTGTTTAGCCAGTTCTCAATAAACTGAAAAAGATCTTCAAAACAATTTTTTAAATCTCTGAGACTATAGATACAATTTTAGATAGTTAATTAAAGTGGATGCATTAATTAAAATGGATGTGGAAGAAAGATCTTCTGACAATAGTTGCCCAGTTTTTGTGTTGAACACAGAGAGCATAGTCCTAACTGTGACCCTTCAGGAATCACCTTGCTCAAAATAAAGCCCATGAGGACTGTCAGGAAACTGAGCTGCCATATATAAATATAATCACAAAATAAATATGGAAAGTACCTATACTGTATGTAGAGAAATTACTACTGTGTGATTAACTGTGTTTCAACAATAAAAATAGTTGTTTTATATGCTGAAGGTAACTGCTTATAAAACTGCTTATTGAACCTGCTCAACACACAGCAGAAGGACTTCACCTGTAATCTCTAGATTTTACTAAGTATCCCTTTGAGGGAATCCCATGGCTCCGTAACTCATTTTTTCTCTTCCAGTACAGATTCCCACTGATTTGGTGCTGCAGACATCTATCCTCCCAACCCCCACTAACAGCTGGATACCAGGCACCTCATAACTCATTAAATGCTTTGTGCCAGAGGCACCAACTTCTTCAGTATCTTTCTTCTGGATCTGGTCAGGCATCCTGTAGCAAAGGAACACATATATGGATTTTCATGGATGGAAAACCTCTCCTACCAGAACATGTGTCTCATGGATGACTCTGTGTATCTCTAGGTTTTTGTTTCCAGACTACTGCAGAGAACCTTGAGATACAACTGCTGTTCCTTACAGAGCTCTTAGTTTACTGTAATGTGCAGACTACCTTTTACTGTAAAGTGGTTTTACTACAAAAGCACTTTTGGAATTAGCCTAAGCCCACTGATGTGAACTGATCCAGCCTGTGTCAATGACATTTGGAATCAGGCAGTAGAGCTCTGTAGTGCTTCAAGGCTTGTTTTTGACAACCAATAACTTTCCTTGCATTAGGCTAATTTGCTGAATCTTCTCTTTCCTATATTACATTTAAATGAAGTAAGACACATTCCAGTCATGAGATATCCTTTCCATTTAATATTTATCCTTAAAAATGCAGCTTGGATTTAGTAATTAATCAGTGATATCCTGCAGAGTCTACAGACCATCATGAACACTGAGATTAGACAATCCGCATTTTTCCCCAAACTCAGCTAAGACAATCCAAGAAACTGAATTTACATAAACAATAAAAAGATTTTACTGTGCAAATTCATAAATTCTGACAGTTTCATGGAAGAAGACACTTGAGATGAATTAAGAAGCTTTAACAACTCTACATAAAGGCAAGTACACTGGCTGAAAAAGCAGCCAGCATTCTGGAAATGACTAATGAAGTATTACAGCAGAATTCTGCTAGTGGATGCTTCAGCTTATACTGTATAACTAAAGTGCAGCAACAGGATATCATAAATGCAGGAGTTATTCTTTATGAATATGTGACAATATCTAGCTTCTGGGACTATCACACTATTACAAATCCTGTTCACTGAGTCTTGATGGTGGCTTATTTGGTGTTTTCTGGCTTAAGAAGCAATAGATACAGTCTGTCAAAGACAGGTAAGCACAGAACCTGCTTTCTCACCTCAAACTGGCAGATGCTACAACAGTCCTTCTAAAGGCATACATTGGCAGCATATATTTCCACTGCAGCTACATGAGGTTGTAGAACTCTTTCCCACTAGCTGGAAAATATTTACTAAAAAACCACGTGCAGTATGGATCTGTTTGGTGGTGGTATCTATTTGAGGACAGATTTCTGTCTAAATTATGAGGCAAAGCATATAAAGGATTTTCACTGAAAGGCTGTAAACGCGTTTGATTATGGTTTCAGTCTCTTCTGTCTCATTTTGAGTTTGTTTATCAAAATATATTTTGGCCCAGTCTGAAAGAAATCCAGAAACTTTTGCCAATGAGTAGAACTAAATAATGCTAAGTCCTCATCTACACTAGGCTTAGCCTTACCATTCTGATGGGATAACTTAAAGCTAAAGGTTACCTGATAAATTAGTGGCTCATAACAGAGCAACTATAACTTGGTTGCTGGAAAGATCACAATTTCTGGTCCTCATAGAAGAAACAAGGACTTAATACGTTTTCAAGTGTGGAAAAGCTGAGACTGATGGAGCATAATTATCATCTTGGCATTAACTCCATATAAGCAGCAAATCCAGCATATTCAGCGTTGAGAAGGGAACTAAACTGGTTCTAAAAAACTCCAAGTCTCATTCTCAGCTCTGCTCTGATTTGTCACATCAACTTTAAAGGCAGCATCTGTATCTGTAAAACGAAGTTGATTTACAAATATACTCAAGATGAAGTTGAAATCTGAGAATCATACTATCTCATAGCATGAGATACATAGTATAGTGCTATACATTACTATCCTATATCTTATAGAAATATCTTCCCTATCTTATCATTATAAATATACTCTATTTATTCTGTAGCTTACTTTATGTTGCTCTTTTCTTAAAGATTAAACATTCAAAAAGTTTTAAATGGGAAGAAGCAGGAAGAACTGAAGCTCACTTGTCAACCAGAAATTTCTCTATCTTGTGGATAGAGAGATCAGTGGAACAAGTTCCTACAGGAATCAAGGATAAGCCCATATGTTTTCTGAGGGACTATTCATGCATTTCACTAAACAAACTTTCAGAAGTGCTTAAATTCTCCAAAGGTCAGGGCAATATAAGACAAGCTATCAGAGAAGCTGAACTGCTTAACTGTCACAGAGTTGCTTTCAAAAAGGTCTTTGTATGCCTAACAATGAGAAAAATTACAGACCAGACCTAAAGTAGTTACTAAAAAACTGCAGTATCTAGAGTGATTTTTAAAACCAAGTATGAAGGCGCTTTTATCTGCCATATCTGTGTAGAAATATCTTTATTTACTAAGTAAAGAATTCTGACTCAGACATGGTTTCAAGCAAGTTTAAGAGCATTTATTAAGGAGACCATAAATTACAATTTAATAGAAATCAACATTTTTTTCAGCATATCTAATTCTAAACCATTCCAAATTTTTCCCTCATGTAAAAAATTAATCCATATAGCAAGACAGAATTGAAACTATACACAAATTGGATTACTTTTTATAGGGCAACTTGCTCAAAAATAAAACTCTCATAAAATGACTATCACCTATGGTTTACTTAAGAAATATATTTAGGGGAAAGTTATGGTCATACAAAGCATTTAATCTTTTTTTGTTAGAATAGTACTGATCAAAAATCTCATTTTAATAAAATCTGAAAAGTTAAAATATATTCTTCAGTGTAAATATATTACTGCCTCAACATTTTATTCTGTACAAATTTAGTTGTTACTTATGGCAACATAATTGGCTGGAAATATGCCAGTTTTTCCTCCTATTCTTCCTTCCCACCAATCAAACTGGGAATTTGTTTTCGTTGTCACTGTGATTCTGTCTCCAGCTTTGAAAGGCAAATCACCTGGCTGTTGTCCTTCAAAAGAATAAAGTGCCGTCACTTCTACTGGATCACTCCGAGAGTTATCTGAAATTAAAGAAATTAAAGAAAAAGGAAATTACTAGAAGGAAAATACTAGTGTCAGCACGCACACTAAGTTCTTAAGTAGAATATTCTTAAATGACAGTAGAAAAAGGTGACAAAACCACTAAAATAATCTATATGAGCATATAAACTGCTGATGAAAAATTCCCTCCATTTCCACTACAATCTTAGGTAAGTGACATTTGAATTCCAGCCTATCAGCACAGTCTATTTAATAAAATAATATTCTATACAAAGTAAAGATCAGCCATTTTTCTGTATGCCTCACATAGTCAGAGACAGTGGGAACAAAGGTGGTGTGAGGCAAGCACAAATGTTTCCTGAATGACTGCTATCAGAGCCACTGCTCAGGTGTGAGTTTTGGTTTGTGTTCTCTGTGACAGCTTCTTCATGGAAACTGCAAAACGCAAAGGAGAAAATTTGATTTTTTTAATCAAAACTCAGGATACAGGATGGCAAAATACAAAATATTCATAGCACTTCCCTTCTTGTTCCATAGGTTTTGCAGTGCCTGGGATTTTGGTGTATCTCAGACATTAAACAGAACACACAAAATGTGCCAGTGGAAAGAACTGATTATGGTTTGACATGCTGTAAGTGACCTGGTTTGTATAGTGGTATTTTCGACCACATATACAAATGGCTTTTATTTTCTTTACACTAGTCTCTTACATAACTCTTTCAGTCCTCAGCTGAGGTTGGAAACATGCCATGAGGCTTCTAAACTAGTTTTAAAACTATAAAAATCTTGGATACTATTACCCACCCTCCATTCCTGTTGAAAATTTTTAGCCAATATTTACTTAGCCAATGTTTATTACCACTGAAATTTTAATCTATCTTCAATTTAACAATAATTTTGTTTTCTCTCAATTCCTTTAACTGCCTGAGCTGTAGGAGTTGCTTTAGATTAATGTTGATTTAGAAAACAGTTAAATCTCTCACAAGTGAATCTAAAAGTGAAAAATGGAAGATGTAATGGAAGATTAGTTAAGAGGAAATAATGTTTACACAGTCAGGTAGAGAGATTTCAGGATGTATTGCTGCATAAATGCTCAAGCATGCTAAATTAAAGGCTTTTAGAATTAGCTGCACCTTCTTGCTGTCAAAACTGTTGCAAAAGGGGAAACCCAACCTCTCACCAGTTTACACATTGCAAGCAGAGAGCTAGAAAGTGCAGTGAGAGAAGCATTGATACAACTTTTTTTTTCTGTTGTTTTTTTGCAGCCTGCCTTCAGCAACTGATAATCACAGATTTTTTTTTCTTCTCATTGCTTTTATCATTTCAAAAGAAAGAGGAAATTTTTTTCCCTAAGGCTCACAAACACAAACTGTAGCCAAAGAGGACAGAGAAGAACAATGGACCACAAAGGTAGGCATAAAGAGCACAGGGATTTTTTCCCCCACATCTGTCAATATATATGTTCATTCTACAAGCTAGTGCTTTCCCTTCATGATCTGCATTTTTAGCAATCACCAAAGACTAACATAAAATTATTTGGCCATGAGCTGGGAGAGATTTGATTGCAGAGAAGTCAAATGCCATCTTTCTTGATCACACAATAGCTCTCTCCTGATATCTAAAGTCATACAACACTATTTCTTTTACTGTGAAAGTAAAACCAAATTTATCAGGTCCATATATCCACCTGTTACTCCTACCAAAAAGGCAGCATTGAAACTTTTCTAAATAGCTCTTTTACTGTCACATCTGAAACCCTGACAGACTGAATATTCAGCAATTACACGATTTTCCTCCATGAATTCAAGCATTTGATGCAGTTGGGATGATATGATGTGCTCTCATGCACAGTGTGGTTTGAAGTTAGATATTTTGATTCAGGAAACCACAGAAAAACCCACAGAAGTAAAACATCAACTTTTTTACTACTAGCATTAACTGAATAATAGTCAGAAATACTGTGGCCCAGGACTCTTTAGGTGCTATGGGATGAAAACACTTATGACTCAGCTCAATATAAAAAGGAAGAAGGGGTGTGTTTTACCCCTGTGCCACATTCAGGCAGCACACATGGGTAAAGTGCATTTATATATTAAAGTGAAGGCAGAAAATTCCTATGCTTTGAGTTCTTAAACCTGTGTGTTTCCATCACATAAATGAATAATCACTCAAAGAGAATTGGAGTTACTATATATTTAAAACTGCCCAAAATATGTATGGAAAAAGTAGATATATGACAGAGCAAAAGAAAAGACTGAAAGTGCTAAAAGTGAGGTGAGAGCTCCTTTTCATTACATTCAAAAAAGAGCTGTCAAAACCACTATGATACGCTAGACTCATAGCAATGGTAAGTAATAGTTACCACCTTCATGGCTGAACCTGAATTAAGACTATAATTTCTCTTACACAAACTGCTGAGTATTCTGAAATTGGCTCTGTAAAAGTAGGAGGAAAAATGAAAGGAAACACGAAACAAAGCATGAAAAGGTGGAAAAAAGATCCATATGTGAGATATCAAAGGGTAAGAGTGTATTCAATGCACCACACCATGCCTCCAATTATTTTTTGCTCTGTCATATGAACAAAATTGTTTAATGTTTCTCTTCCCATTTTTTGTCCCTATATATGTGCATCTTTCCAAACATAAAGAAAACTCAAAGCACTACAGCTGAATATGAATGCTCAGTTCTGTGTCCTTGCCCCACTTGCTACCTGCAATTATTTAAAAGCCTTTTTCAGCTTTATTCCTGTCAGCTCTTTCATAGCCATTTCTACTTAACTTTCCCTAGAAGCCTTTTCCCATACTATAGATTTGTTTCATTTTATTTCTCATAAAGATTCCAGTTTCTCCACTTTAACTCTATAGTTTTGTAGCACAATGCAGACAGAATGCATATTTCTTGTCTCCAGAGTTCAGCATCCCATGCTTCATATTTATATGGATCATCCTAACAATAAGGTACCTTAAATGAATGCAATGTTACGAAATCTACCACACAGATTATAAGGAGGAATAATTTGTGTTCTCAATTCCCAACTTCAGTTTTACATAGAAGGCTTTTAAATAAAATCGTTATATACCACATGGAGATCGCTGAATGCATATACAGAAACGACATTTGCAGCTCACACAAGATGGTGCTACAGTGCTGCATACAGCATATGATACTAAAATCACCGAGATTCATGAATATGCACACTGCAAGAAAAACAACTACATTGTGGAAAATCCTTATTTGCTATTGCTATTTGAATACACACTTCCACAAACACAGTGGTCAAAATAGAAATATAGAAATTTTGGTTGAAGAAAAAATAGTACAGTAGCCAGCATATATATTCAATGCTTCAGCATACACAGGTGTGGCATGTGCTTGATGACAAACTTCTCTGACCACAATATCCTTCCATTTTATTTATCTTTACATAACATAAGGATTTGAAGATTTTGTGAAGGACCACTGCTATGGATAAAAGACTTGTGGGGTATAAACTAGAGTGAATTTATGGCCTCTTAGGTGTGCCACATTACAGCCCCAGAGTGAATGAAAGAGCAATAAAACTATTTTTCATTATGGCACATTTATCGCATAATAAAAGCATTTTCTATAAAGTTGCTGTAGAACAGATACACTGTATACACTTCTGTAACTCAGTTAAGAGTGCCAGTTTTTGACTACAAGGCCAACTGGCACAGACTGGCCACACACATACCAGTAAACACTGACCAGAGAGACGAGCCACATGCAAACTGCCTACTGGCTCCTATACTGGAGTAACAACTAAACCACACCTTGGAATTATTTGGGAAAGTGCAAAGTGAGAATAATGCCAAGGCATTTTCTAACAAAATAACCACATAAGTAAATGAGTTACAGTGCTTGGGCCCATGTCTTCATACTGTTTAATTTACTAGTAGATATAGTAGCCACTAGTTTCACATTTTAATGTGAGCTTATGAAATATTAGTAAAGCCATAGGCTGTTTCTAAGACTGGTTTCTAGAGAAGAACAGGCATTTGTAATCATTTTGGCTTGAGCTTATGATACTTTCAAAACCCAGATCTAAATTGGAACACAGAATAGTCGGAACACAGTTCAGCTGTGGGCCCCAAATGTAATTTTTCTGGCTTAGATGTATATATCCCCCAGCCATCAAATGCCTGATGCTGAATATCTTGCAGAAGACATGCTGCTTTTGGCCATGGACACAGCAATAAAACCAAAATAAGTTTCATGTACTTGATTGCTAAACATCCACTTTGCAAATTTTGCTGTCAGTAATTTGAGAGCTAGTATGATTTTGTGGGTCATCTGTGCACTGCTGAAATGGTTTGATGTGAAATGGCAACTAAGTGCCACACACACCTCACTCTCCGCCCCCTCAGTGGGATGTGAAAGAGAACTGGCAGGCTAAAAGTAAGAAAACTCATGGACTCATGGGTTGAGATAAAAACATTAAAATAATTTAAATAAAATAATATTTTTTTAATTAAAACATAATGAAAAGGAAAATAACAAGAAGGGAGGGAAATAAAACCCAAGAAAAGCAGGCGATGCAAATGCACAGCAATTGTTCACTACCAACCAAATGATGCTCAGCCTGCTCCCAAGCAGTGGCCCCCCAGGCAGCTTTCCCCCAGGTTTATATACTGAGCATGACTCTGTGGGATATCTTTTTACCTAGTTGGGGTCAGCTGTCCAGGCTGTAATAGAATTCTCATTGCTTAAGAGGAGACCTAGAAAACTAAGCAACCACATGGACCCTGTTTGTGCAGAAGTAAGATAAAACCAACAAACAGACCAAATGATGGAAAACAACTAACGGATTAGGCAGATGCAAAAATCTGTGCTTTTCAAACAAACATATCAGGTATCAGAAATGTTTAGTATACTAGTACACTGTTCAGAGGCATTGAAAGGATCAGGTATTGCTCATAGGTTTAGTATGAGAGATGTAACGAACAGTGAACAGACAAATACTGATTTTTACCCATTATGGGCTTTTGCTTGGAAAGGGTTAGTATTGAGTTTATAATCAGAGTTCAGGAAAGAATCCAAAGTAGGTTAAAGAACTAAATCAATTACTGGGCCCATTGCAAATCTGAGTAAAAAATTATAGTTGGTGCCATTAACGATGAAGATTTGACAGGAAATTTTAATGTCAGCCTTAGAAAATGGTCTGGACAACACCACCTGCTACGATACCACTGAGTGTAAATACTGTGTGTGTACATTTATTGGTTACACTAAAATGCCTGAAGGATGTTTGCCCCAAATAATCATATTAAAAAGGAAGACTATTATCAGGCCCCAACCAAGCATGTTAAAGTGGAAGACAACCATTAGCTTAATTCAACAGCTATAGATGAGCCTATGCAAAGAAGGCAAACTGTATCCTAGGCTGCATTAGGCAAAGTATTGACAACAGCTCAAGGGAGGTGATCTCCTTTACTCGGCACTGGCGTGGCTACACCTGGAGTGCAGTCTAGTTCTGAGCTTCTCAGTACAAGAGAAACATGGACATGCAGGAGGCAATCCAGCAAAGGGCCATATGGAAGCAGTCACTGGAGCATCTCTCCTATGTGGAAAGGTTGAGAGAGCCTAGGGAAGAAAAGACTTATAGATATCTACAGATATCTGATGGGACAGTAAAAATAGGGTGGAGCCAGGCTCTTGCCAGTGATGCCCAGAGACACAGGCAATGGGAATGTACTGAAATACAGGAGGTGCTGACTGAACATCAGGAAACTCTTTTTTACTCTAAGGGTGACTGAATAGGTTTCCCAGAGATGTGACGGAGTTACCCTTGGAGATATTCAAAAGCTATATAGACTCGATCCTGCTTGAGCAAGGGGGTTGGACCAGATGATACCTAGAGGCCCCTTTCAACCTCAGCCATTCTGCAATTTGGTGAAAAACTTCAAAGAGACTTTTGAAATAAAGTAACCTGGAACTATAAAAGCAGCATGAAAATTTGTAATTGTAGGGAGTTTGGACTGGAACAGCTGTAATCAAAACCCAATTTGATACTAATGGAACTCACACTGTCAGCATCATCTGATGGTCAGGCCAGACAGAGCAGACCTCTTTACAGACACTGACTAGCCTGTATCCAGCTAGAGGACTGTCAGCATGGAGCATACCTAGTAGAGACCCACATTTCTCTGAGAATGTGACCTCCTGGCAGGGCCTTCTCGTCAACATATGGATCAGTGTGTTGTAGGGAGTTGCACTGGCACACAAACAAATCAGTTGAGCCTAGGACTGACAGAGCAACTCTTAGATAAGAGTTTAGTAAAATAAAGGGCTGAAGAGAAAGATTCATTGGTGGACAAGCAATACCAGAAATGAGATGAGGCAGTAAATGGCAAGAGTAAGTATTATCTTACAGGTATGTCAGCATTTGCTGTGTTCCTCAACAGATAGAGATAGATCTAAAAATCTAAAAGGTAACACCAGCTCCTTGCAGGACAAGTGAAGGACAGAAATGAGAAAAAAATTGTCTTACGGCTTATTCTGAGCCATGTGAGTTACTGCATTACAGACAAAGACAGCTTTAAGGGAAGAACTAAAATCATAGCATGGAATCCAGAAAGTAACAGTTATTCAGCTTCTGCACTCACTGTTTCTAGAGGTCTTACAGCCCCTTCCTCCTTTATAATGCCTTCAATAAACCTTGAAATGAAGAGTAGATCTGTCAGGGGGTACTTCTGGTTCTGTTTGAGCTCAACAAGCCTCAAGGTTTATTGAGTTTTATTTCAGGTAGAATTTGGGTAGGGACTACAAAACCCAGAGAGATACATCTTATGCTGGATGCAGCATATTATACATTAGAATATGAAAGGCAAGGGGTTGGCAAAGGAAATGGCATGTAGTAAATTCTGAAGGCATCAGGGTAACTACTAATGACAAGGATAGCTTTCCGAAGGAGTGCTAGGGCTCATGAGAGGAGGAACTCAAGATCTAAATTTCTGACTTGAGAAATGCAGCAGCATTGGGCCATTATGATGCCTAAAGGCAGGCAGAGAAATGGTTAAAGCTCAACTTTGAAGTAGGTAGGTGAACGACTAAGTTAAATCTGTGATACCAACAAGATTGAGATGAAAGCTAGATCTGTCAGGGGGTGCTTTAGGTTCTGTCTGAGCCCAAAGACATACTTAACATGAGACCCAGTAGGGGAATGTAAAAGATGGACAAAATCATAGGGCAGGAAATTAACTTTGAAGCAAGAACTGAATCTAGATGAGAATAAAGAAATATTCAATTTGCAAAGGTCAGAGAGAAGGATGTTGCAACAAATGAATCATAACAGGACAAAAGCGTGGACAAAAGAGGAGACAGAAAGAAAAGGTTGCATCTTTAAAATGGCACTCAGAGAACATCTATAGGCCTCATTGCTCCTATAGTGAAAGTGAGAACTTCTAAGGAAATTCAACCTGAAGAACACATGAGCTCTGCAGTCATCAGCAAGAGGAAGTTTCAGATTCTATTTGACAATTTTAATCTTGAATTCTTAATTAGTTAACAAAAGAATACATGAGTAAAGGAGAAATAGAAAGAGTTCTTTGCAGAAAATATTATCTAGCAAATTAAAAGCAACAAAGGACAGCTAGCTGGGAAAACTTAGCAGAAAAATAAAGGGTTGAATAAGGAAGACTTCTCAGTGAGACACTCAAAATACAGATGTAAAGGTAATTACAGACAGAGCCCAGTAACAGAATTCAGGGATCACAAGTATTACCACAGAAAACAGAAGATGAATATTAATCTATCAGGTTACATACAGAAGGATGGAATGCAATTTCTAATATGTGGTTATAGACAGGTCAGCAGAGACTTGGAGGTAACAGTTACATTGACATCAGTGAATGGCTCCTTTCCATGTTATTGAACTTGATCTCGCCAAATCAGAGTCCAGGTTTTAGTGCCAAATCACACTGGCATTATTGATGCTAAAAAATTGAACTGGGAGCAAGAGAAACTGTTTTAAAGAAGGTGAAGCACACTACTGAACAACTCCAAAATGAGATAAAAGAAGGTCAGGTAACAGCAATATGATCAGCCTTGGACTTCATAAGATGAAGGATGAGATAATACTGTGAAGAGATATTGTGAGCTGGAGGGTTAAAAAGAAGCAACTAGATCAGATAGATACCTGGGACAGAGAGAGGGGAGATAAAACAATGAGAATCTTCTGCATCTGTGAAAGCTCTCTAGAGAAGATACGAACTGAGAATAAGTAAAACCATCATATTTGCATCAGTATCCTCCTGAAAGATAAACAGTATGAACTGGTAAAAGGGGACAGACACTGGCTAGGACCTGAAGCGTGGTCTAGTAATGCAAGGCCTCCATACAGGTGAGACTAGCAGCTGAATGAAGCACACTCTCTGAAACCTAGGTCAGAGTCTGGTATGTTCCCAGACAATAAACCACCTTTTTTGCCACTTCTCTTTTTACCCCCATTAGTCACCTGGGAAGGTTATTTCACAGCTGTATTCCCCTGGCTGCCAAGATAACTTTCTGAATGTCTAGCTCCAAGTAATTCAGTACTGGCATACTTTCTTTTGTCTTTTTGTTCACCAACATTGGCCTTTGGTTGAAACCTTTCTTGACAATTATATACTTGACTTATGCTTTTATAGTCACAACCCATTTTTTCACACCTTCAGACTGTTACACTAAAAATAAGAGCACTACCACATCTCAGGGACTCCTTACTCCACTCATTCACTCACTGAACTTCTCCACATCTATTCAGATTAACCTATTTCTTCTTGCAAATGAGTAAACAGAATATTATCATTAGGTAAAAGGCCTGTAGTAACTGACTTTCCACATTACCACTAAACAAAGAGCTGTTTAAATGGAAGGGTGAAGAAACAGAAGGAACAGAGAATTTACTTTGTGGAGATCATGGATTTATATATGAATGTGAAAATTGTAATTAAAAAAAAAATGTGATGAATCAGCACATGAGAACAGTTGTTTTTTTTTTAATGAGGAGATAACTATGAATGAAGAAATCAGAAAATTAAAAATGGAAGGGAAAGGAGAGCAGAGAACACTGGAGGAACTGGAAGCCATAGAAAGGTGAAGGACAAGAACAGGAGAATTATTCGTGATGTAGCAGAGCCACTCTTGTAGCTGAAGGCTGAGCTAAAAGTAAAATATGTGATAAAGCTAGACAACACAGAGCTAAGGGGTCAAATCCATTGAGAAGACTCTTAATGAAGTTACAGAAACTAATAACAAAGATCAAGAAATTAAGGGAATGTGTACATAGTTTAAAGAAACTTAAATAGAGACAGAGATTTTGAAAATGAATGGATGTATTCCATATCCCAGAACTCTAAACCCAGAGTCAAATTAGAATTCAACATAATACAGTATTGAATACAGATAACACTCATTCATTTGACAAACATTAATCCAACAAAAAGTCATTGGTTCCATAAACTGTTTTAATATTAGTGGGTTTTCAAAGGAGATAAGTCTACATGTACAATAATGGAACCTATTTTAAGGTTACAAAAAGGAAAAAAAAACCCTAAAAAATAGGCTAGCAAACAGAAGACTGGAGAGATGCAAAGTTAAGAGGGAAGATAAAGGTGTCTTTGTGATTAGTGCCTTGATCTGTTCCCTGACCATAAAAAATACTAGTACACGAAGTAAATGGTGCAGCTGTTTCAAAGAGACTAAGGAAACAAGCCTAAAACTGACCTGTCAATATTAATTTAGAAAATACTTGAGAACAGCAGTAATCAGGTTGAAGTCAAAGCATTAATTATGTACCAGGCCACTGATACAAAGAGAGAAATCACATGGCGCGTTGTCTGACACAACACTAATCCTGCATTGCTCTGTTCTCCAAAGAATTATGAAGCTGAAACTACCAAAGCCTCAGTGATACAGTACTTTTTTCAAGAATGAGACAAATCCAACATCTTGGTTATGTATGATCAGTCATACTGGGGAGTATCTACCTTTTACTATATCTAAACTTACCCGCTTGGTTTTCTTCATATTTGAAGTCTATTTCTGAACTATTATGTAGAAGAGCAGCTAAGAAAGAGATTTGATTTCTTAGGTGAATTTCATCAAGGACAGTCAAAGAAACATTAGAAGAGAACTGAGAAGGAGGTGTGGCAGAAAGATGTAAGGTTTAGAGCTGGGTTTTTGAAGAAACCACTAATTATTTTAACATACCAGTTTCCTAAAAGCTGTTCAGTCCCTCAATGCTAAGGATCTCACAACTTATCTCACTATTACATTTTGTAATTGCTTTAAAAAGTTTTAAAACAGGAAAAAATATTAGTTTTACATTCAAAATATGTGAACTATAGTAGTCTTGATCAAATAAGTCTGATAAGTCGCACTCTGAGTTATAACAAAGAAAAAATGGAAAATACTTTGTTGATACTCTAAAACAAATCTACATCTGTTGATAATCTAAAAGCAAAAGTTGTGTCAGTATCTGAAAGAATACATGTATGCAACTAAACTTGTCTTCTTAGAAACAAAGCAATGGAAACATTAATGTTATCACAGTCAAATTTTCATAGAATAACTGAAAACACAGAAAAAGATACTCTCATATGTAAAGAAATAAAGGTTAAAAAGTACAGAATTGTACATTTATTACTACATGCGCATATAAAAAATTTAATCTCTTTTTACAACTAATTGTTCCACTCATAACTTTAGAAAGCAATCAAAATGATGAAAACTGCAACTGAAAACAGTATTCTGTTATTTAAATAGAAAATACATAGTTTGCAATGGGTGTGACTACCATTTTGAATATCTTCTCAAATTTAAAAACCTCTTGCATATATTATGTAATACTTTTATGAAACAGGACTGGGGCATTTACTTCCTGGAATGTAAACAAAGAAAGAAAAATTCCAAAGTCATGAAATATTTGAACAACACTACATCAAAATGTCCCCTTTATGACCACATACAATAATGAGAAGAGGACAGAGGCAGTATCTCATTCCATATGACTTTTTGAAAATTGGCATCTTGGAGATTAAGACGTCATTAAGTATAGCTCACTGAATAGGTATACTTTTTAATATTTTATGGATGAAGAAGTTTATTGTAAATAATAGTCCATGTTATGATGTTGTCTGAATTTCAAGGCTTCACCATTTGTAAGTGGTTTCTAACAAATTCAGGTATTGTCAGCTTTAGCTCAAAGTTGCAGCTCAGAGCCACAAAGGTTATGTTGGATTCATGTTCACAGCTAGGATGCACAAAAGTTAAGTCAAATTACTGAGTTATCTAAGTTACAATGACATGATAAGCAGAAATGAAACACATTATAATGTTGAGATTCACTTACTGGGCCCTGATTGGGCAACATCCATTCTCAGGCTTTACCATTCACTATGTCTAAAGACCTGGATAGGCCTAAAACAGCAGCAGCTTGGGAAAGTGGCAAATGATCTGTTTAAAAATTTATGAAGGAAATGAAGTAAGGAAAGTCAGAGAAAGGATGAAAGAAAGTGCCATATGAATTATGACACAGAGAATAAGAGGTCAGAAAATCAAAAGATTTCACGGCTTTCTTCTATTCTGACAAGACAAAACATCAGTCAGTGAGCATGGGAAAATGGAGTTACGAAGCACCTATTGTAGTGTATCATAGACTGTGACTCTGCAGAAATTAACTTTTCAACTCCTATATGGCAACAAAATATTACACATTCTAATAGCTACGTAGAAAAAGTCTTCAAGCAACTCCCATTTAGAAAGAAAAATAGCAGCCTAACTGTATTCTAAATACTAAAAGTCATGAAAATAATTTCAGTTCTTGAATCACACCAGTATACATATGAGCTCTTTTCTCTACCCAATGTGCTCATTTTCCATATTCTTAGCTCTCACCTCTCAGCTTTTAGCTTAAGAAAAAAGGGGTTTATTTCAGCTTCTAGAGCAGAACAGATGTATACACTTACATATTTAGTTTTAGTTGTTTCTGGACAAATAACAAACCAAGCATTCAACCAAGCCTTACAAGTGAAATCTCAAATGTACTATTCACATTAAACTACTAATTTCCTTAATGGCCTTTTAAATTTTGTTTTTTAAATGTAGACTCACTTCAAAAAACCCTCTGCATACACAAAACAACAACCTCAGATCTCACTGAACAGATGCTTGGGAAGGCCTAAATATGCACAGTAGATTTGACATTTTACATCTACAGGTACTAATCTGCTATAATCAGATATATTCTGTACAGATAATTGAAGTATGTTATATGCCACCATTGATCCAGATAATCTCCAATAATGCTCATCTGATCAAAGGTCAGGAGACATGATACTCAGCAAATCACACTCAGAACAAATAATATCTTGCTTAGCTGTTTCTTTGCCAATAATTACGGCTTGTTTTGGGCAAGTAAACAAAATCACCTGTCTTTTTCTACTTTCTGAATAAAAGCTTCTTAAGACACTCAAGTATTTAAATTCAATATTGAAGTCTGCAAATAATCAGTTCTTCATGACTAAGAAAATGAGGGTGGACTTTTTGCATCAAGTGAGCTTCACTGTCACTGGGGTAAAATGGTACTCTAAATGCCCCATGAATGCCTATTTGTGCTCAGTTAAACAAACCTGGTCTGAGGAGGGAGAGAAGGCATAAGTTGCATTACTCTATTCTACATTCACTTATGGGCAAAGAATTGTTCTATACCTGGAATACCTGAAGGCTGTTTTGTTACAGCAGCTATAGATTTAAGGCAATTTCAAAATCAAAGTATGGCTTGGCTTGGAAAGGACATAAAATTCAGATGAATGGCATCTGTAGCCCTTCCCTTGTCCACTCCATCACAGTCACTCCATCATGGAAGTTGATTGGGTTGGTCAGGCAGGACTTGCCTCTGGTGAAGCTATGCTGGCTGTCTCAAATCACTCCCCTGACTCCCTGTACTTTAGTATAGCTTGTATGAGGATCTGTTCCATGACTTCCCCAGGCACAGAGGTGAAGCTGACAGGTGTGTAGCTCCTGGGCCCTCCTTTCCACTCTTTTTAAAGAGGTGTACAATGTTTTCCTTTTTAACGTGGAAAATGTATTCAAGGTACATTGATAATATCAAGGAAGGCCTGTATCATTCCAGGAACTACTCCTTTTAATATGTTTCAGTACTAAATGTACAGCCAAGTTCTTGAAAGGAAAGCAAAACCAGATCTTAAGCCCTCTTCCACTTCCATGAAGACTGCCTCAGCAAACCCTATTTTTTTTATTTAGTTGCAGTGCTAGATGTTATGTATTACTTTAACTGGGTACTTTGTTCAGGTTTCCAGTGTTATAAAGCCCTCCAATTGATTTTCAGAATAACTTAATAAGTACATTCTCCATTAACAAAGAAATGGTGGCTGGAAAAAACGATTCAAGGCAAAGTTACCCACAGATGTTCCCTATAAGGTACAAGACCCTCAATTTTGCAGCAAAGCCTCAACAGATAAAAAGTTCATCATCAGCTGCAGATCTGTATGCATGGAATGAAGATATTATACAGACTTTTGTAAGAGACTCACAAAAACCGGGAAAAGGCTTTTTAGAGGTATTTTTGACCTCATATATGAGCTAGAAATGGATAATTTCAAAGCATATTCCATATTACCAACTCGTGTTGTTACTGAACAGTGTCATGTCTAGCAAACAAAACTGGTGATTGAAACAGACCTGACTATATTTAAAGTTTAAGTCACTGTGCAAATTTAGCTCATTCAGTATGAAATGCATTCGCTGGTTTTGAGTTTCTGGCCTACTAGGGAACATGCTGGCTCATCATCTTCATCTGCTGATGGAATGCTTTCTATCTTTGTTTCAGCACACTCAGCTTTTGCATTAAAGAAGTGCCTTTTTTGTTAAGCATCTGTGGAAGTATTTGATATTTAGGATATAAAAAAACCCCTACCTCCTGCTTGTAAGAGTCAATTCCATAGCAGTACTTTTGCTGATTACTTTTTGGATTTTTCTGCTGTTACAAAAAACAATTAGATTTTCATTCAAAGTGAAAAGGCCAAATAAACCATATCAATGTCAAGGCCTTTATCGTGCTCAAGACTACATTAATGCAAATAATGCCTGTGCTGAAATCATACAAAAGCTGAGATGCCTAAGCATATCCTTCATATTCTGAAAAGCAAAGTACAGTGACAAGAACTGAGCTCTGTTTAATTCAGGTCAAACTGAGGATTTAGGAATGATCTGGAGCTCTTTTATGTTCACAAGCTTCTCCACGTTTCCTCTACACATTCCGAGCTGGCATCTCAATCTCAATAAACTGTCTCTGCATTTTGATTCTCAAATCTCTGTATGGTCAGCTTCAAAATTTCTGCCAAGGGTATTATCAGCACATAAGCTGGTTCACCTAATAGAAGTTTTAGCTTTTACAACTGTCTGGGAAACAATCTAAAGCCTCTAGGAAAAAAACCAAAGAGTAGTAAATGCAACAATTCTATACAGTTTCTGCCAGTTTCTCAAGGTAATTCTTTGTGAAACACTGATTGATTTTTTTTTTCTTTGCATGCAGAAATAGTTTTCTGCACTGGCTAGAAAAATGGTTAAAATAACAAAATTATATGAGACAAAGAGTATCTCATATGGAAACATACTAAATAATAATACTGTACAAGGCCTCATTTGAAGGTCTGTTCACAATCCTTATCATCAGTGTTTAAAACTGGTTGAGAAAATAGCAGACCAAGAACAGAAAGCTTGTTTTCAAGGCAAAATGAAAATGAGCTTTGCAGAATAAAACAAATTAAAGATGTTACTACCATGCAAAGGAATCAGATGGAAAAATATTTTTGCTAGAGAACTAGAAAGCATGAGAAAAGAATAATCTTGATAAGAAAAAAATATAGATGAAAAGGAGTTTCAAGTCATTGTGAAAGATTCAGAAACTTCAGAAAAGGAACAAGTGAGTATCTCCTGTTTTAATACAAAGTCTAGCACTTTCACGATAACGTTTATATTATATGAACACCTGCAATATATAGAAAACTCTTGTTAACTTTAGCTGCACTAAGGGACATAGGGGCTGTTGAAATCTATGCTAGGATTTATTCTTGCCACAATTACTAATTCTCATTGCTTTTATGTTCCTTCAGCAGAAGTACAGCCATTATTAATTCTACCTACACCACAGGCTCTATCAACTTATAATTTCAAAAGGTATTTAATCAATGTTCCTTTCCTGTGCCAAATGGTGACTCAGGCAATTGTACTTCCACTTACAGTATCCCATGGCACAATCCTGTAATTATCTGACCACAGTTTAAACTGGTAGGAGAAAGGTACATAGCACTATTCATTACAGAACAGCTTCAGCAAGAATCAGAAATGGCACAGAACCATAAACTAGAGCCTAATCTGATCCGTGCAAACTCTGCAACCTGCAACATCCGCCATCACATGGATGAAGCATCTTGGACAGCCATTATCAGCCATGGTGTGCTGATATTACACTTCACAGCTAAGCACAACCAAACTTTGCAGAATACTCATTACATCAGCCTGATCAGTTATGCTAAAGTTCTTGAAATGAAAAAGCAAACAGTACCACAATTTTCAGCTGAAATTTAAGAATGGTATTAGGAATATTCTTCATACATATGCTTTTAAGTCAAGTGAAATATTGGCTGGATGCTCTTTATAAAGAAAAAAGCTAACAGTAATCGCATCCCTTGGTTCAAGCATGAGGAAATTCGGGCTTGCAGATGGGATTCAACCACTGGCTCAAATTTGTCAAATGTGCAACAAATGTGAACGCAGATTTTTCCCTCAACAGTATCTCCAAACTTACTCTGCTGTCTCAACCTCAGATTCTGTCTCATCTTTCTGTAGTTGCTTACAAAAGGCAGAAATGTCAGGAGTAAAGAAGACACAGTCTAAACCTTATGGCAGAGACCAATACTTGAAATTGTGGACCAGAGTAAGTTTTCCCATTATATTTTTCCTATTAGAGGAGTTTTCTATTTTCCTATTTTTAATCTTCTTTTGACACTTTCCTCGCTACACAGCAAAGGAGCTGCTAAAAACACAAACATGCACCACTAAGAGAAAAGGGGGAAGAGGGACAAGTCTCACTGTGTATGAAAAAATTAACACTTCCTTTCCACAAGAGTAGAGGTCATTTCTAGCTGATCTTCTTCAAGAAAAAAAAACAACTGGAAGAAGAATATTTGAAGGTTACCTAATAGGGCAAAAAAATTGCTAATGAGAAAGACAAACCATATGAAATATAACCAGAGAAGTCTCAATGCAAACCTTGCCAGACCTCTCCATGAAAAGGTAAGAAGTTTCTTGAAACCTTGTCTTTTTGTAGAAGTGAAAAGCATTATTACACCATTTCTAGAACAGTTATTTGTTGTACTAGTTTAGCTTACATTAGTGTCTGGCTTATTTTATTTTTTTTTCCCATGGCCTCCTATTTCTTATTCAGGGACTGACAGTGTTTCCATAAAAGGTGAATGACATTCTTGGTTCAATCAGTAATATCCAGCTGGCTGACCTGCATGATGTAACACTGAACCAGCACAGCCAAGGTAGATGCAGGACTCCAGGTTCTTCCATGACAGAGAATATATCACTTTCTGGGGAACCGTGGTGCCTAATTTTACTGCTCATGGGAAAATACATTTTAAGTGGGTGTTCCATCAGGGTGAAAAATAATAATTTCCCAGAGAAAAGAAAGTCTTCCCTTAGCATTTAGTATAAAGTAGATGTTCTTGTCCCTGCTAGAAGGATAGATCTGTAAAGCATCAGCCCACCATCACTGCAAAAAGACCTGCATTTCTTACAGTAGTGTTAGCTTTTGCCTCAAGTCAGTCAAGGACAGGGCATTTCACCGCACTCTGGAGAGAAATCCTGTATATCTGTCACTTCCTTGAGGTAGTCAAAATTTCTGTTTGGCTACAAGTACTATAAATGAAGCAGAAGCTCCCATACTCCCAAAGGCTTTTCTGGATAATAGACATGAAAGCAATTTAACCTTGTTTTAGTCCTTCTGCTTGAAAAACACAGAAGAAAATACTATCTAAAGCAGGACACAGCTTTGAAACAACATTTAAAGCATGTATTCCAGATGCTAAAGCATTAATCTGTATGTGTTACAATGGCTTCAGACAAGACTTCAATCTATACTATTTAACATTTACATGCTCCTGTGAACCATTTCATGTTTTAATTCTGTGAATCAGAATTATCACCTCAGTGGCGCTTTACACTTAAAAAATATGCATAGAAATTTTTCTGTGCTTTAGCTCCAATGTCCTAATTTTTATTCCAAACCATTAAAAGATGCCAGGAAAAAAATATTGTTACCCATGCCAGAGTAGCTGTTTCATACTTAGCACACCAGCTCTCTGCCCACGCATGCACACACACATCAGAAAGACCCCAATTTCATTCTAGCATGTCTGACCTCAAACTCTCTGTGCCTTGTTGTATTTTGAGTTAGCTGATTACATGCATTAAGTTATTTATTCCAGTATGACCAGTGAAGGCCTGCATGCTGCATATTTTCCTCTCAGCTTGCCACAATATAAGCCATAAGCAGCTTGATTATCTGACTTATCACATTCATGATAGTAATAGTATGATCCGAGTAAAAGTGAATCAGGGATAAAAATAGTCTCAAAAATAATTTCCTGGGATTTCCTGGGTTTCGTTAGTATTAAGAAAGAGCTCATAATAGCAAGAAAATTAATACTGTGGGGGACCACCAGATGGATGTTTTATTTTTCTAGTAACTAAATATAAACATGTCACAAATCTTGCCACGAAAAACACAAAAATAGACCAAGCTCTGCTAAAACTCCTAAAACAAAACAAAAACATCCATACTTTAGTTTACCAAATTAGAAGACAATGTTATGAAGAATTATGGCAGAAACATTATATGTCTCACTTTGCAAAATTTTTCTAAAACAAATACCTATTTGTCACACTGAGCTGTCTTATTGATTTTATAGTTTATAATCTGCTAAGAGTTTCTCATCAAATTATAGTATTGAAGGAACAGATTACTGCACAGCCTGATGAGTGTTCTTCCTTACTATAGTTCTACTTGATCCTACAGCAAATCTCCTCCTCAAAAAGGAGTAATTCATAAACTGAAGGAAAAAAAGTGTCTTTTTTTCCAGTTTCAGATACACAGCACATATCCACAACACCTAAAGGAGTATGTACACATCTGATTTGATCTTGTTTTCATGGATGATTTAATTTCCAGTTCAAAAGCAAAATTCATTTTTCCCTTCACTGTGAACCACAGTGTCTTCCTCCATCCTTAAAAACAAGAGGTTCTGGACTCCTTCTCCATCCCAGGTCTATTCAGATATCAGGTACAAAAAACCATTTTATAATCTTAAAGTTAAAAGCTTTATAATCTAAAAGTTAAAAGCTTTTGATTCAATTTTACTACAATTCAAGTTGGCAAAGGAAACTTCAGAATGATAAAACCATTTGAAGTCATCTTGATCCAGAACAGACAGAAAGAAGCACATAATGAAATATTGACAATATCCTAGAAAGGCAGAGTCAGCGTTTATGCTTTCTAACAACAAAAGAAAAGCAAATCCTCAGGTATTACACTGAGAAAAAGTTAGTCTGAGACCACAGAGATAGCTGATTTTGTTTGTTTCAAAACTCATGAAATATTTTTACTTTCCTGCTGTGGTGCTTATTCTTAATTAAAATAAAAATGCCCAAGTCAAAAGTCACTCATCAAGAGGAGATTTGGGCACACTGACATTTCTCTTGTAGCACAGTTGTCAGAATTTTTTTGTCAGTGGGCATTTCTAAACATGGAACTGCACAGTGAATATAAATAGTTGCATGTTAGATTTCCAGTAAAATCTGAGTTGTTCCAAAATAGGACTGGTTTTGCTAAACCTAAGTTGAGAAATACACATATAAAAAATAAAGTGATTGCTTCAATATATATTTACCAAAGCAAGCCTATTTTAAAGTTGCAAGCACGTAGAGTGAAGGTCTCTTTCAGCAGTTCTAACTAAAAATTCCATTTTTTCATTATACTGTGTTAAAAAAGCTCAGCACCACACATAAGTAGAGGTACTAATTAATGCAGAGACTGCTAGAATGGTGTCCATGTTCCAGCTTGTATTTTCTTTTCCAAGTTTGATCAATAATATCCTAGAGAGTAGTAGTTTTCAAAATAACAAGATAACAAGTTAGATGTAAACTGAACTGCAGAACAGATACGCAAGTAAAATAAGTGAAGGAGGTGAAATCACAAGCAAAAAAAAAACTTTAAAGCTTTTTACCTGAGAAGAGGTCTATGAATTCTTAGTCCATATAATTATGTTGGCTTAGTTAAAACATTTGTAACTGGCCACAAAAAAAATCCATAATGTACTAAAAAAGGCAAATTCACATACAGACCCTCAATTTTCCTTGACAAAATACACTTCGGGAGGCATGAAAATCTGTCTTGGAATTCTCTTGGGAAGCAGAATTTCACAGATCTGCTGAACCATCTGGCATTCATAGATTACCAAAAGAAACACTGAGATCATCTCTGAAATTATAGAGAAGTGGGCTAGGCCTGATTCCTGGAGAACTGTAACCATGAAAAGCAGCATCTCTGATGTGGTTAGTTAACTCAAACTGAATTTACCATCTCATGGTACCACCTAATCAAAAAGGGTTGATATTGCCTCAAGTGTTTTAAACATAGATAAGGAACACTCAAGATGGTTTAAATAAATTAAATAAATAAATAAATAAAATAAAATATAAGGACTGGAGTTTAGTGCAAATTCATTAGAACTTTTAGGAGCCCAAATCTTACTTATGTCAGTGAGCTCACAGCTCAAAATTCGGTATTTGTATTATTACTCAAAATTTGAGAGGAAAGAAAAAATTACTTTTGGCAAAGAGCTCATCAATCTGTTTGGCAATCAAAAGAAAGATGAAGGAAGACCAAAAAGTGATTTGATTACAGCACAAGTGTCTCAAAGAGAACAAGAAGGGAACAAAAAAACAGCTCCTCTGCATAGCAAAGGGCTCTTTAATATAGTGAAGAAAGCCACAACAAATATTGTCTAAAAGCTGCAGACATATTCATGTAGGAAGGCATGAATTTTTAATAATGAGGTTGACAAATCACTCAAATCATCATTGAAGGAAGGAGGAGGTTTTTTTAGCTTCTTAAAAACAGTGACAATTTTCTCATCTGCCTCCATATCCTCATCAGTAGGCTTGATATAGCACTTCTTTCAGTATGCAAGAATATAAATATATGCCTATTGGGACAATAACAGTCTGTTAATATTTTATTTTATTTTCAAAGTGAAATGTTTATGCTGAAAAAAACCTAGTCAAAATTCATATTTTATAGGTTTTTTTTTTTTTAGTTTAGGTTGAGGTGTGTTGATTTTATGTGCAATAGTTAAAAAGTTCAATGGCTGCAGGTAATTTATTGCATTCAAAAATCCAAAGAAGAGAGCAAATATTTTTCTCAAGATAAAATTTTAAAATATTTAGTTTAATAATTTTGGAAGGTAAGAAAGACGGTGTTTCTGCAAGCAATCTATAAAAAAGAATCCTTAAATATTCAGGCTTCACAGCCACAAGTTCCTATGGGTTTTTTGAGCAAATCATATGACCCCTTAAAAAATGCAGACAGCATCATTACTTTCTCCAAATTATCATAAAATACTTCTATTGTTATCAAAAGAACTGCATTTGTGTTTAATGTTAGTATTTTGTCTTACAGTATTGTAAGAATTTAAGCCCATGGTGAGATTTGATAATTGTGAATGAATAGTGAGAGAACACTGCTTGGAAGGAAGAAATTTCTTCCATTTTCATCCCCACTCCTGTCTCAAGTCTGTTTCCTGATTGTTTCAGCATCTTGGCAATTTCAAGTGATTCTTTTCCAAATATGTGAAACAGTCCTTTTCTGCTTAGCTGAGCTGAAGAAAAAGTGAAAAATATCTGACTTCTGATTTGAACAAACTGCCTGTTATAGATTCAGTTCTCACCAACATTAACCTCAACCCAGGTCCAACTTTTACTAGCAGATCACTACTCCTGCTGCTACCAGTTCAGCTGGGAAACCACATCACTGTAACATTTTCAGAATTGTATAATATTCAGCAAACTGTTAGGAGGGTAGGCAGGTAAGTAACCATTTCGCTACATTTTTGGTTACTTGCTGCTCCATGGCAGAACACCAAGCAGAAAAAACTACAAATCATAACACTAATGGAGATCTAATATCTAGGATTAGATATTCCAGTGTGACAAACTATGAATCTAATGTATCTAAAAAAATTGTCCTAATGAAATAAACTCCTGAGTCTACAATGTCCAAGTAGTCACTAAAAAATCATGGGCTGTTTGTAGTACAGATGTGGTACAGAAGTCCAAAGAATCATCCATCTAGAAAAAGAAAAGCTAGGTTGTGGTAATAAATCTTGGAAGGGCCAGTCAGCCCTTTTAGTAGATTTTACAACAAAGAGGGGACAAGTAGAAAAATGAAGATGCAAATGCCTAATTCTAGTAAAGGTGAAGGCATGAACTTTCATTCTCATAAGGAAATCAAATTGCTTTATTTAGTGAGTCTTCAGAAAAATGTCTACCAGTGTAGAAAATTCATACTTCACTGAATCACAGTAACTGTAGCAGCTGTTAGTTTGTTGCAGTTTTTTGTTGTGGTTGTTTTGGGGTTTTATTTCCCAGAATTGTAAAAGGTCTGTGCAATTTTTAAACTGCATCTAAATAAAATGTGTGGTATTCCCAAGTTTCTGGAAACATTTAAAACACTACTGAAGTTCATTTTACAACTAAATGCATTACCTTAAGCATTATTCAGTTACATGAAAACAATCTCCTTGCATGAGAGTTCAAGTATCACGTAATCAGTTCAGAAAATCATGCTTTTCATTTATCATTATTCTTGCATTTGAAATAGGTTATATTACATTACTTATCTATAAAATTCAAGTACACAGAAAATAATTAAAAATGTTTCATCCACAAGTCTAGATCTTCTTTCATCTAATGAGAAGAGTTAATATTTCAACCTTTCTACTACTTGTATAACTGTTGCAAAACCAAATGCTGGTAACACAATGCAAAGTTGTCCCTTCCCCAACCAAAGGCAAGTCCTTATTACCTGTAACCCAGTTAAGCTTGTTGCTCAACATCAAAACCTACTTCCACACCAGCCATTATACCTAACACGTAGCTTCCTAAATATAAGATTCATTCATTCTTATGTTGTTTATCTATATGTATTTTTTAAACTAGAAAGACACAGAAAATTCTGAATGTCTTTTATAGATAACTGCAGAAGAACATCTGCTGCAGCAACTACTCCTGCAATAAACATTAACATGTATGTGCTATAGCTGCTAGGTAGCTCTGTTGAAATAATTTGGACTATAAATTTAGAAACATAGAGTATTTCTGCGGATTCAGAAAGCATTTGAACTGTTACGGATGGAAATGTAATCTGCAACAGAAAGCCAAATATACCATGCCACCATTTAAACAAGATCCTACTGCCCCACCCCTGCATTCCTGAAGGTAAACTTGTATATTTCAAGAAATTGCTAGAAATCCCCAGTAGAAGACTGAGTCTATATTTTGATTTTAAAGACTCTTGAAGGCATTCAACAGATGGCTCTGGAATATTTTTATCTTGTCACTTGCACCTGAATAGAAGAACACTCCCTTCAACACAGCAAATGTGTGCAAGCTTTAGAAACCTGTTCTCAGTTGGTCAGGACTTTGGTAAGACTTGGAAAGCTTAGTTTTAATGGCCAAAAAACCAGTTCTTCTCTCTTGGATGACACAGCTATTGAGTACAGGCCACTAGAGTCATTCTTCTTTTCCTTGTAAAATGCTACAACTCAATAACAAATCTTGATTCTCATGAAGTCTCTAATCTGCAGAAGTCACATTGACAGCTCAGCTTAAGATACTCCTATGTTGGCCCCTTCAACAGACACACATATCAAGAACATGTATGAAGACAAGATATGAAAAAGAATGTAAAGACAAAGACACGTAATTTATCTTAATTTTTAGTGAAAAGCTCTAATTACTCTTTGCATGAAATAAGACTTTTTATTGTGATCTACTATCAAGCTCAATTTTAGCTCTATTTGCAGAAGTAAATAGGAGATATTTTGTTTAATTTTCTTTCAAGTGAGCATGCAATACATGAAAACATAAATACATAGTCATACTATATATATACCTAATATGGAATGCAAATATTGCATGGTAAGATTCTCCTGTTAAGAGCTAAAAGTGCTTTAAACATAAGAGAATCAACAGAACAACAAACAAGTAATATCTTTAGTGTAAAACAGAGTTACTTCAGTACAAAAACCTAAAGAAGCCATGTAAATCTGTGTTTATGCCATCATAATCAGGTATCATCTGTGGAAGCACTTTGAAAATTAAAACAGGAATTATAGTACATTGCATAAGGACTTGGACAGAAGCTCGTTATATCAGCTTCATTTTTCATTTAAAAAACATAAAACAATTTTACTACTTCAAGTGCATTTTTGAAGCTCACAGAATTAAACAAAAGAACTTCAGCTGCTCAGAAAAAGAACATCATTGTTAGAATGTAAAGCCAGGGAACAAGATTAATGTTTATGAAATATTTTCAGGAGAGCATAAAAGACCTGAATCTCTTTTTAACACGTGGACAATAAAGAAAAATATCAATGGCCAGATATTTTTGCATATCCTTCAAAGTACTCTTAGGACTTCTCAAATTCTACACTGTATTAATAAAATAAATGTAAGCTTAGTACTTACCCCCAGATGCATAATCATTGGGAAGTTCAGGATAAAGTTTGTTTGTATTCTTTTTAGCTGAAAGAGAAAATAAAGTAGCAACTTATATGACATAATAACATATATTGTTATATTTTGTATACTGCTCTTTTAATACAAGTTCAATAGTTATTAAATGATTGCAGTTAACTAAGGACCAGTGCAGAAGTAAGAAATAAAGACTTTGCCTCACATCCTTAACCAGAGAATTACATTAACAAGAAGACCGGCACAGTAAAGCCTCACGTTGAATGAAAGCACTTTGTTAAGACAAACTGTTAAAGAGCTAAAATTCTACATATTCTACTCTACTGTAAAACCTCTAATGATTAAAAGATAATGACAACCTAAAGAGAAACTATGATTTCTAGAAACCAGAAGTTTCTAGAACTTGGACCACCGGTTTCTAGTAGGACTGTTATTTGTACTAAGAAGTTTCATTGTTCTGTGAGGATTCTATGTATCCAGTATCTATGAATATTTACTTTGAATTATTACATGATTCTGTAACTATAAAAACACTGTTTCTATAGCAAATCTGTCAGAGAGAAAAGGTTTGTTAATATAAAGCAAACAAACAAATCCTTTCGTCTTTATCACTCATGGCACTACATCATCATGTCTTCAGTGTTTGTCCAAGGAAGAGTTTTTAGAAAATGTTTTTTATAGAGGCAGCTGCTATAAAAACTGCATAGTATTAATTAGCTTTAATAATCTAATTTTATGAAGAGAATTAATTAGCCATTTTCAAAAATTTTCACCTGGTGGTGTAGGTCTAACAGTGGGTTTAGGTGGCTCTGGTCTGGTTGATGGTCTAGCAGGTCGGTCATTTACCTAAAGTACACAAATTTTTTAAAAACATAGCATCACATCTAGACATAGATTGTGACTTCAGAGCCTAGAAGTACACTAAAAAAAAAATTTAAATTACTCTTTCTCCACTGAACTTGTAGGAACTCAAAAAGCATACGAAACACTAGTGACATACACATGACACCAAAGCAAATTACCATGGGTTTAACAAAGCTGAAAGTAAATGCTTGTCTACCAGTAACATCAACATCTGTAAGAAAATATCTTCTACAGTCCCAGTATTACATTATAAATGTGATTGCTTGAATAGAAGACAGAAAAAGTAGAAAAACTAAGAGCATCCAGTTTGCAATTAACTTGACTAAAAATACTCGATTAAACATTCCTAATCATCACCTCAGATTTGATAATGCACAATTACAAAACAAAGATATACTTTGTTATTCTGGAAGATGCAAAGCAAACTCAGCAACATTCTTGCCCCCAAGAGCCTAGCAGGGAAATACTTGAACAAATGTTCCATGTGCAGTAACTGATGTGCTATGCCTTTAGTCATCCAATAGAGAAGTTAAAAATGACACATGAACATCAGCATTGACACTGACCAGGAACAGCTTAGGAACAGGGAAAAACTATGTGAAAAAGAAGTGCACAAACCCTTCTTTGTTCCCTTACAGATTTTCCTGGATTATTTTTTTGCTCTTCGTTTTCATACACTTCAGTGAAGGATGCTAGAATTTCATAAAGATCATCTGCTTGAGCAGGGAAAGGCACGTCACCAAGCAGGATGGCACTAGCACGAATGTCCTGCCCATAAAACCTGATACAAAGAAATAAAGATTGCAGGTATTTGATTATTATTACATTTCAACTTCTAGATAAATTCACTTTGTGCAGATGCTCCCTATCTCCATCCGTAGCCCTGCATTTTTCCTGCTGATCATATACTTAGAAATGACAAAATTATTTCAAAGCCATAAATTTGGAAAACTGATCACAGCCCCCATTTTCCTGCACGACTTGGGACGAGAAGGCAGAGAAGCTGTGATTGAAGTGGAGCCCAGTAAGATGGAAGGTGTGTGGGGGAAAGGTGTTGCTTTCTAGATTTGTTCTTATTTCTCATTATCCTATTATCTTATTAACTGAAAATAAATTAAACTAATTTCTCCTTGATGAAGTTGGACTTTTTTTCACTGAAATAGCAATTGGTAAGTGATCTCACCGCCTTTAGCTCAACTTACAAGTTTATCATCATACTTTTTGACCTCTCATTCTGTTGAGGAGGGGGAGTGACAAAGCAACTGGGCTGGCATGTGGTGGCTAGCTAAGGTCAACCTGCCACAGATAAATAATCCCTAAACATTTAGCATCATCTCAATACGCATTGCAAGATGTCTAAATTGAAGAAACCCTTGTCCCTCAAGAAATTCTAAACTGAACATAGTATGTTTTCACAAAAACCTCTTTTTCCGAAGTGAATGTGTCCTAGTTAATTCTGTCACTACACTTTCACTGAACCTTTTAGATATCAAGAGAGCTTACTTGCGATTTGTTTCTTTCCTTTCAATTAAGCAGGTTCCTTCCAGAGATACGCCTGCAAACAGTCCTCGAGATTTGCAGTATGTATAGACAGCAGCAGAGCTTCTCAGGGCAACATCCCCTTCCAAGTTTCTAGAAAGAAAAAGTTTTGGTTGATATTTTTCAATACGGTTTTCTACCATGAACAGCAATTATTTTTTTCTTTTAATCCTTCATTTTATTTTTACCCTATTTTCAGACAGAAGCACAGAAAAACGTTGCCTCTGAGAGACTGGACTGTTCATGGTTTATGGCTCAAAACAATCAAGGAGGCTCCAGGGTGATTTGCTGAGGCCAGGTTTGCATCCTTCGACAGGAGGCGAATTTGGTCGCGCAATGAGATTCACACAAGACAGAGGGGGAGGCTGCAAGCCAGACTTTCAGGCTGATGAGGAAAATCCTGCAAGGTGGGATGGCCCCTTTTATTATGGTAATTGTTCTCCCTTACACAACTCCCAGCCTCTTCCCCGGGAAAGGTCTGATGGGGCATAACTGACTCAATGCACTGACAAGAGAGGCAGCTGTCATGTCTGAGAAGGGATCATAAACAATCAAAGACCCCCAAAGCACCCTCAGAATGAATCCTGAGACGTTGCACCAAAGGACTGAATGTGATGCAAAGGGATGCAACAGATCAGAGCCTGTGGCAAGAGACACTGTCGAACTTTCCAACCAGGGGAGGTACCAGGGTGCTCCCAACTAGCCTGAACATATCCATTGAACAGACATCCTTCGCACTCTAAGCTTCGTGGAACCCTCACCACGGAGAAGAGGATCAACAGGACACTATTGGGATCCACAGAGAGGTGATATTCTCTACTCAATCTGTCTTTCTGTCACTCTTTCTCTCCCCTCTTCCTCTTTTTCTACTTCTTTCTCTCTCTCTCCCTCACTCACATTTACTGTTAAATAAAATCCACTATTGACTATTGACTTCAGCATATGGTCTCACTCACATCTTATTTGGGCAGAGGCATCTCTGTAATAATTTTAATAACTGGATCTTAACACCCTCCTCTGAAAACTATTAAGCCACACTTTAATGACATTTTAAAATTATCTGATTATGTTTGGACTGGTGACTGAAACTCTATTCAATATTTCCAAATCCTCTTAGACTTTATGGTCAGCACAAACACTTCAAGTAAGGCCATACCGAACCTCAACCGATTTGGAAGATTACAGTATTTGTCCTTCACAGGATCACGTAATATTTTAGGTTTAAAGACAGTCATCTCAAAAGGGATACAACATCAAATTGAAATAAGGTTGCTCTGGACTTTGTCCAGCCAGTTTTCGAAGAATTCTAAGGATATAATTCCACAGACACTCTGAGCAACCTGTATCAGCACTCAATTTTATTCATGTCATATTTCTTTTTCTCATATCCAGTCAGAACCTTTCTTGTTTTGATATATGACTACTACCTCTCATTATCTTGCCATGCATCCCTGTAAAGAACTGGGGTCTGTCTTCTTGGTGATGCCCTGTTGGGAATGCAGCCTCAGAAGGTCTTCTCTCATCCAGGTTCAATAAGCTGAGCTCCCCCAGCCTTGTTGTTCACGTGCTGCATTTACCTGGCCATTTAGGTAGTGGTTCACTGCATACACTCAGCTTTATAAAAAACTTTCTGTAGGGCTGAAACTCAACACAATATTCTAGGCATAGTCTACAAAAGTTCAAGTAAGGAGGAACAATCACTTCCCATATCTACTGGTTACAGTCCTGTTGATGCAACCCCCTACACTGTTCACTGTCTTTTCTGTCAGGAATCAACTGCTGGCTTAGCCCCACTGCCCATCAGAATCCCAGCACCTTCTTTGTAGGGAAGCTGCTCAGCCTGGCAGGGCGTTAATCCAACTAGGAGTGCAGAACTTTGCACTTGTCCTTGTTTAATTTCATGGGGTTTCATGTCAGATCTTTATACTCTGTAGGTCCAGTGCTCTGAATGGTGGCTTTACCCTGAAGTGCATTGACTGCAAACCCTGGTTTGGAACTGCTTCTCTAGTTAAAGAGGATATTTTGCAACTGCTCCTCTACGTCACTGATAAAAATACCAAGCAGGAGAGGTCCTAGAAGAGTCTCTTGAGGAATTCTAAAGAAATCTGGCTTCAGACTTCAACATGAACCATTGACCACTGCTCTTCTAACGTGATGATCTGGTTCTTCACCTGTTTGCTCGTCTTCCCACCCTGACACCTATGTCCCAGCTTGGACACAGAGATGTTGCAGGACAGTGTACTAAATTACTTTGTAGGGTAGATGACATTCACTGCCCTTCCCTGATCCACGGATCTCTCTCTCTTCTGTGCAATAAGTATCAGCCCTTTATTTTATTAGAAAACATAAAAAAACAGCAGTAAAAACTTCATCATCATAAAAAAAGTATCCATAAGGAGGCACATATTCCATAAGCAGGGTCTGAGGTAGCTGGGCTTGGTAAGCCTGGAGAAGACTGGGGGCAAACCTAACAGCAGACTTCAAGTATCTAGGGAGAGGTAATCAAGAGTATGAATCTAGGCTCTTTATAGCAGCGTACAGAGGAAGAATAAAATACTACTGACATAAAAAGAAAGAAGAAATACTTTGACTGGATGTAAGGCAGGAGAGCTGAACAGTAGAGCAGATTGACCAGAAAACCAAGCAGTCTCCCTCACTGGGGATTTTCAAGATCCAACTGGAAAAAAGGACTGAACAACTTGATCTGAAGCTGTAACAGACCTTGGTTTGAGCAGGAGGTTGGAGTAGCAGTCTTGCAAGGCTAATTTCCAAGTAAAATTATTCAGTGATTATTTCACCTCATCCTTCAAAGTAAACAGGCTTAAACACTTAAAGGTTTAAAACAAATTATTTGGTGTAGTTTTTATTTACTGTTGGGCAGATCTGTGGTGACAGAAAGCACAGACCCATATATTAACAAAAATCAGACTTCTATCAGGCACAGAAGCACCTGTGCTCTTTGTTGAGCCTAGCCAAACAGTCTCCTGCAAAAAGAGAGCAAATCTCAAAACACTTTCCTTCCACCAATAAAAGACTTAATCAGGAAGGAAGAAAAAAAGAAAAAAAAAGACTAGCAAGAACAATATGGTCCAGTCAGCATACAGGTTGCCCACGTTGTTCTGTAAAATACAAAAAAAGCCACATCAATGTGGCTTTTAAAAATTATCTTCCATATATGCCTTATTAGGAAAACATATTACCCACCTCCCCAGAGGTCCAATTGCCACAGTAAGATTTCCTCCAAGTGTAAGATTCCCTCCTTTGGCAAAAGCTTCTACTGCTCTTTCGTGATTCAGTATTATCACTAAGTCCGAGACCTATAAAATATCAAATAAAAATACTACACTTTTTAAGAAGAAAGAACAGCACAGATGATCTTCCTTTCTTGTAAAGGATTATTTTGAAACAGCTTTCATGATAAAGTTGATTCTTTTTCTGCAAGGTATTTTGAATGAAAAATCCTCTCAACTACTTTTTTAATCAAATTTGACTGATTTTTTTCGAAGTCCTGATATGGTCAGTACGTGATAAACAAAAGCTATAAGAGAAATTCTATGTTGATTCAAAATTCCTAATTGACAATTTCTTATTTTCTATGGCTTATACAAACAGTTATGAAGGCAAATTTTCAGATGTGAATCATTTTGATCCTTCAATAATTAAACTAATAAAGGTGAGACAGAACTTACTAAACAAAAATTCCTGTCCAAAGAATAAAAAACAAAAAGGATACAGGTGCTATTGATAAAACTTTATTTTCATGACAATATCTGTGTGTGTGTATATGAATTATTAATTAACTTTTTAAGACTTGAATATGAGATGTAGTCAGTTGCTTCAAGAACCTATTAAACCTAGTAACTGGAGAGGTAGCAATATACCCAAGGATTACTGCACCTGATCTTTCATCTGATGGACTTGACTGAAAGCCAGGCTCAGAAAAAAACTTTCAACTTACCCCAAATTCCGAACAGTGACAGCAGGGAATACAAGAGGAAATACCAGATTATTTGCAAAACAAGGCTGGCCTAGAAGTATTACACACAGCATAAGAGAGGTCTTTGTTATTAGCCCCCTGGTAACCTCCACCCCATCCCAAACATCAGATGGCTACAGGAGCAGTTTGTGAATCATCCAGGGATGGAGGGAGAGTGTCTTTCAGGACACTGCTTTTTCCTCTTATCCATTAAGAAGATGAATCTATTGTTAAAGATAAGCAAATCCATCATGAGAAAGCCTTCAAGGAAAGCATTTATATCGATTTTAAAACTGGTCTTATTTTGAAGTACCAAGTCACTGTAACTTCTGAAGCATGATCTCCTTGTTTTTTAAAAACATCTGTAAGTATCACTACAACTATGTCAAATATAATCTCTCCTACAGGAATAAATTCTACCTAGTTTCTACAACATTTAAGTTTATATATGACTAGAAGAATGTGGAAATGGGACTCTGGGCTCCTAAGTCACTCAGGTACTTCTGAATAACATATATTTTCTATAAGAAATAAAAAAGATTGTGTTATAGCAATAGTAAGGAAACAGCATTTTGTAAGCTGACTAAAGTTTCAGTTGAAGGGCACACTATTACTCAGAGAAAAACCCATCTCACAAATAGCTTCTGTATTGAAATTATTTGATCCAGTATCAATAGGTAATGTCTACATTATCTAAAATATCAGGTGCGGATGATTAAAAGAAAATTTTCATAGATTAATCAAAACACATGAAGAGGCTTAAAAGGAAAGAAAAATCAAACAAATCCCACAACAAAACAAACTCTGGGGCTCAAACTGAACACTTTATAATGCATTCAGATCCTGTAGTCATGAAAACCAATGAAAATCCCTTATAAAAATTAATGATTTTGTATTCATCATTCCTTACAAAGAACATGCAATAATGCCTGAGATCACACAGTGAACAATGAGGAGAGAATAAAATATTGATCTATTGCTCAATATGTGAGTGCTGGCTGACTGGCTGCCAGGACAGGGATAGCTGGCTAGCTGTAGGTGTACTGGGGGCTGGCATGGATCACCCAGATCATCTATACATGGATTCTTCTGAAGAGCAGAATGCCCATTGCAAGAGATCTTGTTGGCAGCATACTGATACTCTGATTTTCATTGGAAATCAGCAGAACAGAAGCTAAACTAAGAGAAGGACAAGTCTGGAAGCTAGCGTGGGGAAGCAGAGGAAAGATGAAAACATAAAAGTGTGAAGGAGCTGTGAGGAAGAAGAAATGGGAAGCAGAGACAGAGTGCTGTCAGGGTTCAGCTCACCAGGGTTTCTCTGAATATGTTGGGAGTCCTTTATTTAAGCATTTCTGCTGGCTGGAAGTGGCTCCTTTTCTATAGTATTCCTTCAGAAGAGGCATCACCAGTTTTGGTGCTTTCAAACTGAAGGGTCACGTCAGTAACCACAAGTGTGAGTGGGAAATGTGTGAAGTACAGTAACATTAAGTGGAGTCCATTTTACTCCAACTTCAGGTCTTTACACTGTTTCTTAACAGATGGAGTCCCTGTGCCCTTTAGCAAAGCATTTGACATAGTATTAAGTATAGTATGCTTTTTCAATTAACTTCAATTGTCTTATATGTGAACACTGACAGGAAGCCTCCAAAAGTGAAAAATGAAGTCTGCTAGAAGTGAGAAATTAAGGAAATTAGTGTCATGTCACTTTTTTTCATCTAAATGTCTTCTAACAATTTGACTGATGGGATCAAAACCCCTCTTTTGTTTGTCTTGCATAAATGGATTTCATAATATTTTTGTACATAAAAGTAGATTCTACTATCTCACTAACATTCAGATCTTTGTGAATGTATTTTAGTTTCTTGCAAAAAAAGTTACCAACAAGTATTTCAAATACAAAACCATACCTCAATTCCAATTTCAAATCCACCACCAAGACCAGCAATTCCTATTGCAGAGGGAGCAGACCAGGCTGTTGTGTAAAACAAGATAAATTTATGGAATTTTAACCATATATTACAAGAAACACTAATTTTATTATTATAGTTAAAAAATGCCAACAAATTCTCTATTGAAAACTATGTTCAAAACCACTACGATAGAATCATAACTATAATTCTTCATCCTACAGGAAAGGATTTAAGAAATACAAACCCTCATGATCTAAACAATTCCTTGTTACAAATTATTTATCATACACTTCTTCATAATCAGATATAATCAATTTTTCTAATGAATTTCATACTATGTACTTTTATATGTCATTCTTTTCCACAAAGACATTGAAAGCATTTACACTTGGTCAAACAAAGGTACAAAGATTTCAAAACAGCTTTCACACCAAACATTGTCACCTGTCACCTACTTGCCTGACACATCACACATCTCCTGTTTTATGCTGTGAAAAGAATAATGAAAAAATATATTTTTATCTCTTTTAATTATCTCATGAAATACAAAAGGAAAATATTTACTTACTTCCATTAGGAAGACGAGCTAATACAATTCCACTTCCACCTCGAGCAGTCACCAAAAATCCAGCTTTGATAACAGACAAAACTGCAAGGCCTTTGGCTTTAGCTATTACGTGAGCTGAAACAGCCAAAAAATTTATTCATGACCTTGTAAGAGAAGTTCTAAGAGAAGGGGAAAACAAACTCAACATTTAACAAATATGAACACAAGAGTCAAATAATCAAAGAAAAGCTTAAAGAAAACTACAAAAAAAGTTGAACTAATCATGAGAGCTCCACCACAGTGAACTGCAAACCCAGCTGCAGGTCACGTTAGCCTGTGACAATCTATACACTGCCACAACTGCTTCACCTGTCCTGATCAGCTTGCATAGAAGTAGTTTGTTTAGTGCCACACTGTGTGTGAGTACCCTTGGCAAGATAAACAAAAAACAGGCAGTGAATAGCTGACAACCATATCTCCACAAATTTTTGGAGGAGTCCAAATTCAAATCACAGGAACATAGAGCAGCCTAACAAGAGCAGCTCCTTGTATCATTAGACAGTGTTTGTGGCAAATACTGATTTGTCATCATCCTGCAAATCTTACTGCAGACCTTTCAGAACATAACAGTTAAGGATTCAAAACCACAACCAGCAACACCAGGTGGAGGAAGACACTAGGAGAAACACAGAATAACAACTGCAAAAATAAAGAGGACAGCAGCAAATAAGAGTGCTGAACCAGTATCAAAAGGAAAAGCACCTTGATTTCTTTGCTTCAACTTATTTTCATCTAGATAATTCTAATCAACACAGACATTCAGGAGCTAGAGCTACTACTCCGGGTTCTCTCTTAAGAACATACATTTACAGGGTTGAGCATGAGACAGTCTGTTCATCCCAGGGGGGATGCCTTCCAGTGCAGGTACCTTGTAGCAGTAAACATTCAAAAGAGCTCTCCCAGTAAGTAGCATCTGCCAAGAATACAGCAAACTGAAACCCTTTACTTCCAAAATATTTTCAAAGAAGTTATGGTGCCTGAAATTTTCATTCATCTCTAAGTCGTGGTCAGTGGAAACAGAGGGAATTGGTAAAGACAGCATGACTGCAACACAGGGAGTGCTGAAGGTTTTAGCTGAATCAAAGCGTTTTCTTTACTCACGTGGTATGATTTTATCTGGTCCATTTCTGGAAGTTATTTCTGTAAATTCTCGTAGTATTTTAGCTGCCTTTTTGGCTTCTGACTTCAGGTTGGAAGGTATAGGGTTGTTCACTGTAAAACATGAAAGAAATTATGGTCAGTTTAGGATATCTCGTATGAAAAAAACAGTATCATTTGTATGGGAAAAGTGGTTCTTTTCAAATAAAAAGTAAATCAAAAAAACAAAGAACAAGTGAATATAAGAAGTCATATTCTGCATCAGATCCACATTTTGTTTCTGACAGTTTTAACTGAAGACACCACTTAATAAATCACACAAGCCTGCTTCTTTTATGCAATCTCTTTCTCTTGCACATGCTCAGAATCTACACTGGTAACAGCAAGGGTGTTTGAGACACATCCTTAGTTGTTCCTGTCACTATTTATTTATAGGTTTATTGCATATGAATTTGTCTAATGCCTTTTCACATCTGCTGATACTCTGCCATCGGAATTCCCGCAGGAGCAGTTTCCCTCCTACTTAAAGAAATACGTGCTCCATTTTAAATTAATCTGCTAGTTACAGTGAATGCCTGCTAGCGCAAGCATCATTCTGTAAAATACATATCTAATGGTGAATATCTAATGCATTCAACTTATCTACTACCTTCATGCTTTTACAAATCGTTAAAACCCCCAGCCTTCTCCACTCTTTCAGGAGTCTCAGCCTTCCTAGTCTCTCCTCAGGGTAGTTGCTCCATCACTGACCACTCTAGTTGCTGTTCTCTATACCACTGTCAACTCTGCTGTCCTTCAAACAGCAGAACTGGTAACTGCTGACTCATGAACCCTAAAAGTTTCACACCTCTCCAAGATGCTTCTCTTACAGAGCTAAACATGTGGCATGTTCTGAAAGTGAACAAAATTCAGTTTCAGACCAAGAAATTTCCTTTAGAAATCTACTTCCCGTTGAAGGTCTTATCAATATTTTCTTTCCAATGTGATCTAACACAAGCCCCTCATGTATTTCAACAGAGGAAAAAGCACAGATTAGAGATAAGTTATGTTTACTTTATAAAACTGCAGAGTACTGTAGCAAACACAAAATCTTGAAATCTACCCTCCAAACCGATGAGATCATAAAGTCAACAGAACTCTTTATTCCATTTTGATCCCCCAGATCTGCTGTCACTAATCAATGACTAGACAGAATCAAGTATTATAAGTTATTAGTGCTCTGCAACACTATAAATACCATTTTATGTATGAATAGTAATGTTTCACCAGTAGATTTGCAAAAAGAAGCCTTAGTGCAGTTAAAGAGATAGGAGTTAGTTGATTGTTGCATCTACTAAAACCCCTCAGAGTTACCTAAATTATTCTTGTTCTCCTGTTTGGACATAATAACACTCACTATTTCCAAGTCTATCAGAACCAAACTGCCTAGCTATAAATATACTGCCAGACCAAAGATGCATCTAGTCTCAGATCACATCTCTGAAAAAAACTAGTGACAGCATTTCCATAAAATTCTACTGTTCCTAAATTCACAAATGCAAAAAGAAGACTGTGCATAGAGAAACAACATTCAATCAAAAGTGGACTATTTTTTTAATTGGCATTCCCTGAACATTCATTTACCTCTTCACTCTGGGCAACAGTCCCACCCAAAACCAAGAAGGTGAGGACTAAGTACATTTTGAGGCTACATCAATGAAGCTTAGAGAGCAATTCAGCTGACACCAAGTGAAGTGCATAGCAGCAAGTCAGCCAGGTTTCTGTCCAGGCTCCCTTGACTAGAATATGATACCCCTCCATTTTTCAAAGAGAAGAATATTCCTCTAGGATGTTCTCCAGGAAAGAAGGAAGATTCCAAGAACAAGAGAGATTTTGACAGCTGAATTTCTGGATTAGTGTCCCCTTAGCTTGCAGCAACATTTGGCTTTGGTGAAGATGCAGCACGTTCAACCTTGTAGAGTTTGAAGTGACATCAGTTATCAGAAGGCTGTACAGAAATATCAGCCTCTCTGGGAACAAAATGAAATGTATAGAATGCAACAGACTAAACCACACTGCAGTTATCAGAGTAGAAATATTAGTTCTATTTCCTAATAATCCCTTCTCTTTTCAGAAAATTAAGATGATAGTGTTAATTTCACCCTGATTGTGAAAGGAGAAGGTGAAGTTCTAAGAGCTCAGGATAGTCTGAAAAGTTCTTGGCATGTGAATTTTCTCAGACTGTTACAGTACTAAAATTGTCAAACTGCTTGTAAGAGTTTTGAACATGCATTTCTTCTGTGGTTGGAAGGCTTCCCCAGGCTGGAACCTGGGACAATGTTGCTGGGGCAATGTGGCAAGAGGAGCAGCCAATGTTGCTCAAATAAAACATGAACTCACAATTGCTTTTGGTAGATTAACAAACGGGGGTGGAGCAAATGTCTCCATTACTTCTGTTGTTTGTACTTCAAACTGCATTTTCAAGGTCAGAGGGCAAACATGACCAGCACATTGTAAGAGAAAAATAAGATTTCTGCTTTTGTATGGAGATAAATTCAGGCAGTCCCAAAAGGCATATTGCAACACCATTCTTCTCAAGAAGGCACAAAGAATAAACCTAGAATATTTTAATTTTTAACTAATAATTAACACTAATACGCAGTGCATGTCCATTTGCAAAATCAGGTAAACACTTCTATATGTAGGTTTTCACTTAAGATACTTTGTGAGTCTAGAGGTCTTCAGTTTGGGAAGGGTCACCTACCCAGTCTACCCAAAATACACATTTTATGGTACTTAATTTTTTCATGGTTCAGTCAGATTAAACTGTGGTAAAATAGACTGTTATGTGCCTGACCATGCAGGACTTCTAGCAAAGTGATCAAGACAATGAAAATAAGACCTGTACACTGGAGATAAAAAAAAACACTGGGGAGATGAAAACACTGGGGAGTTAAAAAAACATTACTGAGCAAAAGCAAGCATTATCCAGCTTCTAGATTAGAGAAATAAAATAAACTTCTGTGCTCTTCTCAAACCCTTCTTCCTTGTTTACCTTCGCATTCCTTCCTCCCCTTTCCTTCTCTCTGGCTAATCTCAGAATCTGGAGAAACATCTCAAATTATTCTTCCTTCTACTAAAAAGTAAAAAAAAAACCCCAAAAAAACAGATTATATTTCATACAGATTAGAAGATAAATCCCTTAGCTAAATCCATTGAGAAAATGAGGTGTTTTCAGACCTGAAAGTCTGCAAACAGGAAGAATAGAGTGGGGAAAAAATATAAAATCACATTAAAATTTTTGTAAGCATTTTCAGATTTCAGATTCAGAATTGCTTCAGAAAGATTTGATGCTTATCAGAAAACACTGTGCATGTACTGTGCACGTAGGAGCTACTATTTAATTGAAGACAATTTGAAGCTGAACTTCAGGAGTCAGCAAAAGTAATACTGTTACTACCTCACTGTTCCTTCACCTCTCAGTACATAACTGGTTGCTCTGAGCAACCTGCTCCAGTCAAAGGTGTCCCTGCCTGTTGCAGGACGGGTTGGATTTTTTCCTTTCTCCTTTCAGCCCAAATCATTCTATGACTGTACTGCACCATGATTCCAAAAAATGTATTTTAAAATACAAACTTTGCACGGAAAAATAGCATTAGTTAAGCAAATTAAAAATTAGATATTTCCACTCCAACCTTTCTAAAAGGGTATTCTTTTTTTTTTTTTTTTTTTTTTTTTTTTT